>BDSL01000131.1:0-243939 GCA_003116995.1 Yamagishiella unicocca | reverse complement strand
GAGTCACAGGAGTTCACAGGAGTCACAGGAGTCACAGGAGTCACAGGAGTCACAGGAGTCACAGGAGTCACACAGGAGTCACAGGAGTCACAGGAGTCACAGGAGTCACAGGAGTCAGGAGTCACAGGAGTCACAGGAGTCACAGGAGTCACAGGAGTGCAGGAGTCACAGGAGTGGCAGGAAGTCACAGGAGTGGCAGGAGTCACAGGAGTGCAGAGTCCAAGCAGGAGTCACAGGAGTCAACAAGGAGTGGCAGGAGTCACAGGAGTGGCAGGAGTCACAGGAGTCACAGGAGTGGCAGGAGTCACAGGAGTGGCAGGAGTCACAGGAGTCACAGGAGTGCAGGAGTCACAGGAGTGGCAGGAGTCACAGGAGTCAGAGTCACAGGAGTCAAGGTCACAGGAGTGGCAGGAGTCACAGGAGTGGCAGGAGTCACAGGAGTCACAGGAGTCACAGGATGGGCAGGAGTCACAGGAGTCACAGGAGTCAGGAGTCACAGGAGTCACAGGAGTGGCAGGAGTCACAGGAGTGGCAGGAGTCACAGGAGTCACAGGAGTCACAGGAGTGGCACAGGAGTCACAGGAGTGGCAGGGAGTCCACAGGAGTCACAGGAGTGGGCAGGAGTCACAGGGAGGTCACAGGAGTCACAGGAGTCACAGGAGTCACAGGAGTTCACCAGGAGTGGCAGGGCAGTCACAGGAGTCACAGGAGTGGCAGGAGTCACAGGAGTGGCAGGAGTGGGCAGGAGTCACAGGAGTCACAGGGAGTCAACAGGAGTCACAGGAGTCACAGGAGTCACAGGAGTCACAGGAGTGGCCAGGAGTCACAGGAGTCACAGGAGTGGCTCAGGAGTCACAGGAAGTGGGCCAGGAGTCACAGGAGTCACAGGAGTGGCACAGGAGGTCACAGGAGTGGCAGGAGTCACAGGAGTCACAGGGAGTCCACAGGAGTGGCAGGAGTCACAGGAGTGGCAGGAGTCACAGGAGTCACAGGGAGTCACAGGAGTCACAGGAGTCACAGGAGTCACAGGAGTGGCAAGGAGTCACAGGAGTGTCACAGGAGTCACAGGAGTCACAGGAGTGGCAGGAGTCACAGGAGTGGCAGGAGTCACAGGAGTCACGGAGTCAGGGAGTCACAGGAGTCACAGGAAGTCACAGGAGTGGCAGGAGTCACAGGAGTGGCAGGAGTTCACAGGGAGTCACAGGAGTCACAAGGAGTCTCACAGGAGTGGCAGGAGTCACAGGAGTCACAGGAGTGGCAGGAGTCACAGGAGTGGCAGGAGTCACAGGAGTCACAGGAGTCACAGGAGTCACAGGAGTCACAGGAGTCACAGAGTACAGGAGTGGCAGGAGTCACAGGAGTGGCAGGAGTCACAGGAGTACAGGAGTACATGAGTCACAGGAGTCACAGGAGTGGCAGGGGGGAGGAGTCACAGGAGTGGCAGGAGTCACAGGAGTGCAAGTCCAGGAGTCACAGGGCAGGAGTCACAGGAGTGGCAGGAGTCACAGGAGTCACAGGAGTCACAGGAGTCACAGGAGTCACAGGAGTCACGGGAGTCACAGGAGTCACAGGAGTCACAGGAGTGGCAGGAGTGGCAGGTAGGAGTGGGAGGAGTCCCAGGAGAGGCAGGAGTCTTATGTGACTCCATGTGACTTCATTGAATAATAATGACTCCTGTGGCTATATGTCTAATCCGTGGCCACTGCAACCTAATCCGTGGCCACTGCAACCCAATCCGGACACACTGCAACCCAATCCGTGCCCACTGCAACCCAATCCGGACCCACGGCAACCCAATCCGCATCCTAATCCATGACGCCTCTAATCTAATCCTGTGTCACCGCATCTTAATCCAAGCTCTCGGCATCCATATACCGTGAACGGCCCGTTAACCCAATCCGCCTTGGTAGGTTGCCATCCCTCCTATACATCCCATCAAAGGTAGGCTTGCTGTAAACCATGGCGTTCTTCTTCCACCCCCCCTTGTGTGAACTGCATATCTCTGCACACCTTCCATTACGTAGGGGCACAAAATGTGTGGGGGTGACATCTGTTCATCGAAAGTTGGGCACAGCAAGTAACCAGTGACGTGCCCGATATGATTGCTGGCACGGCGATCGACTAGGACCAAGGTCCCGATGCTCCTTTCACTATGGGCGACGAGGGCCATTATTGATTCATGGCGTTCAATATAGCCAGTGTAGTGGTATACGGGAGTTGGCTTTAACAATTTCAGTGGTGGAGTACTCAATGTCCCTGGACTTCACCTCGGCATCGTCTGCGCTTTCCGGATACACTCGTAGGAGTCATATGATATATATATATGATGTAAATACCAGCTATTAGGCGGAGACCGGGCCCTGTTTGTGTGGCATAAGCTCTTGCCCCCGTGGGGGCAAAGTCGCCCCCGTGGGGGCAAAATGTCAGTTTGTAGCCCGGTTGACTAGATTTCGCCGGCAAAGCGGATGAAAGATTTGCTGTGATTGCAATTCGTTACTATCTAAAAAGTATGGCCTTCCCTTGTACCATGGAAGGGACATGGCGTTTTCGGTTACTACGAAGGTCCCGATGCTCCTCTACTTATGGGCGACGAGTGCCGTTACTTTATGTAAAATAGCCCTTGCACTGGTGAACGGAGGGTGGCTCGCACAAACTTTCAGGGTGGAGTACTTTTCGATAAATATGCAGGCAATACCGCTTCACTTCCCGACAAAAATGCCCCTTGGACAGCACCATATATACATATTTTAAAAGTGTTGGATTCATCAATTGCCGGTGACCGGTGGGGAGGGCATCACCGGGGCGCGGGGGGCACCAACTGTCGTACGCGAGCATTAAAAAATCAGCCCCCGCTTGCTGGGCCCAGGTTCATACATAGAGAAACAGTCAGTCATATATAAATAGAAGGGTTGGGTAGACACACATATTATTGACACCACGTTAACCTTTCGTTCACGTTGACTAGCGGTCTAGCGCCTCTGCAAGAGCCCACTCCACAGGATGCTTCCTCCGAATAATAGGTGCAGGGACGTTGACTTAAATGTTCCAGGCAACACTGGCCACGCTGGCCACACTGGCCACAAGCGGCGTGCTGTTGCTGTTCCGAACGCCTTTGACCACGACGCCTTGTTACGGACCACGGCTCCACGGGGCCTAAATCCCGTTTAGAAGAAGAAGAATAGGATATTGGACCCGACTGGTGCTATCTGCTTCGCTAATGCGCATATGCTCAGCCGGAGCACTGCGGATCGGCTGCGACGCGCTCTGTCGGGGGAACGGAAGAGAGCGACATGGGTGTCCTTGTATGTGCCCCAGATTCGTCGTCTTGACGACTTGCAGGCAAGGGACCTTCCCGCCGCAATGGGCGTGACACCCTTGACTGCTGCGTCGATTGTGTCTGCGATTGCACCACAGAGCGCACGCAAGTCAAACAATTGCCTCATCAGGTACGTCCTGTTATGCTTGCAATCACTGTATTTAAACGCAATGTTCACTATGCAAGTTGCCCCGCCGGTTTGGTTGCTCACACTTATCTTAGAATCACCCACGCTAGCCAAGCTTGTCCAGGTGGTTTTATGTGCGTTTTCTTTGGCCGTTTCATTCTATTGATGTAGGCATGCATCGCAAAGATCTTCATCCCGTTCCGGACCTGCCTCTTTGGTTTAACACGGTGGAGTTGCTGCAGACTGTCACAAGCATTCAACAACAAGACGGTCACGTGCAATCTGGCTGTGGAGGAGGAGGATGTTGTGGTGGCTGCTGATGAAACAACAGCTGCTGGGGCACCAGAGCATGGAACAGGTGAGGTAGAGGAATTCGTATTTGACTCCTGTTGTACTGTATAGCGTGATCTCTTAAGTGACGTCGTCGTTGTCCCAGGCCATTGATGTGCGGTAAAATAACCTGAAACTAGAGATTGAAAATATCCTCTTCGCGTTCATTGTTCTACCCTCAGGTGGTCAGAAGGCGGACAGGCAGGCAGCGGTGCTGGCATTGCCCCCGGGGGGACTGACCCCTTCCTGGCACTTGAGGTGGTGGCGGCGCTACTATGAAAGAGGCGGCTGGGTCTGGTGCAAGCAAGGCGACGTTGATGACACTTTCCAACCACGCTCAGTGTCCACCTATGGCAAAATAATAGCAGGGTGGCAGGGGTGACTTGTTTTGATGGGGCCCTCATAATAGGTAGGCATCGGGACAACATAGACAACATAGGAGGGCATCTTTGTTGGTTTACCCTTTTGTGGACGGCGGGGGACAGTGTGGACAAAGGTGTGCATATTGCATGTGACAGATTGGGTGAGACACGTGTGAATGGCCGTATGCGGGCGGCCGGTGACAGAATGGACAGACGTGTGCGGGCGGCGGGTGACAGCGTGGACAGTTTTGTGCAGGCGGCAGGTGACAGCGCGGACAGACGTGTGCGGGTGACAGTGTGGACAGACGTGTGCAGGCGGCAGGTGACAGCGTTGACAGATGTGTGCAGGTGGCGGGTGACAGCATGGACAGACGTGTGTGGGCGGCGGGTGACAGCGTGGACAGCTGTGTGCGGGTGGCGGGTGACAGCGTGGACAGCTGTGTGCGGGTGGCGGATGACAGCATGGACAGCTGTGCAGCTGGTCCTACTTTGTAAAACACCAGAATGGATGCCACAGGCCGGGTTGGGCTGGGTAACCAGGGTTAACCAGTCCATATGGGGTCGGTTATCGGGTGGGCTATCTTCGGTTAACGAGCATTAAACCCCGTTTGGGATACTGAGGCAAGGGTACCAAAACACATGGTTTGTAAACCTGGGTACCCGTTTACAGGGGTCGGTAGCCAGAAACGGTACTGTAACCCAACCATAGGGTTCGTTTACCGGGGTACCCGTTTACCCAACCACAAGGTTGGGTTACCATTACACTCGGTAACCCAACCGACCGTTTACCGACCCAAAACCGAAGGTTGACCGACCCACCCGATAACCGACCCCCATGGTTGGCCAAAACGACCCCTAACCGACACGTTTATGCCATAGGGAATCTGACCCCATAGCGTCGTATGAGACCATTAAGACCGTCTTAAACGGTTATGAGCCCTCTTAATGGTTATGAGGTTAGGAGTTCGGACCTAAGGAACGACTATACGACTCCTAACTTCTTAACAGCCCTCGTAGCCCTCGTTATTAGCCTATTAAGAGGATTTGACTGCCATAGGGCCGCCGATTAAATCAGACCTAACCAGTCGACCCTTACTTCCCTACCTATGACCGATCCAGTCCGGTTGAGCCCATCCAACTGCACCAAACAGGTCTCCAACTACTGCCACAGACAAAGACATGTCGGATCGAGCATATCGACTTGCATCAGACCAGTCCGGTCGACCATTATTGCTAGATTATGTCCTATCCTACAAGTAAGGCCATTAGCCACGCCACCCACCACCGGGCAGGTAGGACAACTGATGACCACAAATATATTAGGCCCGACATTATTCTCGCTGCGGAAGTAGCTAGCCATGACGTCTAGTGGCTGGTGTCACCTGCTCCAGCAACGGTACCACAAGCCCACAAGCGCCATGTACACCGTGGTCACGTAAGTGCGGTAGTACTAGTTACCAAAAATCTATCAGCCAACGTGCCCTGCCTCATTCCTTAATTGAAGTATGGATCGCCGTCGCTACTGACGTGAGAAGCTATCCGCCACCGTTTATCTGGTACGAAGGTACCTGTTATATCGCGCTTGGGGCGTCGCCCCATTGTCGGTAGCATCGCGCTCGCAATCCTGAGTGTAGCAGGTGTACGACAAATGTACGGCCCTTGCGACCACTACCTTAGCGCGCCAAGCGCTCTCCCAGCATCTCGAGAAGCCTTTGGCTGCTCGCCTGCTACAATTGGTATCGAGACCAGCCGTTGAGACCCTAAGGTCCTAGGATCGACCCGCACAGTAAAACTGTTCAGGGCGACGCAACGCGGTCCATAGTCCTCTAAGAGGAATTGGCAGAGTGAAGTTGACCAAAAATAAGGTTAGATGCTTGAAAAACCCACAAGGCTAGACGCATGCTATGTTGGGGCATGACGTGACCTGGAGTGGCGACCCAGTGCCAGGGTAGGAGACGGCAAGCACATGCTGGCAAGGCCCGAAGGGACCGAGACGGTTCCCTTCAAAGGGGGGAGAGTGTAGCAGGTGTACGACAAATGTACGGCCCTTGCGACCACTACCTTAGCGCGCCAAGCGCTCTCCCAGCATCTCGAGAAGCCTTTGGCTGCTCGCCTGCTACACTGAGACTCTTAGGCTTGCATACAGCAGCAGGAGTGCCGGTAGGTGAGCGCCCCACCTGTGGATGAGTCCCGTGCATGGCACCGGATGTGAGACATGACTGCGTGTCAGGACGATCGCCGCCGCTTCAGGAAGCAGCAGGGCACGATTGAGCGAGATGATTTCAATACAAAGGCACTCTTGCTACTGTGCCAACTTGTGAATCAACGAAGGAGCAACATGAAGGGGGCCAAATTAGGATCATGTATGCCGACAAACGAGCAAAAACGGGCAAAGCATTGAATGGACGCAGCGAGAATGGGACGGTGTACCTAGAACGCCGAGCATCAAAACACAACCGGGTAATAAGTTTGCATAATGTGAAGAAGAACCTGCAATAATGTGTCAGCGCGATGAGCCCTACCTTGAATGGTCCAGCCTAGTCAGTGGCACCAACAGGGGCTGCTGCTTGCTTGGAGGATGAAAGTAGTTCCTCAACAACGTGGATAGCAATAAGATGCCGGGTTACTCAGCTCGAGAATACATCCCACCTTTTATATCAATGGTTGCAGTGTCGAATTTGGCTATGCCGTATGATCCACCAGCCAATTCCTGCCAGGTGCAAATAACGTAATAATCTTGATTGTCTTGAAACGCCCAGATGCATGCAGCGAGATTATTTGCATTTCCTGGCCATTCAGTGCTCGCATGCCCGCTGGCGAGGAAAGTATATATACCGCCCGTACGTACTCTCGACTGGAACCGCGCGAAAGGTTCTGCGGTTTCGGTTCGACGTCATCTCGGCCGTTCAAATCACGTTGTTAATAATCAGCATGCACCGTACGTCGTTTACGCTTCTAGACTCGCAAATGGGTTTCATGGGCTCGCTCTCGAAGGTAGGGTAGGTGTGCTGTGTAGGGTTGGTGCTGTGTAGGGTGTGCTGTGTAGGGTTGGTGCTGTGTAGGGTGTGCTGTGTAGGGTTGGTACTGGTGGCGCGAGCGTATAGGGTGTACTGATGCCCTCACCGCCCCGCCCCCTTAACACATGCCAGGCCTAGTGCCGGCGTACTGTAATAATAATGTAATAATGTGCGCCGCAGAAGTACAGAACGGAGAAACGGACCAACCATGTGTACGCATAAGTTGGATGTGCAGAACTGCAATTATATACAGTTATTATTTGCGCTCTTTCCCTACCAAACGGCTATATGGGTTAAATCAGTGATTTAGCAGCTTAACAGGCTGAGAAACGGCTGGAGGGCGGGCCCGCTAAGCAGACTCAAGCAAGGGCTGCTGAGCACGCACGGAAACCGACTTAACGCTCTCTTAGCTAAGAAAAATGCTAAGCAACGCTAAGCAACACGGTAGCGGCAATACCCTTTCTTAATAACTTAGTGGTAAGAAATTGCCGGTGCCGCCCTTCTTAGCAAATTTCTTAACCACTTAGCGCAACCGCCAAACGTGTTTAGCTGCTTATCTTTCGCAGGGGAGGCAGAATTGTTATTAGCTGTTTCTTAGCGGATTCTCAATTGGCGGATTCGAATATCCATTTTTTCTGAATTTGGGGGCGGTAGGTATGGAATGCCAATAGAATTTGTATTACAAGCAATGATCCGTAGGTGTTGATTGCTTGGCACCCATGAGGTACCCATGTCTCCGCAACATACAAATGGAACAGCTGCTGTATCACCCTCACCATCCAAAGCTATAGGCATATTGACATACATACCCCCCTATAATATATGAAGCTGCAGCCCACCAGTCACACATACACCTGCTGCCACCCGCACCATAAAAAAGGCCTACAGCTTACACAGCCATGCATCACACGCGTCCATGCATGGCATTGGTATTTGATGCCTTGTCAAGGTTGTCTTCCAGCCCTGAATGGCATCTTAGCGGTTATCTCTAGCAGTGCAAGGCCCAGCTTACTTGTACCTGCAGGGCGGCTGGGTTGTGGGCGGCAGTCAGTAGGTGCATACAGTCAAAAGTGGTAGACAATCATCCCCGCCCACTGCCACAGTCCGACTACTGCACAAGCGGTGTCCAGTACCATAGGCCAACTTCTAGCACTACATACATCAGTTGAAGGTGCTATGGTGTGGTATCCCGCCGCTCACTTGCCTGCTACTCATTTGGATGCCGCATGGTGGTCAGCCTATCCCACACCGCTGTAGGCATGGGCTTGCACCTGTAATCAAAATAGCAATACGGTCAGGAATTGCGGTCAGATTTGGAATCGATTAATGCACACGGTCCATGACTGACTTCCTTAACAATGGCCAACGAAGTCAACGTGGCACCGCCCCCAAGCTAGACCTCAGCAAAATTACCTCTAAAACGTTTGATAATAGAACGTACGTCCAGACTGCTGCTTGCCGTGTAAGTGTGAAAGCAGTTTCTCCACTCAAATCCTCGTCACCAAGTCGTCCCTGCCATCCAAGGCAGTCCAAATGCTGGACTGTCTTCACCTGTAAAAGTATAAAAGCTTGTGTTTACTGGATTTGCATCCAGCAAGGCTGTCGAATGAGCTTCGTGAACGTGTGTTACCACTTTGACTGGGCAGAACGACGACTACATTGTGCGTACAGTATTAATTATATTATATATAGCACTGCTTCCGCGCAATTCATAAGACCAATTGTGGGGACACGGCCCAGTCAAGAAGCTGTGACACCGTACATCCTGATGCCGGCTGGCTCCGGCCCCAGCAGCCACGTTTCAACAAAGTATTCGAACTGAATACATTGTCTGTCATGTAGACTAAGAACTGTTTGTGGATACGTGCGGGAGGGCATGATCTGATGCAATGGCCTTGAAAAGCATGTTTTGGTGCCCCACTGTAGTAAGCGTGCGACAGAAGCTTACCTTGGCGGTAGGAATCCTGCCGACGGCGGTCGGAAGCGTAGTGGTCGAACTGAAGGGTCCGTGCCGAACGACGGCGAAGACCGATCGCATACTATAGATAAGAACGGTGGCAGCGGAGTCTTGAACTCCGAACACTAAGTAACGTGGTACGTTGTGTCTGGCCGTAACACCCCACCTGGATGGCTTATATCTCGGTCCACCTGCCGGAGTGTCCGTACGACATCGTGATCATGATCATGTGATTGTGCGTTACGCCATCACGTAGGGCCCGCCTTCGGAGGGGCCCTCGACGGTTACGCTAGTCACGCCAATTACGCCAGTCAGACTCGTGTGTGGCATAGGCCGCAAGTCCGCTAAACGCAATAGGCCGTAATTAGTATTACATATTATTATATGTATTTGTGTAAGGTAAATGTAGCTTGCTACACTCCCCCCCCTCTGGAGCGAACCGTCCCGGGAGCTACCTTTTACGTTTAGCCGGGTTGGTTATCTCCGCAGGCCTTTGATGCCTGGCCTTTATCGCAAGTTTGCGTTCGTACTCGTCGAGTGCTTCAGCCAAGGGAGTTGATTGGCGTAGGGAGTCTTCGGGTTCATAACTGTTATGCCCGGAATCGTACCCTTGCCATTTGACGAGATATTCTCGACGGGTTTTCCCTTTTCCCCCTCGGAGTGAAACGTCCCTATGGTCGACAATACCTTCGACCATGTAATAAGGTTCGCCTTCGACGAGTATTGGTTGGGGTGGTTGCCGTGTCCCGTTCTCTTTGAAGGGTTTCAACAAAGAGACGTGGAAGACCGGATGTATTCGGGAGTCCTTAGGTAACTCAAGTTTTACCGCGGAAGCTCCAACTTTGGCGACAACCGTGTAAGGACCGATGTACTTTGGCATCAGTTTCTTTGTACCAAGGGTTTTCAAATTGATGTTTTTAGTACTTAGCAGCACTTTGTCTCCAACCTCATAACACACTGGACGCCTGTAAAGGTCGGCATCATGTTTTTGTTGAGATTGCGCAGCCTGGAGGCACTGTTTAGCGTGGTTAATACGCTTTCGCATGACCGTCTGGTACTGGTCAGCGGCAGGCACTTTGGACTTAAGGTGCAAGTCAACCGGCACACGTGGTTGCTTAACGCCATTTAAGTAGAACGGGGATACTCCCGTAGAGCGCTGCTTTGAGTTGTTAATAGCAAACTCGATGAGCGGCAAGTGCTCGTCCCAGTCGTCCTGAGTGGGCGAGATGTAGTGCCTGAGTGTCTCCTCAAGAACGCGATTCATGCGTTCGGTTTGCCCATCTGTTTGTGGGTGGTAGGCTGTGCTCATGTAGAGGTGAGTGCCTAGCAGGCGAAAAATTTCCTTCCAAAAGTTGCTTGTAAAGCGTGTGTCCCGGTCCGACACAATATTTGTGGGAAGGCCGTGCTGCCTGAAGACGGTAGCCACAAAAAGGCGTGCTAACTCTTCAGCTCCGACGGATGTGTGTGTGGAAGCAAAGTGTGTCATTTTGCTTAGCCGGTCCACGAACACTACTATCGCGTCATGCCCATTACGGGTTGTTGGTAGCTGGGTTATCAAATCCATTGATACGCTTTCCCATACTTCAGAAGGGATGGGAAGCGGCTGCAGCAATCCGCCCGGCTTGGCGTTAGTTGGTTTGTTTCGCTGACAATTGGGGCAAGTCTTAACGTAGGCTTTAACGTCAGTGTCGAGCCCGGGCCACCAATATGTTTGTGCGATCGCTTGTTTGGTGCGGTCAATGCCGCGATGGCCAGCATAAGGAACATCATGATATTCTCGCAGGATGTCTTTCCTTAGGTCAGCATTGGCAGGCACGTACATCTGGGATCCATGATACCAGAAACCGTTTTTGCGCCTGAGCTGCAGTTTTGCTACCTGGGTACCCTTAAGGGTGGGATCACCGTCATACCCGTTTTTGATTCGGCGTCCCAAGTCGCTATCAATAAGCGAAGCCGTTAGCACATTGAGCACCACGTCATGTACCCGACTTATAGGGTCTGTGACGTTAATCCGTCCGGGGCGGTACTCCCATTTGAAATTGAAACGGGATAACCGTTCCATCCATCGAGCTTGCCTTCGGGAGAGTTTATCAGCGCTTTG
The DNA here is from genome assembly GCA_003116995.1 of Yamagishiella unicocca. Lineage (NCBI taxonomy): Eukaryota > Viridiplantae > Chlorophyta > Chlorophyceae > Chlamydomonadales > Volvocaceae > Yamagishiella > Yamagishiella unicocca. Next base: position 232,729 of record BDSL01000131.1, on the reverse strand, counting down.
TTGGTCCTGTAAATAGACAAGTGGTTGGTGGTCTGTGACGAGAGTAACGTCAGTAGCCCCTTCCAAATAACAGCGCCACTCCTCCAATGCCAGGACTGTTCCTAGGCATTCCTGATCTGTTGTTGAGTAATTGTACTCAGCTTTGTTAAACTTTGAGCTAGTGTAGGCTACTGGTCTGTCTTCTTGCAGAAGGACAGCGCCAGTGCCATGAATCGAAGCGTCAGACCAGACTAAGAAAGGCTTATCCAGCTCTGGGAGCTTAAGTACTGGTGCATTTGTCAAGGCATGCTTCACGCCCTCGAATGCTGCTTGGCAGGCATCCGTCCAATGGTAGGGCATCTTCGCACTGGTGAGTGACGTGAGCGGGGCCACAAGGGAGGAATAACCTTGGATGAACCTCCTAAAATAATTGGCTAAGCCAAGGAACGCGCGCAGTTTGGATAAGTCAGGTGGCACTGGCCACTCTCTTATGACTTTGACCTTGCGCTCGTCCACTTTTAAGCCTTCACGGCTGACTATGTGGCCCAGAAAGTGCAGCTCAGCACAATTGAACTGGCACTTAGACATTTTTGCCTTGAACTCGTGCTTTCGTAACAAGGACAACACCACACGGAGGTGTTGTTCATGTTCGGCTGGGGTCTTGCTAAAGACCAATATATCGTCCAAGTACACCAGCACAAATTTGCCAATGTGGTCGGCGAAAATTCGATTCATCACCGCTTGGAACGTTGCAGGGGCGTTTGTGAGGCCGAAGCATAGGACCTTAAATTGGAACTGGCCCATTCCCGGAGCTATAAAGGCCGTTTTATCGACATCTTCTGCTGAGATGCGAATTTGATTGTACCCCTGTTGCAAATCCAGGGAGCTGAACAGTTGGGCTCCTTGGAGTTGATCGAATAGGTCTGTGATGTTAGGCATCGGGTATCGCCGTTTGATTGTGAGTTTGTTTAAGGAACGGTAATCAAGGACCATTCTGAGGCCTTGACCGTTTGCTTTTTCCACAAAAATCACTGGTGCACCGTAGGGAGAAGTTGAAGGTTCAATGTAACCTTTCTTCAATAATTCGGTGACTTGTTTGCGTACCTCTTGCTGTTCCAATTGAGTCAAGCGGTACATGCGTTTGGCCGGCGGTACCGCACCATCCACTAACGGAATGGTGTGACCTACTTCGCGATATGGTGGAAGGCCTTTGAGCTCTTCGAATACATCCTTGTATTCGTCTAACAACTCTTGCATAGTTGTTTGTGGTATGAGATCGGCGCTGTTTTGTTGTGTGCCTGGGGCCGACTCTTCCTCAACGAGCTCTGTTTGCACAAGCAACAAGTAGCTTCGTGCACCTTTGGCTATCCTCCTTGATGCGGCTTTAGCCGACATCGTTTCTACCGTACTCGCTGCATACAGAGTAGCGGTGACGTAATTCATGATAGCAACACCGTCAAGGTGTTCTTCATTATCAACAGAAGACCAAAATGCTGGTTTCAAAGTTGCAGAACCACCAGAAGCTTTGTGCACTGTAAGCGTGTGTGTTGCCCAGCACATGAGAGCTTTGCGCTTTTCCAACCAGTCGTTTGCGAGGATAACCTCGACCCCTGGTAGTCCTTGTTTGAGAACCAGTAGTTTAATTGTGTCCTGGAAAGAACCAATGCGCAAGGTGGTAATGATCGAGCCTTCAATGAGCTCGCTGGAACCGTTCGCTAAGTGGACTGTCTGATTGACAGAGACATATTACGAACAGCGTCGTGAGTGATGAAGCCGTCTGCAGCACCTTTGCAATTTGCACCTGAATCGGTAAGCACCTTGCAGGTTGTTTGGCATAAACGAGCATCGAAGATCATAGAACGACTCGTGTTTCCAACGCTATTGAGCTGGACTGGAATGGCTGGGGCATCATACCATAGCTGAACTGGCCAGGGGATGCCGGGCATTTCCGTACAAGTGTTGCCCGTGCCTTTTTTGGTAAACAGCTTCGTACCCACTGCGTATGTTTTCAACAGCTGAAAGCCTGCTGTACGCATGACACGTTCTGTTTGTGACCACTTTGGCACTACGAAAACTGCTGACGTGTGCTCTGGGTCTTTGCGCTTACAGCGCGAGTAATGTTGTTGCCATTGTTTGATGTGCGAATATGGGGGATTGATCCAAACGTGCTCGCCTGAGACATCCGTGTCAAAGAACGAATTCGTTGGAGAGGCAAATCGCGCACAGAGACTGTTGTCGCCTGAACTGTTACATGCGGCGTCAAATGTAAATTGACGGCCCAGCTCACTCTCAACCCTTCGAAATTCTTCGGGAAGGAACATACGATCACATTTAGTGGGATCGCAAACAGGCGGAACGAACACGTCTCCTTCTAACGAGTCAGGCCTATTGGTCAACTGTTGCTCGCTAGCCCCATTGCGCGTGCCAACGACCTATTCCTGCATTTCAGATTCCATGCGGGCCGCGCGCGCCAAGTCCTTGTTGGCCTTGTTCTTCAGGTTCCGGGAGCAATCGGGCTTGTGATCCGACCAGGATTGCTCGGACTTTTTGAAGCCCTTGCAAATCCGGCACCTGTTGAGCTCATCCTGCGGCTTCTTCTCGCCTGACTTGTTGTCCGACTTGAAGCGCTTGGCGCCAGCGGTTTGCCAGCCCTGTTGGGAGCGGCCATGGGAATTGTTGGGCGGGCGTTTGTTTTTTGAAGAGAAGTGTTGCTTTGATGGAGCGATGGCGTTAAGCTCAGCTAGTTGAGCCTTGTCCTTTGCCGCTTTCCATCGCACTTCCTGCCCGACTGCGTACAGGATCAGCTTATCGAGGTCCTGCCAGTCTTTGCCCTCGTCGTCAGTCGCACATCGGCCGCGCAACGCTGGGACTAAGCCTTTTACGTACCAGGAAATTTGGTCGCTTACGCTCATGTCTTTTGCTTCTCGTGTGACATCGTAAAAGCGCTGCGTGTACTCCGGTACTTGCTCGTCCGCCCGCATATCGTACTCGTGCGAATGCAAGCGATCGCGTGCGGCCATAGAAGTGTTGCGTTGCGTGTCCCCGTATTGCAAGAGAAACGCCGAACGCAAAGTTTCGCGTGTTAGCGGTTTGGTCCCCGTTTTGTGCATCCCGAAGATGTCCGTGGCCCAGACTTGTGCTTTGCCCGTGAGCCAATATATGAAGTGCTCTAAGGGTTCCATTCGCATCAAGTCGAAGTACTGCATAAGCAAATCGAACCAAGACCGCGTGCACGTAATGTGGGCATCCCTCTTTCCCGAAAACTTTGGTGGGTGAGGAATACGCTTTTGGCTCACCTCGTTATGACGGGCGAGCTTCACAGGTGTGGGCACCGCGCTGCCGTTTGCCGCGGCCGTGCTCGGCCCTGGCAAACTGGCTTCGGTAGCGCTTAGCCACAACCTCTTGACGTCGGAAAGAGTTGGCTGTGGAGAGGTTGCTCTTCTGCAGCTTCTCCAGCACCAGCTCCTGGCTCCGTGCGTCGTCGAACATGTCGCCTAGGGAGGAGGCCCATTGGCTGATAAGTGCCGTAAGCGAAGCGTCCCGCTCCTCGTTGGCCCTTACATCCTGCAGGGCGGCGATTTGCAGCAATATCATATCCAATTTGCTGCTCATCTCGTCGTGGTCACTGCGAACCATGGCGATGGCCGTCTTTAGGCCCTCGACATCGTTCTCCAGAGCCTTGACCTTGTTCGGCGTTGCGTTGCGCATGGCCTCCTCGACCTGCGCCGCAGCTGCTGCCTGCTCTTGCGTCCTGGCGGGAAGCCGGGTCGCGGGGGCGGGCGGCTGTTCCTTTTCGCCTTCTGCGTCCATCTGCGCGGGCGCATTGTTTTGAAAATTAGGAGCAGAATTAATTATTGCTTGCTCCTGTTGTTGTTCTTCGACATTTTCATCGCGTTCAGCGCGACGTTTGTCCAGGCGACGCTTGGCGCGCATGAACTGTTTGAACAGCAGCATATCTGCCGTCGATAACTTTGTTGCCATTGAGGCAGGGTTAGCCTATCGGCGCCCTTAAGGAGAGGATCTACAGCCTGACCCTCGATACCAAATTGTAGTAAGCGTGCGACAGAAGCTTACCTTGGCGGTAGGAATCCTGCCGACGGCGGTCGGAAGCGTAGTGGTCGAACTGAAGGGTCCGTGCCGAACGACGGCGAAGACCGATCGCATACTATAGATAAGAACGGTGGCAGCGGAGTCTTGAACTCCGAACACTAAGTAACGTGGTACGTTGTGTCTGGCCGTAACACCCCACCTGGATGGCTTATATCTCGGTCCACCTGCCGGAGTGTCCGTACGACATCGTGATCATGATCATGTGATTGTGCGTTACGCCATCACGTAGGGCCCGCCTTCGGAGGGGCCCTCGACGGTTACGCTAGTCACGCCAATTACGCCAGTCAGACTCGTGTGTGGCATAGGCCGCAAGTCCGCTAAACGCAATAGGCCGTAATTAGTATTACATATTATTATATGTATTTGTGTAAGGTAAATGTAGCTTGCTACACCCACACGTTCCCATAATCAAGCATTAAATGCAGCGCAATTGATGCGGTGGGGGGGGGCCAGGCTGGGTGCAAACGCATTGCTGAAACCCAATTCTGATTTGATTATGGACCTGCCTGGTGTTGTCTGGCAAATAAATGAGGTAGAGGGTTCCCCAAATGGCTCTGCTTCCTAAGCCAACCAACATTCCCATAGCCTGGCATTAAATGAGGCGAAAATGATGTGGGGGAGCGGTGGGCTGGGTGCAAACACATTGCTGAGAGCCGAACCTGATTGCTCATGGACATTCCTGGTGTTGTCTGTCAGCCAAACAAGGGAGAAGGTTCCTCGAACGGCTTCACTTCCTAGGCCAACCAACATTCCCAAACATAGCCTGGCAAAAAATTAGGCGCAATTGTCGCTGAGGGGGGCGGCGGGCAGGGTGCAAATGCATTGCTGAAACCCAAAGCTGATTGCACATGGACCTGGCTGGCTGGTATTGTCCAGCAACCAAACAAGGGAGAAGGGGCCTCGAAGAGCTCCGCTTCCATCCTAAGCCAATCGATGTTCCCAAAGCCTGGCATTAAATGAGGCGCAATTGATGCGGGAGGCGGCGGGTTGGGTGCAAACACATTGCTGAAACCTGAACATGATTCCTCATGAACCTGCATGGTATTGTCTGAGAGCCAAACAAGGGAGAAGGTTCCCCGAACAGCTTCGCTCTCTAGGCCAACCAACGTCCCATAACCTGGCATTAAATGAGGCGCATCACAATTGATGCGGGGGGCCCAGGTTGTGTGCAAACACATTGCTGAAACCCGAACATGTATGATTGCTCATGTATGGACCTGGGGGGCAGGCTGGGTGCAAACGAATTGCTGAAACCTGAACCTGATTGCTCATGGACCTGCCTGGTGTTGTCTGGCAGCCAAAGAAGCGAGGGAGAAGGTTCCCCACAAGGCTTCGCTTCCCATACCGAAGTTCCCATAGCCTGGCATTAAATGAGGCGAAAATGATGTGGGGGGTTGGCGGGCTGGGTGCAAACGAATTGCTGAAACCCGAACGTGACTGCTCATGGACCTGCCTGGTGTTGTCTGGCAGCCAAAGAAGCGAGGGAGAACTGGGAAGGTTCCCCTCAAGGCTTCGCTACCCATAACAAAGTCCCCATAGCCTGGCATTAAATGAGGCGAAAATGATGTGGGGTGCGGCGGGCTGGGTGCAAACTAACTGCTGAAACCCGAACCTGATTGCTCATGGACCTGCCTGGTGTTGTCTGGCAGCCAAAGAAGCGAGGGAGAACTGGGAAGGTTCCCCTCAAGGCTTCGCTACCCATAACAAAGTCCCCATAGCCTGGCATTAAATGAAGCGAAAATGATGTGGGGTGCGGCGGGCTGGGTGCAAACGAACTGCTGAAACCCGAACCTGATTGCTCATGGACCTGCCTGGTGTTGTCTGGCAGCCAAAGAAGCGAGGGAGAACTGGGAAGGTTACTATCTCGCAGCCAAAGAAGCGAGGGAGAACTGGCGAGGTTACCCACAAGGCTTCGCTTCCCATACCGAAGTCCCCATAGCCTGGCATTAAATGAGGTGAAAATGATGTGGGGGGCGGCCGGCTGGGTGAAAACGAATTGCTGAAACCCAAACCTGATTGCTCATGGACCTGCCTGGTGTTGTCTCGCAGCCAAAGAAGCGAGAAGGTGCCTCCAAGGGCTTTGCTTCCTAAGCCAACCAACGTTCCCTAACATAACCTGGCATTAGATGAGGCGCGATTGATGCAGAGGGGGGGCGGCCGGCTGGGTGCAAACGAATTGCTGAAACCCGAACCTGATTGATCATCGACCTGCCTGGTGTTGTCCAGCAACCAAACAAGGGAGAAGGTGCCTCGAAGGGCTCCGCTTAGCACAGCATGTGGGTAAGCAACGGGATGAAACACAGTGCAGCGCTCCCTCCCATTGATCACATAGGATATGTGATACCTACCCCTAGCGACACTGATGGTCCGTCCATAAGCCATCTGCACCCCACAAGCGCTCGCTAATGGATGTGTTTTGGGCTGTACGTGGCCACTCCCTCTGCTCACCTGGGCTATATGTGGCCACTCCCTCTGCTCACCTGGGGGCCATGTTATGCCTCTAGCGCTGCTGCTGGACCGCCTCTACACCATTTGCCGCCCACAAAAGCCCCTAGCTCCGCTGCTGGACAGTCCACAAGCCATTTGCCGCACACAAAAGCCCTGCAGAGAAAATGTTGAAAGCTGTAGGTGGCCGCTGTAACAGCATGAAATACTTGGCTTTGCGTCAACAGTGCTGCTGCCTGACACATCAAGCTACCATGTGTTAAATAGATCCAGAAAACTTTACCTCCAATTTGTCCAGTGATTTAACAAGCACCGCAAGTGTCGTTCTGCGAGTTTGAAATGCGTAAATTCAAAAAGAGCGCGAGCCAGCGATTGCGCCACATGTGAACTGCTAAGCTGTAAGCAGTAATATTTCGTTGTCAATATGTCTTGTCATATTTCAGGTCAAGGCCCTGAGAGGCCGGACAAGGTCTTACACCAATATCTCTATGCGTGCCCTTCAGGACGAAACATGAGCGCAATGGAAAGAACATAGCACGATTATGTTGCGAATTGAAGATTCATTGAGTGCCACTGTACTTTGACCGTTGCTGTGCGCGCCTTGCTGTCGTATACCTCCACTTTAACTGAACTGGAGGAATACGACAGCATTATTGGCGGCACCGGAACTGTCGTTGGTCTGTACAGAAGTGCATGTTGAGAGCCCTTACATGCACTAGTGTTCTCAGCAGTGCTGCGCTTCCTCAGCAGTGCTGCTGTTCCTGTGTTCTCAGCAGTGCTGCCCTATTCGACGATTTGTCCACAGCAGCCAACTCCTACACTCCTGTCACACCGTCACTCCCTCAAGTAAAAATCAACCTCACATGTGTCCGTTGCTTGCCCTCTCGCACACTTGCTACACCACTCAAGGCAGCAGGTGGACCAGCTTACTTACTGAGTTTGCCAGGGGCAAAGTCCTTAAGCTGTTCATAAGCTGGTTTCTTAGGAAGCATGGTAATGCCAATCCCTAAGTTTGGTAAGATAGGCTTTACACCAGCTTAGGACCGACTTAGCTAAGCTGGTGCACCGACTTAACCCATATAGCCGTTTACGGGAGGGCTTAACCCCCGCGTCGCTCCCGCCGTGATTAAGACTTGCCCCTGGGACTGGGCCATTTTAGGGGTCCGTTGGTGTATACCTATTCTATTCGCGTGTGTTGTCCCTGAGGTTGTATTGTTCCTGAGGTTGTGTTGGTTGCGTCGGGCGGCTTTCCGTGTCGTACTATTGGTCCAAGCTGCTTTCCGCCTTTGTGTGGTTGGGGATCCCTCGTTTTCCGTTTTTGATAGCACCTCATCATAGTGTGGTCTTCCCTGTCTTGCTTCAGTCTGTTCTTGCTCTGGGTAGCGACCGTGTTTCTTGAGCCGCCGCACCGGAGTACGCGTCTCATCTTGCTTTTGGGGACGATCATTTTTGCATCGTTTAGCATTCTGCTGTCCTGTGTCTGGTCGAGGTTCGTGCTTGTGGTAGGAGCGCATGGAGCAGTTAGCATCGTATCTCTGGGTGGAGGTGGTATTCATCCATTCGGTACGTAAATGTATTCTGTCATGCCTGTATTGCAGTCGTTGTGGTTTGCCTTCTATTCCGGGGTTAGCTGTGGACTGCCGTGGCTGCGAGGTGCAGCGATTTCCACATGCTCCGTCCCATTTGTTGGCACATTTGGCGCATGCATGGCATGCGCTCGATTCTTTTATTACAAAAAGTATGCCTGCTGTTCGGTTGCCGAGGTGTCTTGCTTGCGCGTCTCGAGTGGGGCATAGCGTCATACACTTACGTTCGGGCTCGCATGGCCCTTCTCTGCCGGTCTGCTGCGGTCCGAACAGTATCTGACATGTCTGCACGTACGACTTGTTTTCATTCACGCCATAGGTCGGCACCTGCGCCAGGTCCGCCCAGTTGGTTCGATTAGTTAGGTTAGCCGGCTCTTGTGCGAGTTCCCCTGCGTTGCTAGCCGCGTTGGCTGCAGTGACAATGAATACAAAGGTTAATAGTGCCATGGCAATCCAGCTCGCTTTGCTTGTCCTTCCCTGGCCTTCGGACACCTGGGAACCTGCCATGCTAGCGCCGTTGTTCCGGGGGGGTCCTCCTTTCTCACACTCAGCACCCGACTTCGCAGTCTTATAACTGTGCATGTTCCGATGTTTGGCATCATCCGTGTCACCGCCCGCGGCGACTAGCACCGGTAGGCTCGACGCGGTATACCCCGAGGGGTCACGTCGATTACCACGGGCATCGTCGGCGTTATGGCTTGGGAATTTAGCCGTGCGTTGTGCGTGCAGTGCAATGCCCGGCTCGTGGCTGGACGTCGCTCTCCCACAGCTGCGCTCGGTCTCCATGTTGTGCGTTGACTGCTCGAATAGTTGGGGCTGACCTACTAATGCATTATATGCTATTTAGTAAGGTATCACGGACAAAACATCGCTCGTCGGTTTTACTTAGTCCCAGACACTGACCGGTGGAGCTTGCACTGTAACGCTGTACGCAGCGATGGACAACCAACAGACTCGAACAAGTTAAATAAGCTGCTAGTAAGTTGCGTAGTTGGTTGATGCCGTGTGGCTACGTTGGTAGGTAGTACGACGCACGGAGGACGACGTGGCTGGGAAACGAGGCGCGCACGTGTGGAAATCGAGACACGCACGCACCCACGCAAAATGCACAAGCAAAGCAAATAGGTAGTGTGTACCGAGCGACGCGCTTACATATACGTAGGTGTTCCCCTTATCGCTTGAATACGCAAGGGCTTTCGCATGCGACGGTATAGCAATAGTATACTCATTTTGTTCAGGAGAAGAAATCAAGGCAGTTGGTGCCATCAAAAACAAATTTGGGGGTGGAACTCGGAGTTCACCTTTGCAGCAGGTAGGCCTATATCAGAAGAAATGTTCCGCAGCAGGTCCGTACCTAGTAAGTGAGGATAAACGCTTACGTACAGAATGTAGAAGCGATGCGGAGCTGGGCTGCGTCTCATATCACTTACCCAATACGTCGCGTCAGGCTTGGCGTTGTGATCCCGTACCAGCCGCGCCATTCGTTGCCAAGTTGAAAAGGCCTGCGCGCGCCTCAACCTGCGACGGCGGGCAGCAAGCGGCCACCGTGCTTGTCACCATCAGCTTTCATTAAATAAGCAGGAGGACATGTCAGGCAGGAATAAGGAAAACATGTAATGCGTCAGGTATTAAGAAGCAAGGGATATGCGGTCGGGAACCTTGCTGCCGGGGTGCTGTTCGTCGCTCGCTCACTGCAGGTAGCTGTCCATTGTTGGACTGCTGGTGCAACCATGGCGTGCAGACATGACCGATCGAGCATCATCCATGCAGCATGCAGACAGCCTGCGGATGTAATCAGCAACTCACGCGGGGACAAACGAAAAAGGATCCACTCCTGACTGCGGGGCCATGTATGTACTGTTATGTGCGTATGTAGATAGGCTCCAGCAGCAGGGCCCCAGCAGCAGGGCCCCAGCAGCAGGTAGATATGTGCTACCTACCCCCAGTACTGCCAAATTGCACGCCGACATACCTTAGGGGAATTGTACGGCCGGATATTGAAGAGTTCTTTCCAGCGCGCGAAGCCAGCTGCGGGATCCTCCTGCTTGCGTGGGCGGGTAGGTTTACTTACGTACTTCGTAAGTTTCCGACTGGTGTGTCCTGGCCACTAGGTGGATGGACATCCGCTTGCAAGACCTTTTCAGCAAAAAGGCGTTATACAACACGAACGCTGGACAAGTAAGAGACGTATGTACTTAGCTGAAGGGGCAAGATGTATTTCGTTAAATGTATGAACGACGACTGATGACCACTGCTCGCTGCTATCCTTTATTTACCTATCGTACTTGGCGCACAGCGAAGACCAACCTGTGCGATCGCCAGGATCTCGCTCGTGCGTGCATCTGTCTGGGCGCGAGCACCCTGCAGTGACATCAACACACTTCCTGCCAAAGCCGCGATGAAGAGCAGCGCCCTTACACGGAGCAGAGGTGCACGGCCTGCAGCGCGCATAGGCGGATCGATGCGAGGTAGGTAGATAGGGGCCACGCACGGACAGGGTTATTAGCTAATTTTCTGCTGCTGCAGGTACGCGTGGGTGTGTATGCATGGCGACATAATGAACATAGGTGTTTTACTTCATTCCTACCTTCATATGTTCTAAAGTAGAACATATGCTTGCACGCGACGACAGCGGTGATGCAACTACTGAAGCAAGCAACGCGCGCAAGACGCCGCCGCGAGCTATGCAGCCTGCACCCAGCTAACAACAAGATGCTATATTTGCGTGACTCATCGCAAAGATGTGCGTGGGTGGGCCGCCAGCGTCTCTGGACGTATTTAAGGTAGTATGCACACCTTTTCTGCCGTCATATGCATGGGGTCAGATCCGGCGGCAACATCGCGTCCTTGATCTTGAATGACGTACGTGACAGACTGACAGGCGAGGTAGCAGCAGGCGCGCGAAGGAGGCCTGCGCGTAGAGCGAGCGATGCTCAACCGGTGCGATAGGTCAATCAGACATGCATCAATCAGGTATCAACGGGCGGCGGCTGCTGGTGATATTCGCTTCTTGCTTGGCTGCGTCCAGGCGGAGAACGTGTTGTGGTGCTACATCGTTTGGTGCGGTGATGATTTACCTTGGCCCTTACCTACCACTACATACACTAAGCCTGATGCAGCAGGCGGGTAAGTCGCCACGCAGGGGTGATCCAACAGACAATACTATAGGGTCACTCCGTCAGCTCCCTTATATTCTCAATGTCAGAAGTGGCTGCGTGTGTGCCATGCTCGCGAGCATCGCTCCTGATGTGAGCTGCTGTTCTTGGAAAGGCAAGCGCTGCTGCCCGTGGCACTTTCGCAGGAAACCAAAACGCTCGCGCGTCGTCGCCGCCTGAAACCTGGTATGATCAAATGGACAATATTCAACCCGTTTGTTCAACAGCCGTCGTGCTCTGGACAAGTGGCCATGAAGTAAGGTGGTCAGCTCGTCACCGCTGGCTCTCAGTTAGTGGATGTGTGGTGACCCACCGGCTTCAACGCGTCAGTAAATTGTGTGATTTAGTCCAGAAGGGAAGGCCCAGGTTCGAGCATGCGAGTAACACTTGTACTTGCTCAAGTACAAGTATACCGCAAACACATCTTCAGTTCAACCATATGATCTTGTTAGGCTTTAATGTCGTAACGTATTTGTTTCGATGGAAAGCGGCTCACGAGCCTCCTGGCTCGTTCGAACCGTACAAATGAGGCTGTCATAGAAACATCGCCGTCATCATTACCGTCATGAAGTAGCTAAGCATTCCACAAGTCACATAATGGGCTGCAGAAAGTTACACGCTCTGGCCCTCCACAACAAGGGCATGTCGGTTGGCGGTTCGCGGTACTGACCATGCGGCATGCACCCGGAATTGGCGCATGCGTGCAACTAATGTCGGCCTCCTCTTACACTTCTGCCAAGGTGGTTTCTATCCTTGCATGCGTGGCGAAACAGCCCTGCTGTTGTCACACACGCGGCTAAGCAACCGGCCCGCAGTGATTACTCCCGCAGTGATTACTCGAGCTCTACCAAGCAACCGGCCAGTACGAATGCAGAGGGGCCCCGCCCTTTTTCCGGCTTCGAGGAAGCCGACACCCCTTGTCCCGACCAGTGAGGAGAGGTTTGACTTCGTCCGGTAATCTGTGTTATGGCCTGGCCCATTGGGCCCGCCTGGTTGTGCTTCCGCGCTTGCAGCCGTTCTGGCTCACCTGTAATACTCGCATGCATTCTGCTTAACTACAAAGGCCTGCTTATCAAGGCGAACAGAAAGCCCCCGCCCCGGTGTAACCCATCGAGCAAGATCCCCACCCAGAACTTTGTTCAGCACTGGGCCGTGATGGTGGGGCGGGATCATACGAGCGCGATCATACGAGCGCGTTACAGAGGGCCCAGAGAGAGGACCGTGTACGAATAATGGACTTGTCACGGCGCTGCGGAACGACCACCGATGCTAGTGACGACTACCCCAGCAACTAACCTGATGACGAGAAATAACGCACGCTATCCCTTGTCATAATGACGCCAATCACAATGACGCCAACCTTTACGCCAAGCAAGGCGCCTCCTTGATAGGGCGCTGATAAGGCTACCGCCGCATATTAGCCACAAGGCTATCTAGAGGCCAGATGCCTTCGGTCCTCGCAGGTCGTGCCTGCTAGTTGTTTGACGGCGGCCGGCGGTGGTTAGTGGCCCCAGACGATCGCCTGAGGAAACGTAGCCATACATGCATGACACCGCAGAAGCAGGCGACGGCCGCCATTGACCATCCACGGTCACCATGCACATTACCAACTACCTCATCAAGCAGGCCCTAGCTAACCTGCCTAGCAAATCACAGGAAACACACGTCGGAGGACAACATGGAACTCACAGGGACAGGACGGCAGTTGCAGCAAACCATGTGGTAATGATACGTATGTAAGGGATCCAACCACACCAATAGGTAGCTACCTGGCTGGCATGGGTAAAAGGAAAAAGTGAAGCCCATCGATCTGCACGTGCCAAGCCTAGGCTAGCGACCTCAATCGATATCACAGAGGTGGCAGCACGCACAGGTACGTAGGAAGCATGGTTAACAAGATGCCACGGGACAATAAAACAGGACACACATGCATATAATAATAATAATAATAGTGTCGCTGGGCGTAGCCCTAGCGTGTGTTAAGGGGGTGGGGAACTGAGGGGGTCTCCCCCCTGTATGCCCGCACTGTTGAGATGTGCTGGGGTGCGGTCTGCCCCCACACGCTAAGTGCTGGCGAGTACAACAGTGTTGTTGGCCCTATAGGCACGCGGCACTGCTCTTTCTAGTTAATCATAACCAAGCAAGCGTAAGCAAGTTAAGCATAAGTAGTCGTGTGTAAGCAAAGAGGAGTCCTAAGCTAGTTACCCAGAGTCGAGTGAGTCCAGATTGCATACAGCCACCGCAGGATCACACAAAGAGTCACAACAGGTTATGAGCCCCGGCTCACGCTGAGGGTGCTGCATTCTCGATAATATAGAGCGCTGAGTCGCACGCTGAAGATCGCGACGGCATGTAGTTCCTGGCAAGCCCGAAAACGGTGAAGTCCAGCTTGGTAGAGGTTCAGCGAGGCCGCGACCACTTTAGCGTTTAGTTCTCTGCATGATCTGCCTCTTTGATTTGCAGCGGTGTCGCAGAAGTGCCGCTTTGTGGGGTGGGAGGCAGATGGGAAGTTTCGGGTGTTGACGGCGGACAACAAGCTGCTGATTCGCAGGGACGTCGGTTCAATGAGTCGCAGCCTTGGCTACTAACAGCGGCAGTATGCCCGGCAGAGGAGACCAGATCGGACGAGGAGGCTGGCGACGGCCCGGCGGCGCAGGCGGTGATTGTGGGGAATGCGCCGGGCGGGCTGCCACCAGGGGGAGCGGACGGAGCGGCTGAGCCGGGGGAGCAAGTCGCAGCAGGGGACTGAGCGGGTGAAGTGGACCTGGCTGGCTGGCTGTTGTCCAACTAAGGGCCCGGGGAAGGTCCTTGGAAGGTGAGCGTTGCTCAAGGGGGAGTGTTGATGTTGATCAACGCTCATATACCTCTGGAAACGTAGCAGCAACAGTACGACCTCAGAGGTCGGACGCTTTGCTGCTTTCAGAAGCTGGGGGAGCATGGAGCGCGGCTCGGGAGGGCCTATGGCTGCGAAGGCTAATGACAGATTTTGGGGTGTTGGGGGCGGGGGCAACAGTGCTGCTGGGTGACAACCAGGGGGCGCTGTCGCTGGCTCGCAACCCGCTGCACTCGGCGCAGTACAAGCACATTGACGTGCTGTACCACTTTGTGCGCGAGCGCGTAGCGATGGGGGAGCTGTCGGTGGAGTACGTCAGCACGGCAGAGATGGTGGCGGACCTGCTCACCAAGCCGCTACCAGCTCCGCACTTCGTGGAGTGCCGTACGCAGATGGGGGTGCGCTAAGGCGCTAGATCAGGAGAGGAGAGAGGCAGAGTCAGGGGCTGGAAGGATTGCGGACAGGACTCGACGTGCGGGCACGCGCGTGTGTGTCAGGATTGGATTGAGGATTATTTATTATTTATTATTACATTACGCCGGCACTAGGCCTGGCATGTTGTTAAGGGGGCGGGGCGGTGAGGGCATCAGTACACCCTATACGCTCGCGCCACCAGTACCAATCCACCTCATATCGCTAAGGCCCACGCCACATTGTCGCTGTGGAACACGACCAGTTAGTGCAACTCGCCGGAGGCTGGTGCTCCTGCCACATCCCTAACTCATATTTGTATCAATTTTTGAGATTCAAGCGCTCTCCGGAAACCGGTCTTCCGCCAGCTCCATGTCCAGCATGCCGCCATGCTTGGTGTACTTGAGTGTACTTGATGGTTGAGCCACCCGTAGGACGCACACGCTCCCGTCTCTGGCCTAAGCCCCAACACTTCATATTAGAGTTAGTCCTCCCTAACCACACCGATGGCTATTGGCTGCCCGCACCATCGGGATCGGCGGCAGGATTCGAACCTGCATCTCCTGTGCCGCACCTTGTGGGAATTGAACCTGGGATCTCCCAGGCCACAAGGATTGGATTTTCGGGCTCTCCCAATTGAGCTACACCGATTGGATTGAGGACTAAGGGCGTAACATATGTCCGCGGTGTATGTTGATGCTAGGCTATTTAATCCGTGTCCGGCCGTCGCTTGTGCTGACTTTGCATGATGCTGTTTGCCTGCTGTTGCCCGTACCCGACCTTGGTTCCGTGTCTCTTCCGCAGTGCTTTCCCGCCGGGATAAGGGCGGGTGCCGCCTGTCGTGCGGCCACTGTAACGCGGTCTCTCTCTCTCTCCTGTGTTGATTGAGCGCAGAAGGTGTCTGGCAAGTGTGTGAGTGCTTGGAAAGCGAGGAGGCGGGCAGTTAGGAGTCCGAGAGCGAGTGAGTCTGGCAGGGAACAACGTGTTCGGGCGTTGCGCGGGCAGTAGCCGTAACTTAGTAGTGGCCCAAGCGTGGGAAGAAAGCGTGCCGTCACATCGCACAAACGGACCGGCTAGCACGCATCCTAGCAACTCGGTGAGCGTTGGCGTATGAATTGTGGTGCCACGAACGGTGCGGGCCAAAAGGAGGGTGAATTGAGGTCTAGTCCCGACACGACGCGAGGGTCGCTCCCCGGTCGCAGTTCTCCGCGGGCTTGGTGTGGGGGCAGGGAGAGCGGATCCTCTCACCTGGTGTTTTGTGACAGACGTCTGAGTTTGTCAGAGTGGAGATGGCTTGGACTGTTTGAGGCAACGGGCTTGTGATTCGGATTCGCCTGTTGATGAGATTCGCAGTGAATGGTGTTTGTACGGCTTGGATGGCGCTGTGCAGCACAGGTGCTGTTAGAGGTTGACAGCGGGTGGGCACGGTTGCTCGTGTGTGGAAGCTTGAAGGCTAGGTTTGTTGCGGCAGAGGGGCGTGGATTGCTCTTCTACATTCATGTGTGCCAATTGGTTCCTTGCGTCACTGATTGCAACAGTGAATCAAGGGGCTGTTTGTCCCGTTTCCGTGCAGACGTGATAGGCTAGCTGGGAGCGCCTTGTCATGATCTGATGTGTGTCTGTGCGTGTGTAGCAGTGCAGGCTTCTTAGTTTGATTGCTCGACTTCGGTTTATGAGCGCCTGGAGAAGTATCGTGCAGTAGTCGCGGTGCGCGTGTGTTGACAGCCCACGGGGGAGTGTTGAGATGTGCTGGGGTGCGGTCTGCCCCCACACGCTAAGTGCTGGCGAGTACGACAGTGTTGTTGGCCCTATAGGCACGCGGCACTGCTCTTTCTAGTTAATCATAACCAAGCAAGCGTAAGCAAGTTAAGCATAAGTAGTCGTGTGTAAGCAAAGAGGAGTCCTAAGCTAGTTACCCAGAGTCGAGTGAGTCCAGATTGCATACAGCCGCCGCAGGATCACACAAAGAGTCACAACACCACCATTGGAAGCGAAGGTGTCAGAACCCCCCTAACCCCCCTGTGTCGTGTGGGTGTGGCCACCCATTTTCCGTCGGCACTGGATTATGCTTCCCATGCTATTCACCGCGTGCTTGTGTAATTTCATGCAGCATCCCTCGGCGTTGCCTGGTGTTGCCCCAAGCTTGATGAGGAGGGGCTAAAGTGTGTTTGGGACGGTGCCTGTGGTGCCTAGGGTAACAATGTCCGTGTCGGTGTAGTGCACCGTCCAGCCTGCCCGCTGTAGTTTGTCGGCTAGTTGGCGGTGTTGTTCGGCTTTTTGTTCTTTCTTTTCAGAGTGGTTAAGGTCTCCGGTGTAGCCGATTTCAATAATGTAGACATTGCACTTCCGTTTGTCGGCTGGCCCTTTGTAAGGTCTGCTTCTTGTACCCCGCGTACTGCTCAGTGGCAGCTCGGGGATGAAGAGGATGTCCGGTCTCATTTTTCCAAGCTCAGAGGCATCAGCATCCTCCGGCATCAGCATCCAGGCGGGGAGGCGCTGTCCGGCACAGTACGGGGGCAGGTCCTCCTGCCGCCCGGCATCCATGATCAGGTATCCGCCTCCATGTTTACCGTTATGGATGGTTTCCGCTAGGGTGCGTACGGCCGCGTTGTGTCGGGTTATGTACATTCCTTTCATGGTTGGGTGCGCACACCCCCCCAGGATGTGTCCTCCAGAGTCGTGTATAGGTCCCCCAGGCCTGTAGTGGCGGCAGACAGGGCATTTGCCATCACCACCTCGGCCGTACAGTTGCTGCAGTTTGGCGTTGTAGAGGTATCCGTATCGTGCGTTGAGTACTTGCTTCGTGAGCCAGTGGCAGGTACGCTGTGTGAGGAGGTACGTCTGTAATTTTTCTGACCGACTATAGCGTCCAACATCGGCTAATAGACGGCCGGGGACAATATCCGATCTATAGTGGATCTGGACTATAGTCACCAGCTAAAGTTGATCTGGACTATAGTCATGGACTATATCAACCGACTATCACACGGGGAACGGCCATATCTTGAGAGGCTTCTTATCCACTTGAGCCTATCTTGAGCCGGTCTTGACCCCATGTTTTGTCGATCTTATGCTAAAGTAAGCTGAAGAGCTACAACCAAGACCCTCGGACGCAAGACATTGGCAACGCACTTTGGTGAAGATGCAACCCAAGGTGCAGCAGAAGTAAAGCTTAAGACTAGCCCAATATTTGTCCCTAAGAAACCGTTACACAAGAACCTGACCAAGTACCCAAAGCAGAAGAACCTTTACCAAGCACGCAATCAAGATGATTCCTAAGATATTTTCAACAATCGCAGCAGTGCGACCATTGCTTATATGTAATATAACATTAAACAGTGCATCATGTGAAGGGCACGTCGTACGCGACAAAGTGTCGCGTACGACATTGTTAGTTACTGCGCCTGCTGTGAGCTGAAAACTTCTTCTACGATGAGCTGTTGCCGCCTTCAGCACTAATAATAACCGTATGCAATATACATATAAATTATCGATATTGCCAGGCATCTCTTAAGAACCTGGCTGCGCAGTATGCTGCCAACTTTGTTGAAGCATTTGGGAAATCACGCTGTGATGGTAAGCATGGGAGTGGCGCTTGTTTTCTGCGTGTGTTGCGAGAGAGCTGTCCTGAGAGTGTTGCAACCAACTCCTTAATAAAAAAACTACTCTCCAACCTACAGGACGTGCGGGACACACAGCTGGGAGAGGACTTGGCAGGATATGGAGCAGAGAGCATGGAGCAGCGGGCTGGCTGGATTTGGTCGTTGAGGAGCTGCAGCGGCGTGATGGATTGTGAGCATCAGCAGAGCATGGGCCCTGCAGGGCTCAGCTGAGCAAGTAGCGGCATGGTCTGGATCCAGAGCAGCGGGGTAGGCACCACGAGCAGTAGCAGAGGGGATATGAACCGGAAAGTGAAGCTAGGGAACCGCGAGGTGAAGGGGCAGGTTGTGAGCTCGAGGAGAAGTAAGCCTGTAGGTCAGCATTCCTTGAGGAATGCAAGGGGCATGGAGCACAGTAGCGCCCCATCAGGTGTGTGGCTAGCTGAGTTCGGTTTGTAGGGAAGAACAGACTGACCCCCGTGGTGGAACATACCAGTTCCTGGGGTGAAACATAACACTTTCTGCAGTGACAATGTCTTTAGTGATGTCGACTTGAGCCTGGATGAGGAGCCCAGCCTTGAGCTGGGCTCTTTGGTGTAACACCTGCCTTGAGCAGTACATATGTACAACACCCATCGAACTATACGCACGATCTGTAAACACTCACCTGGAATATCATACGGTGTCCCATTCCCGAACACTGATAGAAAGGCCCTCGACTATAGACAGCATCTATAGCCGACACTGCGAAACTATAGTCGTTCGCTATAGCCGGCTCGTCTATATCTGGCATCAACTATAGTTGAGCTATAGCTGGTCGGCTATAGTCCACCAGCTGATCGGCTAAAAGAATGGTGTATGCATCGACTATATCCGTACCGGCTTTTACTCCGAAAAGACCGACTATAGTCACGCTCCCATTTTACAGACGTAGGCGTTGCTAGTTTTGGCGCAGAGGGATGTCGCGGCCTCACCCCATTGTTGCGTGTAGACAGTGTCGTTGGTATATCCGGCGAATGTGTGTGTCGGGAGTATCCGTATGATTCCCTGGTTGAGGTCGCAGACGTACTGGTTGTTAGCCCGATTTCGCAACCAGTAGTGTCGGTCGTACGGGGCATTGTCTGCCGGTTCGGTAACCGTCGCTTTAACGTCGCCCTTCGCAACCGCGGTCGCACCTGCGTCGGCGCAGTCGTTGCCGTAGAGGTCGCTATGGCCGAGGACTTTAACCAGGCGCACTGGAGTGCCGTTTGTCGCGCAGTTGTACAGCAGGCCAACGATACTCATTAGGATGGCTTTGTGCTTCGAGATGTGTAATTTCTCTGGTTCATTGATAGCTCTTTTAATCAGGTCTAGCGAAACCTTCGAGTCCGTTGCGATAGTGATAGTCGTTGTACATGTTGGCGCGTATTCCGAAAGCGCAGCCCTTATGGCGGCCAGCTCCGCACGTTGGATCGTATTCGTGCACTCAAAGCCATTTGGGTCAACATGAAGGGTGTCGCCTGTTTTCGGGTTGAAGACAGCGGCGCCGAGGGCGTTGGGTTCGTCCGTGGCCGTTGGTTTGATGCAGCTGCCATCAGTCCATAGTATGTTATTCGCTTCATAGTACAGCGGCATCCGAACTGGGTACGCCGTGGTTAGGTTTTGCCTGTCGCTTTCAGCGCAGCTAAGCACCAGGGCTGTGTTGCGCGGTGCAGGCGGCGGGTTCCTAGTAAGTTCTCTTATGCGTTTGCTGGCTCGCTGCGGATAGTATCTCACTTCCGAGGCTAACTCGTCGCCCTCCCTGCGCAGCTGGCGCCTCATTAGGGTGACATCCGCCCCTGCCCGTTCGAGCTGGGCCCTGAGCCGCTTTATGGAGCATGCGTTGAGGCCCTCGACAGCGGTTCCATTGGCCACCAGCAGGACATCGAGGCCGTGCTCGTACTTGGCCACGGTTTTGTGCGTCCCCATACCAAGCGTGAGTGTGCAGGCGCCGCCCTCCTTTATGCGGGCGATTCGCTGTACTAGGGGGCTGCCCAGAAGCGTGGTATAGGGCCCAGTCTTGCTGTATGGAACTGTGAGCAGGGTTGCCGTTGGTTCTGCGGAGTTCCATATTCTGACTCAGCGCTGGTGACGGCCCAGGCGAGTGCTTTCTTGACACTCTCAGGGTTTGGATCGGGGTGGGCAACAGAGAGCCCTTTGAACACGTGCGTGTATGCGTCGAGGTTGGCTCCGAAGAGCTGGTCTTCTTCGTGCACGCTAAAGTAGCAATCGGCGTGGCCCGCGCAGTTTAGTGGTGAGGCGTAGCGTTCAATGACTGACCCGGCCTTGAGTCCTCGGAGGGACGTTGCGAGGATGCATGCCAGCTCGTCATCAAGGGTCGCATGCGTCTTGAGGTCGACACCTTTTGCCTTGCGCCCGTGGCCACCCTTGTATCGCAGCAGGAGCCGGGCGACGTCTTCCTCAAACCCGTCGGGGGCCGCATATTTCTGATGGATGTCTGGGTTGGAGTCCCGCAGGTGGGTGTATCGCTGCTTGAGTAGGTTCAGGCGGTCGGTGCTTAGGTTGCCAATGCACATCCCACGGGGGTTGTACACATATGCCGTTTCTGTGTCGCATGTGTTCTGTACTCCCTCGCCTTTTCCGACCTGTATGGTGTAGCGCCCTGGAGGGTAGATATCTGAGTAGGGGTCGCAGGGCGCCGTGTTAATGGTCGTGTTGGCCCGTATCAGCCTAGCTCGTGCAGCATGGGCGGCCGCGGGGGGTTCCCAACGTCCCTGCTGTTGGGCATCGGTCAGGTGTGTGTCCCGTGAGGGCGCTTGGGCAGCCGTGGGTGCGGCGGTTGTTTTACGTTTGTAGGCGGCTAGGGCGGCGGGCCACCCAGGAAGCCTCTGTAGGTTCCACGTTGCAATGTTTGTCGGTTTCCAAACGACTCGCCGGAAGAACCTGTCCGCCGCCGTGCCATAGAGCCCTGTGGTCCGATGAATGCTTTCAGGTTGAAAGTCAAGCCGGATGTATGCCCTGATGGCCGCGAGCGGAACGACCGAGTCGCACCACCGTATCAGGTATTGCTCCTCGTGGGTATCGGTCACTGTGCTGCGGCCCGTTGGCCCCTCCTCGTTTCCATTAGTTGCCTTGCGCTTTTTTGTCCTACTGTGCCGTTCCCTGAATGGTCCTGCAAGGATTTCAGCTATGTCTTCAGTGTCATTGTACAGGTCGTAGGTTAGTTGTTGCGGGCCCGCGAGGTCAGGAACCTCGGTTTCACGGTTGTGCATGGTCCTTGCCTGCATTTTCCACGGTACTTGGTCGGCGAGGATCTGGCTGCGCGCCGTGCGCCACCGCGACCTCTTCCGTAGTCCGGGTGACAACGCCGGTTGGCCCTCACTTGCTGTGTTGCCCTCCGCCGGCGCAGCAGTCTCTTGGCTGGGAGGTTGGCCTACACGCTGCTGGGGCCTTCGGATTATTGGAACTCCCTCACCGTCGGTAGGTTCGTTGGGGGCTGGTCCCTCCTGTGTTGCGGGGGCCTTCGTGTATGTCATACGGTGGGCCCGTGGGGGTAGCTGTGTGTCGCCTTTGCTTGCCAGGTATTCAAGCACGGGGTTGGGTGCCTCCTGCTCAGTAGGCGTTTCCTCGCGTGGGTTGCGTGGGTTGGTGGTCCGGGGGAGCGATATACCCAGTCGGGGGATTGCCTGCATGTATGGTCAGCATGTATGGTCAGCCAGCAGTGTGGAACGGGAAGGGGACACGTCGATATTCGTGTCTGCCCCCAACACGGCTACGTAGGATGGGGTGGCTGATGCTGGCCGACTCCAGGCCTGCCTCGTACTACTCCTTTCCAAGCGCATAGTCTCCAGCTGACCAGGCTTTAGACACAATGAAAAACAGCAGGTTGAGCGCCGTAGGTAGCTACATGTTCGAGTGCTAACTCGAGTACATATACATCACTGCACTGTTACTTGGAGAGCAGTAAATGCAGGCTCGACACTGCCGTTACACATCCACAACTGGGCACCTCGTGAGAGCGGATACGTTCAGCATGAACTGGACTGTCAGAGGTGGCATCCCGCCGTGCTAAGGCGCCCTAGGCTAGGTGGGCCCGATGCGCGCACCCTTGCGGGGCGGGTTCGGCCATCCTTTCGGCTCCGATTGTGAGCCAGCTACCACTGACCGCCGAAAGCTTTTAAGTGATAGATAACGAAGTTCGTTACATAGTATTAATGAACCACACCCAACAACGCACACTGGAGACATTTTATTCCAACCGCCGCGCTTTTGATTCGCGCTTAAGCAGCACTGAAACCACGACCTGCAATGACTGATACCCGCGAGACGGCTATGCATCTACTAGGAATGTCACAGCGACTTTTTCCCTAAGAAGAAGGCCTGTGTTCTGTCAGACTGTAAGTCTCGCGCCACGATCAACGACCGTGCATTTGCAGCCCGCAAAGGTTGTCCAATGGGGTATGTACACTTGGCAGCGTTGCGCCCTTCCGGCGCACGTACGTCAGCTGCTGTCTTCGCCGATTCAGGCGGCGCGATTGAGCACTGCCACCGGAGGTCGGCGCAACCTCGTGCATCTACCTAGAAGTCGGCCACCAAAAGATTCTCGCTGGACGTGCCCTTGCAATCCCACTGCACAAAGTAGGCGCCCGCAGTTGTCTGGGACATGATAATTGTAACACACTTGTTAGACTGCTGAGGCCGAAGGCGGTAAATATTGCTCTGTCCGGCAATTGGTTCCAGCATAAACGACTGGTTGGCACCGCCAGCGCAAGCTGACATCACCAGCGGGAACCCAATGGACGTGCCCCCCGTGACCTCCAAGCATCGGCCCCACAAATCCATGATGCGTGAGTAGTCTCCTGTGGGCACGAGCCGGAACTTCTGCCCGTTCGACTTATTGCACGTCATTTGTCGCACCTTCAAGCCATTACCAGACGGCGCGACGTTTTCAATGTCCATGCACATGCCCCTGTTTGCGATGTGCATAGGCCTGAGGTCCTCCCACGAAGGTGGAGGTGTCGGCTTGGCGGTGGCAGGAGGCAGCGATTTGGGCGGCGGGGACTTGGGTGGTGGCGACTTGGGTGGTGGCGACTTGGGTGGTGGCGACTTGGGTGGAGGTGACTTGGGCGGCGGTGACTTGGGCGGCAGTGACTTAGGTGGAGGTGACTTGAGCGGTGGCGACTTGGGTGGCAGTGACTTGGGTGGCAGTGACTTGGGTGGAGGTGACTTGGGCGGCGGTGACTTGGGCGGCAGTGACTTAGGTGGAGGTGACTTGGGCGGAGGTGACTTGGGCGGTGGTGACTTGGGTGGCAGTGACTTGGGTGGAGGTGACTTGGGTGGAGGTGACTTGGGCGGAGGTGACTTGGGCGGAGGTGACTTGGGCAGGGTTGACTTAAGATTGGCTGGGGATTGCAGCTTGGGCGGGGGAGGGCTCTTGGACCCTTTGACAATGGGCGGTCGAGATGTGGTGTAGGGTAGACGTGCGCGGGGAGAGCAAGACAGAACGGTGAGCACCTGTGGGCAGGACGGCGCCGGGAGACATACGACAAGTGAGATTGACACACGATACAAGCTAGGAATACTTTTTGGATGACGGACACACGTCATCCAATCCACGATTCAACTGACGGACCTGCCCAGGCTTGATCTTGCTTTGGGTTAGGCCTGAGTTCCGTGCCAGCAGGTCACCGACAGTCGATTGAAATTTATTGGCAATTTTATAAAGGTAATCGCCGGACTTGACGGTGTAGTTGAGCTGCAAGCACTGCGATCGTGCCAGTTGCAGGCTCAGAACGGCTGCTGGTGCAGCGGTGCAAGGCGGAATGTTGACTGTGTCGCCTTCGTAGGTGAGTTCTGCGGGCTCAGAGATAGCGATAGCGAGATTCATACGCACATAAATCATGCAAGGGACCGCTCGCGCTCGGAGTGCATTACTACCACACCGCAACATTACAAACTGGGCAGCAGTCGTCGAGAGTTCAGCAGGAGCGGCCAATAAAATGAAAAACCGACACGTTCAATGAGCCCGGCGTCTGCGCTTTGACCGTCTGGTACGTAAGCGATCGATGTATATGACGTAAGTACGCGCGACGCAGCAGAAGGTGCGGTGGCAGTCGCATGCAGTTGTGGCAGTACTTAGCGGCAGCAAGCTTTGCTTGACGACACACGCAAATTGGTACACAAGAAGACGATGACCATATTACGGATGGCCATCACACAAACCTTGGTCGACGAATTGAGGGTTTACAGAAAGCACATCTTGCAGGCTTTTGCCGTGCTTTTTGGCTATGGCATAGATGTTATCACGGCGGACAGCCTGTGGAAGCCACGGCATCCCAACAAAGTAATGAAAGGAACCTGCATGTTAGAGGAGGCCAACTATTTGGAAAGTTATGTCGTACACAAGCACCGAAGAGGGAAGCACAAATATTTGAACATAAGTGACGATAGTGATCAAGACAAACATACTCTTCGCTCGGCGCAGCCTAGGTTTCGGGACCGTATGATCTGGGATCCATCTCTTGTTTTCTCTATCTGGGCGGCGCGCGAGCACGAAAGGGAGCGCTGGGCGGGGGAAACCCTCATAGGCAATCAAGCTGATAGCCGTGTGCGTGAGCTCGTCCGCGCGCACCTACCTTGTAGTTTTCACTGCAAGATGGGTTGATGTTGGGGCAGGGTACGTTAATAACGTCCCCAATTTCAATAATGTTGGGGTCTTCGAGTTGTGTGTTTTCGGCGAGCAGCGACTGGAAGTTGACGCCAAACTTTTGGGATATCTTCCACATTGTATCGCCGCGTCGCACTGTGTAGTACGGGCTCGGGCAGATGCCGTCCAATAGAGGTGGCGGTGGGGGACTGGCGACACCTGGCCCGGGAGCTAGCGGATCCGAAGGGCTGGTTTCTGGCGTTGGACCTGCGTGCGTGCAGTGATTCAATATGTGTCAAATATAGATCGAAGCCGCACGGCAAGGATACCGGGCATGACTGTAGGTAGACCCTTTGACTGAAGTTAGACTCTTTCATCTCCCATGTGGGTCGCGGCCGCGGACGACGTGCCCACCTGCTGCCACTGTCGGAAATGTTGGATTATACTTTACTATTCCGCATACATTAGATCCTCGAGCTATGCGCGCATAGCCTCCCTGCGTGCGTATTTAGGAGGGAACAACGTTAACACGAGAAATGAAGGCACGGAGGCAGCGAACGGACAGGCACTCGCTGTAGTAGTAGTAACTGTTACAGCGCGGGCGGGTAGTATGGGTGTTATGCATGGCGACACCAATCAAGCAAGTAGTGTGCGTGCGTTGGGATACTCAGGGAAAACGTCGGAAAAAGTAGAAGCGTGCTCGATCACGTATCGATAGCTGTTGTATGTGCCGTGATCGCTCGATCGGGCGATGGAGGTCAGCAGATGTATGGTGGAGTGGGCGGGGCAAGGCTGCATCGAGTGCCGCACACTGTCGCAACTGATGACATCAGTGTCACGCAAGTGCGTACAATACGCACATCGCCCCAGTCGATGCCCCAGCTGTTCTTCACAATCCAGTAGTCCTGGCCGCCCTCGGAGCCATAGCCTACGACGAGGACGGCGTGGTTGACTTTGCGGCCGCAATATGGTATATCCTTTCCCTGAAGAAAGGGCGGGCGGATGGCGGTGGTGCCGTTGCAGACGCGGACAAACGGGCGCCAGACGTGAGGGATGGGAAATGGAAGGTGAGTACGTAATACCGCAAATAAAACAGTAATGGTGTGTATGTAGCGGGATACACACCGGTCTACCTGCCGAGACGTCGAGAGCATTGAGTCGGCAGGCCACGAGGCCACCGTTACAGAGAGGGAAGACGAGTAGTGCCAAGCCGATCAGCGGGGCGACAGAGACAGGCGGGCTGTATGTGTTGGTAACGAGACTTGCCATTTGTAGCAGGCGAGCAGCCAAAGGCTTCTCGAGATGCTGGGAGAGCACTTTGCGCGCTTAGGGCGTGTTGGCAAGGGCTGTACATTTGTCGTACACCTGCTACACTCTCCCCCCTTTGAAGGGAACCGTCTCGGTCCCTTCGGGCCTTGCCAGCATGTGCTTGCCATTTCCTACCCTGGCACTGGGTCGCAACTCCAGGTCACGTCATGCCCCGCCATAGTATGCGTCTAGCCTTGTGTGTTTTTCAAGCATCATACCTTATTTTTTTGGTTTCATTCGCTCTGCTGATTCCTCTTAGAGGACTATGGACCGCGTTGCGTCGCCCAATCAGTTTTACTGTGCGGGTCGATCCTAGGACCTAAGGGTCTCAACGGCTGGTCTCGATACCAATGTAACGAAGGTCGCGAAAAGGCCTCCTAGGATGCTGAGCGAACGTTCTTATTAGTACTTGTTAGGTCTGCTGTGCAGCCTTATGTGCTTGCTATGTAGGGCAAGTAGGTTTGTGGTTGAACCTGCTGGTCGAGGTTGTCGTTGATGGGGGTGGAGATACAGAGCTTATGACACGGTCAGGTGTCGTACCCCAGCGTCGGGGTCCTGTAACGCAAGGAATTTTTTTTTTTTTATGTAGCTTCGCTACAGGGGGCCAGACGGTGTATTGTCACGGAGTTCGACTTCGCGTCATCTCGATATGTAAGTACTGAGGACAAGAAGCGCCCCTCGTGCAATGCAGGATGCAGGTCCAGCCAGGTAACCTGGCTTCACAGCTACATATCCCCAGCCAAGACCCAGTAATAATGGGCAAACGCTTACGTTAAACCAAAGCGCAGAAGCGAACATTGGCCATACCTTCAGTAAACACTTACGGAATGTCCAGCGGCGGCAGCGGCGGAGGACAGCCACCATGACGTTCGGTCCCGAGGTGATAAAAGTAGACACTTCTATGAGAAATTGCGTTCGCGTCACCTACCACCCTCCACCCAGCGCAGTGCACCCAGGATTTACCGACCCAAGGGGTTGGCTTGGGTCGACAGACCCAGGCTTTAACTAACCCAGCCCTAACCCAACCCAACTCGGTATTTGGGTCGGTTACATGTGAAATGCATCCAACACATGGTGAAGCACGATGCGCAATGCACGGCGACGCATCCTCTATCTGTGTGAAAACAGTGGGCACTGTGCAGAGGAGCTAAGTCGCGTACCCGGTCCGGCCCGCTCATTAATAATGCCATAGAAATTGACCTTACCTTTCATGGAAGAGGAGCGAGGCAGCCACCAGGCACCAGCACATGCGAAACCACATGCGAAACCACATGCGAAACCGAGGAGCGAAAGGGAATCAGCATGTGACGGTTGCAAACGAAAAGAAATGCAGGAAAGTGGAAAGCCCGATCGCAGTCCGAACGGGTGTATGTTACCCCGGGCGAACCCGCCCGGTCGTCCTTTCCTTGGCATTTTTCGTAAGCGCCTGCACACATGGAGCGCGTGCAGGTTCCTGCGAATTCATGTGTAAAACTACTAAGAAACGCTTACGTTTTTATTATTACGTGTGTCTTACCGTGTATATCCCCCTGCCTTGGAGATGTCGAAAAACATTCGTTGCCTCCAAAGCAATCGCAACAGGCTGGTTGCATACCGCCTGCAACGAATGAAGGTACGTAGCAATAGCAAGCAGGTACATACAGGTCGACCATTTATGAGGCGTAAAATACTGATAAGAGTAACGAACATACATTACCTCATCGAATGGATATGTTACGAAAATAAACTCAAGGTGTATTTATTACTCGTATACCATACTACTAGCTATAAGTGCGGGGCGCGCGGGGCTGAAGTTCGACCAATTGGTTGTGTATGTAGCAATCTAGCTCTTCCAAGCAAGCAACCCGGTCCTCCTGCTGCATCACTATCCCTGTGCCTAGCGCTCACATTCAATAGGTCGGCTTCGGATAATGGCACGTCCGTATAACCTGTCAGCGTCATTATTGACTGCGTAGGGCGGGCACGGCGGATGGACGGCGGACAGCAGCAGCACGACGGATCCATTATCAGCTACGTTGCCATATGGGCATGCGTATGTAGGTACGTAGGTCCATGTGCCACACATGCATACTTGGCAAGCGAGCTCAATACTTAATGAGCGTAAGCGCTTTCCTATTTAATATAGATTCAGTATTTTGTACGAATGTAAGCCCTTTCGTTCATGTAAAGTAACAGATAGGAAATGGAGGAGCAGGTATGTACCATATGCATGTGGACCGTCCGCTTCTACTTCTTGCCTCATGCCTCCGTTTTAGTCGCTTACAGCCATAAGAAACGAATCAATTGGTTAGCCCCTTGTATATCTGTATCTATCCCTGCTGGAACTAACACAACATGCATGCACTTCCTAAGCAAGCAGCACGCACGATGCAAAAGTGGGACCGCATACAATGATACGCATAACCGCCTACCTCTCAAGTAGGACGATTAGCCGATGATAAGGAAATCTGAATCCATGCGACTATTTTTGCAACCAACTATCGAGCCAAAAACGCGAACCGACCTTTTTTGCCGGGTTCTTGTCGTCGCACTTGCTGGCAGATGTAATATCGGGATTGTAAGGATACGACTTTGACGACGTAATCCCTGCGCATGCATGCTTGCAAGGTACGCAATGATTACGATGATGCCGGCAGTGAACAACCAGTCAAATTAAGCAACAAACGGGAATAACATAATAGTGCCAATAATACATGTGGCCAATTGATGGAGCACAATGATCCATATTCTGTTAGTTCCAAGGAGACGACACCCATTAAGCAAGTAATGCGAGAAATGAAAAATGGTTACCGTTTTCATCACGTACCTTTTCGTCTGACGTAAGTAAAGGCGTCTTTGTAAAAGCCTCCTATGCAGCCATGTGAGGCACACGAGCCGTCAGCACATGCGCAATCTACCAGCTGCTTCTCACTCAACACCAGGTCGGTTTTCGTAGCAATGGCGTAGGCGCTTTCCATGGCACCCACTGCAGCGAATGCCCAACAGGACTTGCATTCTCCCTGCGATACTCAGCAGCAGCAAGTCAAGTAATAAGCAACGAGAAAAGGGAAACGTTGCTTTCGTTCGTTCAGACCCCCATTTCATACAGTCTTAACCGCCGCAATAAGATGGCGACGACACAAATAGCTAGGAATGTTTTACGTTCCAATTTGCGTGATGAGTCACGCACGCAGGCACGCATATGTGCTTACCCCTTCCTGGACTGGAAGGGGCATGAAGGGCTCCCACTACCCCCGGCGTGGGTAGGAAGGGGTAAGCTCACTCGCGCAGCCCCCTGCGCTGCTTGTGTGCTTACCCCTTCCTGGACTGGGAGAGAGAGAGAGACCCTGGAGAGAGAGAGAGACCGCGTTACAGTGGCCGCACGACAGGCGGCACCCGCCCTTATCCCGGCGGGAAAGCACTGCGGAAGAGACACGGAACCAAGGTCGGGTACGGGCAACAGCAGGCAAACAGCATCATGCAAAGTCAGCACAAGCGACGGCAGGACACGGCCCCATGCAGGCCACCCTTACGCGTCAAAACCACCACAAAAGCCCCTGGAGAGAGAGAGAGAGACCGCCCTGGAGAGAGAGAGAGAGACCGCGTTACAGTGGCCGCACGACAGGCGGCACCCGCCCTTATCCCGGCGGGAAAGCACTGCGGAAGAGACACGGAACCAAGGTCGGGTACGGGCAACAGCAGGCAAACAGCATCATGCAAAGTCAGCACAAGCGACGGCAGGACACGGCCCCATGCAGGCCACCCTTACGCGTCAAAACCACCACAAAAGCCCCCATTGGCTCACCTGCCCATCACCCGCACCACTCGTATCTCGAACCAGCAAAGGTGGCACCAGGAAAGAAAGAACGAAAGAACAAACAGCAGCCAAGGCAGGCTAGCTAGGGCGGCACGGCGCACATGAGCCGACCCCCGGTTACGAACAAAAATGGGTGGTCCACCCCCACGTCACCCCAGTCCTTGCGGGGCAAACCCAAGCCCGCAAAGTCCCGCAGCAAGGCCCAGAACTTAGCAAGGAGGCCAGAACGCATAGCAGCAGGGAGGGTGGGGCCGGGGAGCCGATGAGAGTGTATGTACCGGCGCGCCCACTCCATCGCGTTGAGCGCCGCCAACGCCACCACATCCCACACACACTGCAGCACAGTGGTCGGATCCGGCGACACACACAACCACACATGCTCACGCGTGACCCCGCATCCACAGCAGACTTCCAGTTCATCCCAGAGCGGGCGGACGAGGGGGCAAGACCAAAAGTGATGCAAGCGCGGCGACTCGGCCACACCCGCTGCAGCGGGGTAACAGCCGCAAGCACACGGTTCGGGTGGGACCAGCGGGAGGTGGGAGGAGCCCGGCATGGGCACCCCGTCAACCGCCAGCCGCCAGAGGACCTCCTTCCACCGCGGCTCCCACTTAAGACGCTTCCACAACCGCCGCCATACCGCGCGTAACGCCACAAGGGCCGCCTCGGGCGTGGCAGCCACAGCAGGGGACAGCCCGAGCGCCTCCCGCACATACGCCGCATGACAGGCCTGCCTGGGGCGCTCCAGTTCCGCCGCCTGGAGCAGGGTGCCCAGCTTGACGGTGAAGGAAGTGAGGGGCAGCACGGCGTCCACACCCAGCCGCCACCCCAGGCGAGCAAGGAGGAGAGCATCCACCTCGTCAGGCGACGGCGGGGCGGGGCCATCGGGCGCCAGGCGAGCAGCAGCGAGCCATGCGGGCGAGATGTCAGAAAGGAGAGCGGCCACCGCAGCCCGCGCCGCGATGCGATCTTGGAGCGCACCCATGGCCAGCTCGGAGGGCGCCAGCTCGTGCCGTACGAGCGTCGTCCAGCGCTCAGCCAGCCGGCTGAAGATGGCCATGCCCGGCGTCGTCGCCAGGGCATGGGCGCGCTCCACCTCAAACGCGGTCATAGCGTCCTGCACCCGGACGGCGTCGCCGACGGTCAGCAGGCGGCGGCACATGGTGAGGGGGCCATGGATAGCCTCCAACCCCGGCCGCCGGCCCGGCGCCCCCGCGTTGGGCAGGAGCGGGTTGCCCCACAGCGGCGCGTTGAAGCACCAGACGCCCGGCTCCAGGGGGGGGTCCGCGACGTCAGACAGGGGGGGGAGGTGACCGAGGCTCGTGGCAAGCCGGTGGATGTCCGGGGGCAAGCTGAAGGGGGCGCCGAGCCACGGGCCATCCGGGCGAGCTGTGGTGACGGCCAGCGGGCGGAAGGCAGGGTGGAGGGTAGAGAGGAAGGAGACCGCAATCCGGATCCACGGCGCGCGGGCAGCCGGGGGCTGCAGCGCGGAGCGGGCGACCGTCAGGCTCCACTGGGCTAAAGTGGTTGGGTTGGGGTCCGGGGCTCTCACCCGGTTGGCAGGGCCATGCACGCCCCTGTTACGGAAGTCGCAGGTCCCCGTGCCAGTACTTCCATTTACCCCCCCGGAAATGGGTGGCGGTTTGGGTGGGGGGGCCAGGACTTGAACTCTGGATCTCCTGCCGATTAAGGCCGGGCTTTAGCAGCTAAGCTACCCACCCCTAAAGTTGTTGGGTTGGGGTCCGGGGCTCTCACCCGGTTGGCAGGGCCATACACGCCCCTGTTACGGAAGTCGCAGGTCCCCGTGCCAGTACTTCCGTTTACCCCCCCGGAAATGGGTGGCGGTTTGGGTGGGGGGGCCAGGACTTGAACTCTGGATCTCCTGCCGAGTAAGGCCGGGCTTTAGCAGCTAGGGGCATGAAGGGCACCAAACTGTTGTATATATGTAGCCGTGCAATATAATATGATGTCAAGCAGGTAGTAGCCCCAGGCGCTATGACACCCCTTTTAAAGTCCTTAAAGTCCTAGGTTCAATCCAGAGTGGGTGCGAATTTTTTATTCTTTCCCAGAATGCAAAGGCCGCCGCGCGCACTCTGGAAACATCAAACGGCGCTTTGGGAGCTCGCGGGAACATGCTGTAGGCGCCCGAAATGATGCTTCCGAAATGCAGTAGCAGTGGGTACCTGCGACTGGGCACCAGCACACGCCTAGTGGGGAGATTCGCACCACTCTTTTTCCAATGTATCCTAAACATACGTACGCAAGATGTATCAGCATCAGAATGGGATTAAGAATAGTGGGCGGACTCCCATGAGCTCCCAAAACACGCCCTCAGTAGCCAGCAGCAGTGGCTGCAACTTGGCGCGAGCACACGCTCAGTGAGCGGATTCGTACTATTCCTTTCCTAATATATCCTAAACGTATGTGCGCAGGATGTATCAGCATCAAAGCACAAATTGGAATAGTGGGCGGACTGCTGCGAGCTTCCAAAACACGCCCTCAGTAGCCACTAGCAGTAGGTAGCTAGCATCTAGCAGCACCCAGGTGACACTACGTAGGCACCCATGAGCACCCGCATCACATAGGCACATACCGGTAGGTGGCACTGCACCGCATAGGCGCATAGGCACCACCCATGAGCACCCACATAGGCGCATAAATAGGTGGCACCACATAGGTGCGTACATGGCACCAGCAGTGCGTACCTATGTGCATGTAGTGCGTAGGCACCGCATCACACCGCATAGGCACATGACGCACCGCATAGGCGCATACGTGGCACCACACCGTACAGGCGACATCGCACCGCATAGGTGCGCACATAGGCGGCAGCGCACCGCATAGCTAACGTCGCACCGCATAGGCGGCACCGCACCGCATAGGCGCATAGGCGGCACCGCACCGTACAGGCGACATCGCACCGCATAGGCGCATAGGCGGCACCGCACCGCATAGGTGACATCGCACCGCATAGGCACATACGTGGCACCACACCGCATAGCTGACGTCGCACCGCATACGCACATAGGTGGCACCACACCGCATAGGCAACATCGCACCGCATAGGCGAATAGGTGGCACCGCACCACATAGGTGACATCGCACCGCATAGGGGCATACGTGGCACCGCACCGCATAGCTGACGTCGCACCGCATAGGCGCATAAGCGGCACCGCATAGGCGCATAGGCGGCACTGCATCGCATAGGTGACATTGCACCGCATAGGCGCGTACGTGGTACTACACGACCACGTAGCTAGCACTGCACCTCATAAGCACGTAGATGGCCCTGCATAACTAACATTGCACCGCATAGGCACATAAGCGGGCACCGCACCGCATAGGCACATAGGTGCGTACGTGGCACATAGGCGGCACCACACCACATAGGCGCATAGGCGGCAGCGCACCGCATAGGTGACATCACATCGCATAGGCGCATAGGCGGCACCGCACCGCATAGGCAACATCGCACCGCATACACGCATAGGCGGCAGCGCACTGTACAGGCAACATCGCACCGCATAGGCGCATAGGCGGCACCGCACTGCATAGGTGACATCACACCACATAGGCGCATAAATGGCACCGCACCGCATAGGCGCATAGGCGGCAGCGCACCGCATACCTGACATCACACCGCATAGGCACATAGGCACTGTGGGTCTCCGCCCCATGGGCCTCCCACCCGTGGGCCTCCACCCCGTGGGGCTCAGACCCGTGGGCCTCCAACCCATGGGCCTCCGACCCGTGGGCCATGGGCCTCTAACCCGTGGGCCTCCGACCCGTGGGCCACCAACCCATGGGCCTCCACCCCATGGGCCACCGACCCGTGGGCCTCCACCCCGTGGGCCTCTCACCCGTGGCCCACCTCTAACCTGTATGCCGCCTCCAAGCATATGCCTGCAAGCATATGCCTGCAAGTATATACTCTGTGCACAAGCATATCCTTTGCAAGCATATGCCTGCAAGTATACCCCTGCAAGCATACCCTGCTTGCGCAAGCATGTTCTCGGCGCGCATCTTCTGCGCCACCGCCCTCCCACTACCCCCAGCGTGGGTAGGAAGGGGTAAGCTCACTCGCGCAGCCCCCTGCCCTGCTTGTGCAGTAGTTGTGAGGATGAGTTGTGACGATGATGACGTACCCTGGGTTACTTGTATGTTATTTAGGTGATCGATCGCGGTTGTAGCTCAATTGGGAGAGCCCGAAAAATCCAATCTTTGTGGCCTGGGAGATCCCAGGTTCAATTCCCACAAGGTGCGGCACAGGAGATGCAGGTTCGAATCCTACCGCCGATCCCGATGGTGCGGGCAGCCAATAGCCATTGGTGTGGTTATGTAGGACTAACTCTAGTATGAGTCATTGGGGCTTAGGCCAGAGACAGAAGCGTATGCGTACTATGGGCGGCTCAACTTTAAGTACCCTCAAGTACACCAAGTATGGCGACATGCTGGACATGGAGCTGGCGGTAGACCGGTTTCCGGAGAGCGCTTGAATCTCAATAATTGATACAAATATGAGTTAGGGATGTGGCAGGAGCACCAACCTCCACGGCGAGTTGCACTAACTGGTCAATGTGGCGTGGGCCTTAGCGATATGAGGTGGATTGGTCGCCGTAGCTCCGATCAGGAGCGGAGGCCTTGGCATCGCGGATCGTGCTGTCCGTCGCCTTAGCTCCGATCAGTCAGGAGCGGAGGCCTTGGCATCGCGGATCGTGCTGTCCATCGCCGTAGCTCCGATCAGGAGCGGAGGCCTTGGCACACCGGAACGTGCTGTCGGCTTAGCTCCGATCAGTCAGGAGCGGAGGCCTTGGCACACCCGCACATGCTGTCTGGATCGCGCATGATGTGGCGAGTGATTGTTTTCGCGTGGTTTCGGAGCGTTTTCGGAGCGGGCTCTGAAAAGCTCAAATTGCATCGGGTCGCGCTGGGAGGTCGCGGGATCGAGTCCCCCTGGTCGCCGTAGCTCCGATCAGGAGCGGAGGCCTTGGCACGCCGGAACTTGTCCGTCCGTCCGTCTGTCGCCGTAACTCCGATCAGGAGCGGAGGCCTTGGCACGCCGGAACTTGTCCGTCCGTCCGTCTGTCCGGATCGCGCATCGCGCGAGTTGGTGGTTTCGCGCGGTTTCGGAGCGGGCTCGGAAAGGCTAAAATTGCATCGGGTCGCGCCGGGGGGTCGCGGGATCGAGTCCCCCTGGTCACGGGAACGGATCGCGTCGCGCTCGCGGCATCTTTTGCGGCGCTCTTGAACGGAACGGAACGAGGGACAAAAGAACACAAATATTACGTGCGCGGGCGGCCTGCTTCGCGCGTGCAGCGCCGTCTGAACGTTCGCGAACGTGAGCGCCGGGAACTGCTCCCAAGCATCATGCGGCCTCGCTCTTGCGCACGCAGCTCTCGGAAATCAATAATTATATGTTAAGAACATCCCTGCTAAAATTGGCGCCTCGGGAACGCCACGCCAAGACGCCCGGCCAATTTCGCGGGCGCCGGCTTCGGCTGCGGAATCCCCCCCACCTTTAAGCAAGGATTGCGTCACACCCACATCGCCGTTTGCAGCGCTATTGAACGCAACGGAACAAGTGACAATAGAACGCAAATGTACGTGCTGCGGGCGACTTGCTTCGCGCATGCAGCGCCGTTTCAACGTTCGCGAAAATGGGCGCCGGGAACCGTTCAAAAGCATCGGACGGCCTCGCTCTTGGGCTTGCAGCTATCCGATAGCAATAACTTGATGAAAGGAACGTCCTCGCTAACATTCCCGGCTAGGGAACGACGCTTGAGGACGTCCAGGCAAATCGGCAAGCATCGGCTCCTGCTGCAAGCATCGGACGGCCTCGCTCTTGGGCACGCAGCTATCCGATAGCAATAACTTGATGAAAGGAACGTCCCCGCTAAAATGCGCGTCTCGGGAACGCCTGGTCGCGGGAACGGATCGCGTCGCGCCCGCGGCATCTTTTGCGCCGCTCTTGAACGGAACGGAACGAGGGACAAAAGAACACAAATATTACGTGCGCGGGCGGCTTGCTTCGCGCGTGCAGCGCCGTCTGAACGGTCGCGAACGTGAGCACCGGGAAGTGCTCCCAAGCATCGGGCGACCTCGCTCTTGGGCACGCAGCTCTCGGAAATCAATAATTATATGTTAGGAACGTCCCTGCTAAATTTCGCGGCTCGGGAACGCCGCGCGAAGACGCCCGGCCAATTTCGCGGGCTCCGGCTTCTGCGGCGGAATCCCCCTCACTTGCGAGTAAGGATTGCGTCGCGCCTACAGCCCCGTCCGCAGCGCTATTGAACGCAACGGAACAAGTGACAAAAGAACGCAAATGTACGTGCTGCGGGCGACTTGCTTCGCGCATGCAGCGCCGTTTCAACGTTCGCGAAAATGGGCGCCGGGAAGCGTTCAAAAGCATCGGACGGCCTC
This sequence comes from Yamagishiella unicocca, assembly GCA_003116995.1. Lineage (NCBI taxonomy): Eukaryota > Viridiplantae > Chlorophyta > Chlorophyceae > Chlamydomonadales > Volvocaceae > Yamagishiella > Yamagishiella unicocca. Next base: position 196,462 of record BDSL01000131.1, on the reverse strand, counting down.
GCTCTTGGGCACGCAGCTATCCGATAGCAGTAACTATATCATAGGAACGTTCCCGCTAAAATGCGCGTCTCGAAGACGCCGCGCGAGAACGTTCGGGCAAATCGGCAAGCATCGTCTTGACGGTAGCTTCCATGGACGTCGCTCTTGGGCACGCAGCTATCCGATAGCAATAACTTGATGAAAGGAACGTCCCCGCTAAAATTCGCCTCTCGGGAACGCCGCGTGAGGATGGCCGGGTAAATCGGCAGACATCGACTCCTGCTGCAAGCATCGATCAGCCTCGCTCTTGGGCACGCAGCTACTATCCGGTAGCAATAACTTGATGAAAGGAACGTCCCCGCTCAAATGCGCCTCTCGGGACCGCCGCGTGAGGACGTCCAGGCAAATCGGCAAGCATCGGCTCCTGCTGCAAGCATCGATCGGCCTCGCTCTTGGGCACGCAGCTATCCGGTAGCAATAACTTGATGAAAGGAACGTGAAGACATCTGGCCGGTTGTACGACAGGTCGCTTCGAACCCGCAACACCGCCTGCAACGTTCCTGAACGCAACTGAAACAGGATCAATAGCAGAACAACATGGCCAACATGCCTGCTAAACTTCGCCGCTCGAGGACGCCGCGCGATCCCAGGACGCCGCCGTGCGACCCGTGGGTCGGCCGCCGCCGCCGCGCGCGCCTCGCGCCCCTCGCGCGAACGGAATCAAATCAAACGACGGGACCAACGCGAACGCCGGGGAGCTACGGCCCCCCCCGCGCTGAACGCGGCTAGTCCGTCCGGATCGCGCGTCGCGCGAGTTGGTGGTTTCGCGTGGTTTCGGAGCGGGCTCGGAAAGGCTGAAATTGCATCGGGTCGCGCCGGGAGGTCGCGGGATCGAGTCCCCCTGGTCGCGGGAACGGATCGCGACGCGCTCGCGGCATCTTTTGCGGCGCTCTTGAACGGAACGGAACGAGGGACACAAAGAACACAAATACTACGTGCGCGGGCGGCTTGCTTCGCGCGTGCAGCGCCGTCTGAACGTTCGCGAACGTGAGCGCCGGGAAGTGCTCCCAAGCATCGGGCGGCCTCGCTCTTGGGCACGCAGCTCTCGGAAATCAATAATTATATGTTAGGAACGTCCCTGCTAAATTTCGCGGCTCGGGAACGCCGCGCGAAGACGCCCGGGCAATTTCGCGGGCTCCGACTTCTGCGGCGGAATTCCCCCTCAGCTGCGAGCAAGGATTGCGTCGCGCCTACAGCGCCGTTCGCAGCGCTATTGAACGCATCGGAACGAGTGACAAAAGAACGCAAATGTACGTGCTGCGGGCGACTTGCTTCGCGCATGCAGCGCCGTTTCAACGTTCGCGAAAATGGGCGCCGGGAAGCGTTCAAAAGCATCGGACGGCCTCGCTCTTGGGCACGCAGCTATCCGATAGCAATAACTATATCATAGGAACATTCCCGCTAAAATGCGCGTCTCGAGGATGCCGCGCGAGGACGTTCGGGCAAATCGGCAAGCATCGTCTTGACGGCAGCTTCCATGGACGTCGCTCTTGGGCACGCAGCTATCCGATAGCAATAACTTGATGAAAGGAACGTCCCCGCTAAAATTCGCCTCTCGGGGAGGACGGCCGGCCGAATCGGCAAGCATCGCCTCCTGCTGCAAGCATCCATCGCCCTCGCTCTTGGGCACGCAACTATCCGGTAGCAATAACTTGATGAAAGGAACGTTCCCGCTAAAATTCGCCTCTCGGGAACGTCGCGTGAAGGCATCTGGGCGGTTGTACGACATGTAAACTGAACGCAACTGAACATTCCTGAACGCAACTGAACAAGGAACAGTAGGATAACAACATGGCCAACATCCCTGCTAAACTTCGCCGCTCGAGGACGCCGCGCGAGCCCAGGACGCCGCCGCTCGACCCGTGGGTCGGCCGTCGCCGCCGTCGCCGCCGCGCGCGCCTCGCGCGCCTCGCGCGAACGGAATGCTGGAACGACGGCACCAACGCGAACGCCGGGGAGCTACGGCCCCCCCCGCGCTGAACGCGGCTAGTATTATTTAGGTGCTGCTGAGCGAGTATAGTAAACTTGATCGGTGTAGCTCAATTGGGAGAGCCCGAAAAATCCAATCCTTGTGGCCTGGGAGATCCCAGGTTCAATTCCCACAAGGTGCGGCACAGGAGATGCAGGTTCGAATCCTGCCGCCGATCCCGATGGTGCGGGCAGCCAATAGCCATCGGTGTAATTAGGGAGGACTAACTCTAGTATGAAGTGTTGGGGCTTAGGCCAGAGACGGGAGCGTGTGCGTCCTACGGGTAGCTCAACCATGAAGTACACTCAAGTACACCAAGCATGGCGGCATGCTGGACATGGAGCTGGCGGAAGACCGGTTTCCGGAGAGCGCTTGAATCTCAAAGATTGATACAAATATGAGCTAGGGATGTGGCAGGAGCACCAACCTCCGGCGAGTTGCACTAACTGGTCGTGTTCCACAGCGATAATGTGGCGTGGGCCTTAGCGATATGAGGTGGATTGGTACTGGTGGCGCGAGCGTATAGGGTGTACTGATGCCCTCACCGCCCCGCCCCCTTAACAACATGCCAGGCCTAGTGCCGGCGTAATGTAATAATAATAATAATAATATAGTAAACTTGCGAACTACTGCCGTCCGTGGCTCACCTACCTGGTCTTTCACCTGCGTCGCCACGCCCTGGTCCCGCCAGTCATGTGATTTGGGGCAATCGCCGGCCTTGAAACCCGCCGAACGAAATGGACTATTCGCTACTGCGTCGGCAGGGCGCACAAGGCCGAGGCTGTGCGGCAGGGATGATTCTCCAGCGGGCGAGCGGTGGGGCAGCAAGCGCTCCAGCTCTCGACGCCGGTAGATGCTAGTGCTGTTGTGATGGTTGGAGTCGCCACGAGGTTTCCGTGGGTCAGGAAATGCCGGGGGCAACTCTTGACCGGACATATGGTTGAGCGCCAGCTGTGCGAATGGATGGGCGGAAAATGAAAGGAGGTAGATAGGCCATACATACATACGTACGTGTGCAAAGGCGTTGAGAGGCATTGATTAGATTGATACAATACAAAGCTAATTCGGTGCTACTTATCAACTTACTAATTAAGGAAGAGGCTACCGTGCCGTACGGAATTGGTCAGTTGCCATACTTTCGGCGGCTGGAATTGCGTGCTGGTTCTCGCACGCGCGAGTGAGCTCGCCTGCGGTTTTAATCATCGCCATAGTGCTCATACTGCAAGACAGACCGGTGTCGGAACGTCCTTATTCAGGACAACAGAACGTCCAGCCCACCCATCTGCCGCCGTGCAGGATAAATATTCTGCGTTTAATAAGTAATACGCGCGTTTAAGTAATAGAGGGTGATCTTGGGCACAGGCGTTTTCTCGTTGCTTGCTTGTATATGCACCTCGTGTGCACGTAGATAGTGACCTTCATTATTTGCACTGCTGCCGGGAGGTACCCGAGGGTTAAGGCGAAGGTGCTAATGCTTGCTAGCTGGAGGGTGCGACCGGCGACTAATGCAGAACATAACAATAAAGGGACGAAGTTTTCCACGAGTAGCTTAGCTCCTAGGTACTTGTCGGCTTTACTTAGTCCCAGACACTGATCGGTGGAGCTTGCACTGTAACGCCGTACGCAGCGATGGACAATAAACAGACTCCAACAAGTTTAATAATAAGTTACTATTTGGTTGCGTACTTGGTTGATGCCGTGTGGCTACGTTGGTAGGTAGTACGACGCACGGAGGACGACGGACGTGGCTGGGAAACGAGGCGCGCACGTGTGGAAATCGAGACACGCACGCACCCACGCAAATTGCACAAGCAAAGCAAATAGGTAGTGTGTACCGAGCGACGCGCTTACGTACGTGTATGTTCCCCTTATCGCTTGAATACGCAAGGGCTAGCAATAGTATACTCATTTTGTTCAGGAGAAGAAATCAAGGCAGTTGGTGCCATCAAAAACAAATTTGGGGGTGGAACTCGGCGTTCACCTTTGCAGCAGGTAGGCCTACATCAGAAGAAATGTTCCACAGGTCCGTACCTAGTAAGTGTTGTATCACGTTCTGGACTTGGCGACAATGATCTGTTTCCCGCCAATTCTGCCTGTTCGACGTACACTACTGACGTACGTCTCTGAAGGCTGTAACTCTGCCGTTACAGACTGGAACTGTGAATCATGATACAACAGTAATGATACAACAGTAAGTGAGGATAAACGCTTACGTACAGAATGTAGAAGCGATGCGGAGCTGGGCTGCGTCTCATATCACTTACCCAATACGTCGCGTCAGGCTTGGCGTTGTGATCCCGTACCAGCCGCGCCATTCGTTGCCAAGTTGAAAAGGCCTGCGCCTCAACCTGCGACGGGCAGCAAGCGGCCACCGTGCTTGTCACCACCAGCTTTCATTAAATACGCAGGAGGACATGTCAGGCAGGAACGAATAAGGAAAACATGTAATGCGTCAGGTATTAAGAAGCAAGGGATATGCGGTCGGGAACCTTGCTGCCGGGGTGCTGTTCGTCGCTCGCTCACTGCAGGTAGCTGTCCATTGTTGGACTGCTGGTGCAACCATGGCGTGCAGACATGACCGATCGAGCATCATCCATGCAGCATGCAGACAGCCTGCGGATGTAATCAGCAACTCACGCGGGGACAAACGAAAAAGGATCCACTCCTGACTGCGGGGACATGTATGTACTGTTATGTGCGTATGTAGATAGGCTCCAGCAGCAGGGTCCAAGCAGCAGGTAGATATGTGCTACCTACCCCCAGTACTGCCCAATTGCACGCCGACATACCTTAGGGGAATCGTACGGCCGGATATTGAAGAGTTCTTTCCAGCGCGCGAAGCCAGCTGCGGGATCCTCCTGCTTGCGCGGGCGGGTAGGTTTACTTACGTACTTCGTAAGTTTCGGACTGGTGTGTCCTGGCCACTAGGTGGATGGACATCCGCTTGCAAGACCTTTTCAGCAATAAGGCGTTATACAACACGAACGCTGGACAAGTAAGAGACGTATGTACTTAGCTGAAGGGGCAAGATGTATTTCGTTAAATGTGTGAACGACGACTGATGACCACTGCTCGCTGCTGTCCTTTATTTACCTATCGTACTTGGCGCACAGCGAAGACCAACCTGTGCGATCGCCAGGATCTCGCTCGTGCGTGCATCTGTGTGGGCGCGAGCACCCTGCAGTGACATCAACACACTTCCTGCCAAAGCCGCGATGAAGAGCAGCGCCCTTACACGGAGCAGAGGTGCACGGCCTGCAGCGCGCATGGTGTTGTATCTGTCCTGGGATGTATCATGAAACCTTTTCTGTTCAGGTCATGATACAACACATGGGCGGATCGATGCGAGGTAGGTAGATAGGGGCCACGCACGGACAGGGTTATTAGCTAATTTTCTGCTGCTGCAGGTACGCGTGGGTGTGTATGCATGGCGACATAATGAACATAGGTGTTTTACTTCATTCCTACCTTCATATGTTCTAAAGTAGAACATATGCTTGCACGCGACGACAGCGGTGATGCAACTACTGAAGCAAGCAAAGCACGCAACAGGCCGCCGCGAGCTATGCAGCCTGCACCCAGCTAACAACAAGATGCTAGCAAAGATGTGCGTGGGCGGGCCGCCAGCCTCTCTGGACGTACGTAAGGTAGTATGCACACCTTTTCTGCCGTCATATGGGGTCAGATCCGGCGGCAACATCGCGTCCTTGATCTTGAATGACGTACGTGACAGACGGACAGGCGAGGTATCAGCAGGCGCGCGAAGAAGACCTGCGCGGAGAGCGAGCGATGCTCAACCGGTGCGATAGGTCAATCAGACATGCATCAATCGGGTATCAACGGGCGGCGGCTGCTGGTGATATTCGCTTCTTGCCGGAGAACCTGTTGTGGTGCTACATCGTTTGGTGTGATGATTTACCTTGGCCCTTACCTACCACTACACCATGCCAGCAGTCGGGTAAGTCGCCATGCAAGGGTGATCCAACAGACAATACTATAGGGTCACTCCGTCAGCTCCTTTATTCAACGACGTGTGTATACTCTCGCTCGAGCGGAATTGCAGAGCGCCAATGCCAGAGTAGTCGGCGTAGGTTTCACGTGTCGTGCGTACCCCTACCTTCTTACGAAACGCAGGGTGCTAGCTCGCCGACTACAAAAGGCTCCGGGACGCTGAAGACCATGCAACTCGATAAGTCACAGCAGTGGCTGCGTGTGTGCCATGCGCGCTCCTGATGTGAGCTGCTGTTCTTGAAAAGGCAAGCGCGGCTGCTGCCCGTGGCACTTTCGCAGGAAACCGAAACGCTCGCGCGTCGTCGCCGCCTGAAACCTGGTATGATCAAGTGGACAGTATTCAACCTGTTTGTTCAACAGCCATCGTGCTCTGGACAAGTGGCCATGAAGTAAGGTGGTCACCGCCGGCGCTCAGTTAGTGGATGTGCGGTGACCCACCGGCTTCCACTCGTCAGTAAACTGTATGAGATACACACGAAGGAATAAATAAAGCTGCACGACAGCTGCACGACAGTTTATGATATATGCACGACAGTACGCAATGGAAGACGATAGTGAAGCAATTGGAAATGTGACACTCTCTCCTTTTCTTATTCACAACATTCTTTGCCGGTTCAACAGGAGAATGCCATTGGTTGCGCCTGATGTTGCGGTGCTGCGCGTTGCCGATCGATGTCGCCGGCAAGGAGGGCGACGTCATTGGATCGCTGATTGTGCGCATCCTCTGCGTCGCCAACGATGACAACGTAGGAGGCTTTGGTTTCCAGACGTTGACGAGCGACAACAAGAAGATCATGGTATGCCCGTTATCCATGTTAGGTCGCGTTCGTGTGGTTACCTGATCTCAAGGTCATGCCTCGCTGTCATACTGTGGTAGGACGCGCTGTTCACTAATACGCACACCCTTCCCATATGGTTTTAGTGCTGCAACGTGGGCCTCGTTACGATGCCATAGTATACCTTGATTTCATGTTCTGCTATATGATTTGCTTTCGTGCAGGTGAGCATCGACTACGCAGATGAGGTCTTCCAAGAGGATGCTGTTTTAAAGCCAGCCTCGCAGCACCGACGCACCCACGATATCACGACACTCAACCATGATCGTGGAACATCCGCGCGCCGTTGTGACAGTGTTATACTCCACTCTGTCAATGGATACCGTGTCCTGTCCCCAGGCATCGCCGTTGACGCAACGCCGTAGTGATGGGTATCTGTGGCTGCTGGTTCCTCCTCCTCACCAGCCGCGTCCCCTCCTCGAACAACGTCTGCAGGTTGCTCATCCTCCAATTCTGCGCCGTCTTCAACGTCAGCTTGAGCGCTGGCTCGACCCCGGGTACCGCGCCCACGCCCGCGTCCCACACGGCCACCACGCCCACGCCGCCTGGGCACCCGACCAGGCGCGCTTGGACTGCGACGCCTCTGTGGAGCGGCTGCAATGCCGCGACCAGCATGCTCTGCAGCCGCTTCACCACCTGCGGCAGTAGCTGTGGTCGCAGGTGCAGCGGCACGACCTGCACCACCGTTGCGCGCTGTATCTGCCGCCGTATTGTCCTGAACTTGCTGATGCTGGCCTCCTTGTTGTGCTGCAAGCAGTTGCTGCGCATTCTGCTGTAGAGGTTGTACCTGATGCGCGGCAACGACGACACCTGCTGCAGCAGGGATACCGGCCAGGCGACCTTGTTGTGCTAGTAGGACACGGCGCAGCTCATCTATATAAGACTGTTGTTGCGCTTGATATTGGGCTATTGCTTGAAGTTGCTCCGGCGTCAGAACGGATGGGCCTCCAAGGCTGCCATGTGCTGCTGCTGCGTTAGGTGTCGCAATTGCATCTTGCAATAACGCTGTGAACGAGGGTCCAGCTCCGCTTCGGCCGCCGCCGTCACTACCTTGCATCACAGCTTAATGGCCGGCCGCCACCATATCTTCGGTGACTTCACTTCCGATATCGCTATTGGCACTTCTGTACACTACCTCCTGCTTTAGCAAACGACCTTCAAAGAGTACAATTCCTAATGCTTACGGTCGCGATTTCGTCTACTAGCCTCTTCACATTAACATCTAAGGTTCACTGTCGTAAACCTCTCTGCGATCGCGTATTCGTTAGATACCTCCAGCCATACCTTTTCCGTGCATTTCTCGCACCTTTTCCGCGCATTTATCGTACCATTTCGTGCCTTTATCGTGCATTTTTCGTGCATTTTCCGTACGGTTTGTAGGCTACCTCGGATGTCATATACACAGTCCAGAAGGGAAGGCCCAGGTTCGAGCATGCGAGTAACACTTTGTACTTGCTCAAGTACAAGTGTACCGCAAACGCATCTTTCAGTTCAACCATATGATCTTTAATGTCGCTATGTATTTGTTTCGATGGAAAGCGGCTCACGAGCCTCCCGGCTCGTCCGAACCGTACAAATCGAGGCTTGTCATAGAAACATCGCCGTCATAATTACCGTCGTGAAGTAGCTAAGCATTCCACAAGTCACATAACGGGCTGCAGAAAGTTACACTTTGCTACATAATGGAACAAAGTGTAGTTGCAAGGCGGCATCGGCGGGTATCTAGTGCTGACTCGGACGGACCAGGACGGACTTGTGTAGGAGAGGCTTAGGACGAACTTGGTTAGGAAAGGGGATATTGGATCCCAAATGGCGTCGAGAAAGATGAACGGCGGATATTACATTGGTGAAGGGGATACGCGCGGCTGCGCGCGGCCGGCTGTACATGACCACAACCCAAGCGTCTTGCATCGCCACCAACCAACCAATTCCGCCTCGGCATCACGGAGGATCTGCCGTGCGACTGTTCCTGCGACGAACTACCTGACGCAAGCATGGTATTGGGGGTGTTGAAACCGCAGCCGCTTCCACTCAAGGCCTGTACCTTATCTCGCTAGTATGTACACACGCAACCCGCGGACAAGACGTGTCAATCAGTGTTTTTTTTCGTTTTAGGGGGGTCTCGATTTATTCCATCTGAAGTAATAAAATTTCAGGGGCGTTTGATATTTGTTCCATAGCTGTGCGGCGCTGGGGGGGGCTCCGCCCCCCCCAGCCTCCCCCCGATAAGTTACAAGTCCTTTCACAGACCCAGAGCCACGTACAGTTGGTGTGTTTCTTAGTGTCATCTGTTAGGGCAAACCGCAGCACAGTGGCGCTGGGTCTCTACCCGTTCATCATGTACCGCCCCCTGCTGCTGCCGGCCAGCCATTTCCGCCAGTTTCCGCAGTGCGTCACCAAACGGGAACGCAGCGCACTTTGTCGTGAACTTCCCCGCTGTCCACGTCAGCAGGCACACGCTCGGCCCAGGGATACTTGGCAGGATAGGAAATCTGCCACTTGTTGGGGTTCTGGTTCTGCTAGTCCCGCCACGCCAGACAGGAATGGGCGTTTTTGGCTTAAGTAATAAAAATGTACGGGTCAGCCTCAATCTGTTCCGTTGTTTCCAAGCCCCAAACCCCGATTTATTCCATTTAAGTAATATATTACTTTTAAAAAACACCGGTGTCAATGCGCCCAAGACAGTGTCAACCATTGAGGCCTTCCCCACCCCTTATCCGGCACAACATCATATTCGATCTCCACCGCCTCCTTGCTCGTGGCCTCAGTTTGAAAGCGCTCATTGCTAGCTCAGGAACTGTCCCCCCCCATCATTCCACCACGCACGTTTGAAGGCTGACATGGGAAGAGCAAGGTCTGCGAGGCGGTGTGGCTCCAATGTGCTGCTAGTTTAGTACTAATGATACGTGTGCATGTATGATACACATTATTGGCGAATCATCGACGGCATTCCCATGCCTCACCGAAAGACCGAAGGCCGTCATGGGAAAGCCGTCGCCGCAACGGCGTTGCGTGCCGCGCTGTTGTGTGTGAGTTGTTAGGTCGATTGGAGCGCGTGGAACACCGGCCCCTCGCCAGGAAACGCCCACGACGTACGGCCGACATGCGTCAAGGCGACTTTTGCCGAACTGTATCCAGCCGACTGGACACAAATGTGAACGAACGCAATTTGTTGACGAAACGCTCACGGAAAACCCAGGGTAGTTGTGCCCATGAATGGTTAGCCATTTCGGAAAGAGGTCCTAGCGCTGGGAGGTCATCCAGCCTATCCATACGCCACGCGTATATCTGAAGCGTGGCAATATATGTCGCGCATAACGTTGCTAACAGGATGGGACTTCCTGGCGGTCGCCACTTCGCTGCTATTGACATCCGTTGTGTCAGCCAGCGAGCCGCATCTAGGACGGAAGTTGCGGTCATTTGAAGAATACGGTTATGAATGTGAGCGTCTGCGTTTGGGTTTGAGTTAACCGGCATAATGCCGACAGCAGCGCCAATCACCGTAGACGCGAGCCTCAACTCAGCAGTCATATAGAGGCATCCCAAGATATTTCGCTACTCCCCTCGCTGGGAGGTTGTAACACTGCACTTATACACCCCATGGTGCCGTGCATCCAGATTCGCTAACCAGCAGTACCAAGAACGTGCCCGAAGAGTCACAACGTCCGTTCCTTGCCGTCAACGACCCCACCACCGCGGCTGGTTCAGAGGTGCAGCAGCTATACACACAGGGCACCCGGGTGTCTTCAATTGCCTACCTCCTTTTTGCGGCGGCGGAGCCTCTGTCGCTGGCTGAAGGTTCGTGGGGGCAAGGATGGGCCTACAAATAGGGATCCGCGGCAGGATCTCAGGATTGTAATGCATGGCTATGGTGGTGGCATGCTGTTCGATCCGAGGGTAGGAACCAGGGACCCTCTATTTGGGTTTCAGGTGGTTAGCTCCGGGCAGCTGGCAGCAGCAACAGCCATGGACCCAAAGAGGAGTCCCGGGCAGCTGGACACGCCCTGGGCAGCTGGCCTCTCTCATGTTCAGCAAGCGACTAGACAGGCCTCCCGATCACCTGGAGCAATGGCGTGGCCATGGTTCTACTAACGCCTGTGCGATGACCTGTACGATGACCTGTACGATGACCTGTACGATGACCAGTACGACGACCTGTACGATGACCTGCCTGATAACTTCGCAGGGCAGCCGGTTCTCCAGCCATTGCGCGTTGGCCCAGGGGCTTGCTTGGTTTCCCCTCCAATCGCAGGCTCGTCCAACTCATTGCTGCCGTACATGACACCGGTCGTACTGCGGCTGTACGTCTCCCGGCCAGAGCGCTGCAGCTCTGCGACCGCTGCGGACCTATACAACCTGGCGCTGCGCTTATTCGACCCGGCGGCCCAGCAGGTATGGACTGCGCCGCCGCCCAGGGAAGGGTATTCCGCTCCTCTGTCGACCCACATTGCGACGCCCGCCCACATGCCTCCTGCTCCCCTGGGGAATCGAAGTGGTGAAATGCTTCTTACGCTAGCCACGTCGTCGGGGGAATGCCGTCGACCAGCTGACCGCAGTGTCATCGCTCGTCTCCGCCGTCTGGGTCTGTGCGCGCCTCGCGCATTGGCAATCGACCAGATGCGCAAGGTTTTAGACAGGGACACGGTGCGTCGGTACAGCGAGTAGCGCTAGCCGCGGAGCGCGACTGGCTGATTTGGAGTGTTATGTTCTCTGTTTTCTGGCGAAAGGGGCGTGTCGGCAGCCAGACAGCGCATGGTCGCGTTCCGTTGCTCACCTAACACTGGGAGTGCGAAACCATGCGCAAAGGCTTGGCACTCGCCGCCAACTGCGAGACCACCCGTTACCTGTGCCGCCGGTGCCGCCGGTGCCTCAGATTCGTCACTTTATGCCGTCCTCTTAATGGTGCACGCTCCAATACGCGTATTGCGGCCTTTTGGGTTCCTGAATCGAACCTGCCATCGTGCCCACCGTCCACCTGGCCCTCACTCTCCAGGCTTGCCATTACGACCTGTATAAGGCCCTGGGGGCCACCTTCCATTGGGTGACCGACAACATCGCGTTGAGGCAGCAGGACGTGGAGGGCCAGCCGCTGGCCACAGCGTTCTGGCCGGATCAGGAAATCTACCGCGAGCTCGAGTTCACTGCTGCAGTGTACGACGCGCTGACGAGCGAGGATAAGCTGGGCCAGGCCGCGTCGACAGTGGAGATCAGCTGCGGCCTGAGTGGCTTGGACTTCGCCGCCCTGATCCCCGGCATCGCCGCCGTTCTGGCGGAGCTGCACGCGGATCTGCCCGTGCTCCAGCAAATTGCACATGGGCTGCACGGCTCCCACTGGACGCTGTATGGCGGCCCCGATGGCGACCGACGACGGGCTGCCCTGGAGCGCTGGGGCACGCAGCAGCCGATGGTGGAGAGGAAAGACTCTGACTCGGAAGAGCATCACGTGCGCTACGGCGGCGATTTAGGCAGCGAGCAGAACGTCTCACACCTCAGCATCACTGGCGGGGACCTCGACAAAGCGATGCACGGGCGCAGCCTGCTGGCATTGCCCGCAAACTTTAACTACTCAATGCCGCCAGCCACCTTTACGGTTTCTACGCCAGCCAGCATGCCGCATCTCATGCTGCCGATCATCTTCCACATCATGCTCTACACGGAGACAGATGGCTCCATAGGGCCCGTCAATTACCTCCAGTCCCGCGCGTATGCCCAGCGCCTGGTCCGCATCGCAAACTATATGGCCAAGCCCACCAATATCCAGTTCTTCGTCCAGGTGTGCAACGTTAACCTAGCGCAGTCGATGACCCCGTGTACCACTGCTGTGGCCGGGTACTGTGCCCCATCACAATACCTAGGTGGTGGTATGGCGGCCCACAGCACGTAACCTTCCCCGCTAACCTTGGATCGGCTTGGGGCTGCATCGGGCCTGCTGCCGGTCTACCTGGTTAATTCCCTGGGCCCGCTCCCTCAAACGGGCAGTCCTTCGGAGTCCCGCCCAGGTCCTAGAGCTCCTGGGCAGCAGGCCGTAACCTTGGCGCCTTCTTAGCTGTCGCCATACCACGTAGATGCTTTACGTAATGGCGGTCAACTCTTTGACCGTCGCGTGTGGTGTCCGATCTGGCATGCAGCTCTCCTAACCGCGACCTGCCGATCACTCGACCCTTTCCCCCTCCCTGCCGTTAACCCTGAACGCTGGGTTCCGCGTGCGCAGGAGGTTCGCTTCGACGCCACGGCGTACCCGAACCTGTTGCTCAGCGATCGCGCCACGTGGCTCGGAGCCCCCAACTGCACGGGCCCAGCGTGCTTCACGAACAAGACCTTCATGTCGACGTAGGTCCACGTTGGGTGCCGTGCATCTGTGGCTGTAACACTATAGCTGTCACTGCAACTGACTGAGCTGCGGCCAGCAGCTATGTACGGATTGTGCGATGAATGCTTGCTACCGGTGACCTCAGCTCGTGGGCGCTGTACTGGTCCGGGTTTTTCGCGTTTGACGGTGCTCCTCTTCATGCTGTGGTTAATCTGCTGGCATTTTGGCAGTCTTGACTTGTTTTGCGCGCGGTGGCTGACCCGCAGGCTAGTTGCGGATTGGCCCCGGTGCCTGAACGTCTTCGTGGCCAGTGATTCCACGGCGTCAAAGACTGTTCCGCTCGGGTATGCGTACGTCCCAGGGTAAGCGACCAGTCTTCGCGCAGCTTCGCCGTTTTTCTGGCGCGTCGCTTATCTTCTCCATTCCTCTGATGGTTGCCGGGGCAGCCAAGCTAACCGCCAAACCACCAGCCATCCTACGAATATGCTTAACAGTAGAATCTACCTCACAATTGCCCCATTTTGATTGTGTGTGCCCTCCTGGCGGCGCAGATCTGACCTGAATCCAGCTGGCGGACACATTTTTATCACATGGGACAGCATGTCGGTTGCCGGTTACAATTCCCTTCCAATGTACAACGACGGCGCCGGCACGCTGCTCCACGAGGTCTTCCACCACTTGGGGTTACAGCACACCTTCGGCCCAACGAATAACGCCGTAAACAGTTGCCTCGACGACGACTACGCGATCGATACGCCCACATCTTTCGGTGGGTGAGGTCTCTGGATATCTCGTGTTTGCACCTCTTACGCGCGCCACAGTGCCAATTGCAACCGAATCGTCCGTAGCTACCGTACTTTGGTCCGTTCTGCGACGTCGATTCCAACGGATTCCATTTTACCTTCATCGCGTCACAGTTTTAATTCCTAAATCTCACACTGTTCCTCAACGCATGTGATGGGTGACTTCCAACAGGGGGTGCTGGCACCAGTAGCTACTTTTCGACTGCCGTGTCGTACTGCATGGAGCTCTTTTGGGGTCAGTACGGCGGAGATTGGGACGCGGCCTACCAGCGCTGGAGCACGACCCTGGGGATTCCAAGCACGGACATGAACGCCTGGGCGGACTCCTGCCCTTCGCTGGCCGGCTATGACGAGCTGGGGAATTACATGACGTACAACACGGCCGTGTGCTTCGCCGCTCTGGGGCACTTCACGGCGGCGCAGGCCCAGCGCGCGCACTTTATGACGGCGGAGCTCAACCCCGTGATGTACGCGTGGGGGCAGTACTACGCGCAAAACGCTGCGCCGCCGCCGCCTCAGCTGTCGCCGCCGCCGGAGGTGTACACGGACATCTGTAAGGTGCGCTCATAGAGCATGGAACTCTACGTGCCTTCTGCCACTTTCGGTGCCCGCTGGAGTCCCGACATTGCTGTTTACAACTGGGCTTAGCACAAGCACGGCCAGTAATATTTAAGCTGCGGTGTTGCTGACACGCCGCGACGAGAAGCCATCCAGTAAAGATCCATCCGTGTACTCACCTGGCAGGCCACGATGAGAAATTGCGCGTGCAAGAGCTCCTGGACCTCCAACGGGAACACCTACACCTACTGCGACCGCATCGACACCAGCAACGGCGTATTGTAAGTTGAATCCCTAACGGGTTTTGACCCCAGTCGATCCAGGGTTCCCAGGGGTATCATAGTTCCTTGCTAGCGCGCAAGCAGCTGGTTCCGTGACGGCCCCCATGCGCAGCCGCCTTGAACTCTGTCCCCCCCTGCCTGCATCGGGCCCCCTCCTGCCCCTCCCTACTGCCCGCAGTTGTGAGGTTCTCAACCCCGCCACGTGCACCGACTGTGCTGCCACCGCGGGGGCACAGTGCATCCTGCGCTGCAACGGTAGGGCCGCCAGCCATGGCTACATCCCGGCCCGTGCTGCGTGATCATGCGCTTGATGCATTTGTAGACTGTGGCCGTCTTGGTGACGGCTTACAGGGCAGAGCAGTGCGATAGGCCGGCGGACAAAGGAGACGGCGAACAACGGCCTGGGACGGGCCTTCGACACCTCCTCCTCGAGCGGGCTCCGGCTGAAACCTGCGGGAACACTACTAACACGCTGCAGGCAGGAAAAGGCCACTGCGGGCAAAACGTGGGCCTTACTTATCAACCTCAGCGTTGCCTTCGAATTCCTACCATGCACTGCCAACAGTTCACGTTACTCCTCATCCCCGCTGCCTCCCAATCCCTGCTATCCAATGCCAATTCGTCCCTGGGTGGATGCTGCTCGTAGGCACCGCTCAAATCTGCAAGCGGCCCCCAGCTCCGGGCACAAACATGCCTCCACCACCGCCACCCCGACCGCCGTCGCCGCCTCCCATGCCACCGCCGCCACCACCGCGGGCCGTTCCCTTGGAGTGCAAGGTGGGGCTTACACGCGCGTCGCTTTGCCTTGAAATGGAGAAAATTGCTTGATGTTCAGAAGCGCCAGTATGTGCACGCATTTAACACGCCACAAAAGGGGTTATTTTTCATGGCCAAAAGTCACTTACCTGACGTGCGACAGATGTTGGCGGCATACGGTGACTTGAGGAGGGCACACGCCGGGTATACTTTGTCATGCTATCGTCACTCACGTGTTGATGCCCGTCGCGGTGTTCGCGGTCTGCCGCACTTTCTGCGGGCCTTCTTCCCAGACGACAAGCGCCGGCTGCGCTTGCCGGAGCACCTGGGCTTACAGCGGCATCTACTCGAGCTACTGCGCGTCGCCTGACGGAGACACCCGCCTTTGGTGCGTCTATGGTGCGCCCGGTGTGCACGCTTCGGGCACTGATTAACACGTACGCTGTTTGAATCTTCCGATCGGTGGCGCGGTCGTTGGCGCGGTGCTTCCGTGAACGTGGTGTGAAGTTGGCGTCGTGGTGGCTGGTAGTAGTAACTGTTACATTGGGTTCCAGACAGATGGTGATGACTGATTCGTCCTGAACTCCCTCTTGGACGGCGAGGACGGTAGCAGATGAATAGATACTTGCTCACGCCCCAAACAGTCCACCAGGGTCGTTTTGCTTCCGCACCCTTCGCGTTGCGACGTGCAGGTGCCAAGTAAGCTCCACCTGCGCGACCTTCAACAACAGCAATCCGTACCAATACTGCGCCAAGGCCCTAAACGTCACCTACTGCGGAGGTGGGTACGGCCGCGCCGCCGCCGTACACCCGCTTTCCCGCAGCCCCTGACGTGTTTCCTCCTGCTACCACAGGTCGTGTATACTTCTCCACTACGCGCATCCCGCCTGCACCGCCACCTGTGCCGCAACCCCCTCCGGGAAGCTCGCCTCCCAGGCCCCCCCCGCAGCCGCCATCCCCTCGCCCGCCATCGCCACCGCCCAGTCCGAACCCAAGCCCACCGCCTAGGCCGCCGCCGCCGCCGCCACCGCCCAGCCCGCCGCCCCCACCGCCAAAACCCAATCCAAGCCCGCCGCCAAGTCCGTCACCACAACCGCCCTCACCAAAGCCGCCGTCTCCGCCGCCTAGCCCCAACCCAAGTCCACCGCCAAGACCACCATCACCACAACCCTCACCGAAGCCCCCGTCGCCCTCGCCGCCGCTGAGCCCGCCGCCAAGCCCGACACCAAGTCCTCCGCCACGGCCGCCATCACCCAAGCCTCCATCACCATCGCCGCCGCCGAGCCCGCCACCAAGCCCACCGCCAAGCCCTTCACCACCACCCCCATCGCCTAAGCCCCCGTCGCCCTCGCCGCCGCCGAGTCCGCCGCCAAGCCCTCCGCCAAGCCCTTCACCACCACCGCCGCCGCCTAAGCCTCCATCGCCATCGCCACCGCCGAGCCCGCCACCAAGCCCACCGCCCTTGCCGCCGCACTCGCCCAGCCCTCCATCGCCGCCGCCCAGTGCGCCACCGTCCCCCTCACCGCCACCGCCCCCAGGTTCGCACGCGTGTGTTCTTGTCCCTTTGCCTTATCTGAAGTTTTACAACATTTCTGGTTGTGATATGTGTTACACGGCAACCGTAACATTCGCATCATGTGTTTGACTGTGCAGTGTTGCTTTAAGAGTAGCATCTCAGGAGTCTTCTTATGACACTACGATGCTAGCTTTGCCACACAGTCTTGGTCACAACACCCTTCGCGCATGCTTGCGCAATTCGCTGCAGCCACCGTTGCGCAGCTGTGGGGCAAAATTGTCATCGACGCCGACTGTGCCTTGCTGACGAGCAACGAAGCTGAGCTGAGGGCGAGCATGCAAGCGGAGATCTCTCGCATCTTGGCGGTGAGACCACCTCTTTTATTTTCTTGCTTGCTGAAGTTGGTTTGGTGGTTCATGGCTGTGCAGAGAGGCAATGTCCACACAGCCAGACAGCGCACGGCTCCGTAAGACCTGTAACGCGCCGCATGTGTACTTGTCGTACGTGTCGTACGTGCTGCGACTGGCCGCCATTATGCGTGCACACTCCGCCCGCGGTTACCGCCCGCAGGTTCCCAGCAGCTACATCCGCATCAAGAGCCTGGCGTGTGGCTCGATCATCGCCCTGTATACGGTGGACTTTCCGATTGGCGCGGCCGCTTCAGAGGTACGCCGGTCTGCTGGCGTTCGCATGTATGTGTCCTTCCTTCCTCACAACCCACCGTGTTTAGGCAGCACGCTCACGAGGGAACGAGGGAAGGAGGGCCTTGCAGTAGCTGGGTCACCACAGTACGAGAGGCACGCAAGGGTTGACGGTGTGGCGATGTGTTAGCAAGCGCAGTCGTTAACGATGTACTTCACTATCAGTATCAACTGGCAGTTTAAGGATGCAGACATGCAAACATGCAATGGCAGGCAGGATGCATCTACGCAGGCATGCAGCGTCCGGTCGGGGTTGCGGCACCGAACCACATCATATCGAACCGTGTGTTAGCCAAACCCGATTGGACCCTCGCCGCCGCAGGTGCTGACGGCCTCCACAGCCGCGGGCGACGTGGGCTCTCAGGTCAGCTCCAGCTTCACCTCCCGCTGGGGCCCGATCACTAGCTCCGCATCCAATGGCGTCACGGTCCTCCAGGCAGCAGAACGTGAGTGCGCGGGGGCTGACTTGATTGCGCGCGCGGGCTGAGCTGAGCTGGGCCTGCACCGACCCTGCCGCAGTCGTGGCGCGCTTGGTGGTTGTCTCGACCAGGTCTCCGAACCATTCTTTCTCGACCAGGTCTCCGAACCATTCTTTCTCGACCAGGTCTACGAACCATGCTTTCTCGACCAGGTCTCCGAAACACGCCAATGTCGTACACACTTGTGTGAATAACCCCCGGCGCCTGGGCCCCGTCCCCCTGCCCGCGCTGCCGCAGTGTGCCCCGCGGGCAGCCCCCCGTCGTCCCTGTGCCCCTCCTCGCCGCCGCCCCCAAAGGCCGCCAGCCCGCCCCTGGACCTGACCGAGCCCAGCAGCTCCGGAACCTCGCTGCCCCTCGTCATCGGTATCGCGGTTGGAGGCGGCGTCCTGCTGGCCTTGCTGGTCGGCGGCGCCCTGTTCTACCTCGCCCGCAAGAGGGTACCCGAGCATCTGGTCCCCGCCAAGCCCGCCGCCCCGTCGTCACGGGCGGGAAAACCCCAGTTACCATCCAAACCCCAGTTACCATCGAAACCCCAGCCGGCCAATAAGGTGGTGCCGGTGCCGGTGCGGCAAGCCCCCATGATGCCACCGCCCGGCGGTGATGCTCCCGCAGATGCACTGCCCAGCTCGCAGTTCCGACCTGCTGGCGACGGCTACGCTGGTGGCACCTACGGGGCTGACGCATCGCAGCCGTACCCGAAGTACCAGTACCAGCAAAAGGCATCCGAAGATTCGTACTACCCGCAGTACCGGTAACCTGGGTCCGGGCGGGGCACCGGCCAAGGCCCCGCTACCCGCCGTTACCCGCGCTTATCCCCCTAGCGCGCTGGTGCCGTACGGGCCAGTGCAGTGGTAGCTGAGCAGCGCAGGACCGTTGATAGTTGGGGCGAGAGGTAGGGCGAGCTGCAAGGGGGCTGTCATGAGGGGGGCTGCAAGGGGGCAGTCATGAGGGATCAAGTTCCTCGCGGAAGGAGTGGCCCCTGATAGACAGGCGCGCATATTTGCGTGGGAGGGGAGGGGCGTCTGGAGTTGCAGGCATAGGCATCAGCTGTCGGTACGCAACGCCTAGTGTCCGCCTTGTGCGAACGTGGGACACCATATGTCGCGTGCCAAACGATGCTGTGCCGATTTTGTGTGTGGCTGACTTGGCTGATTCTTTTCGTAAACAACGCCCGTACATGATGTGATAATTTTGATGAGCCTGGGTCCTCTGACCACGTGCTCCGCGCCGCCTCACGGGGGGCCCGCGAAGCGCCGAAATTGCCGCAGGTGGGCCGTAAGAGGGCGGGGTTGAATGCGGGTTGTACATCCGGGCGTCACCGAAATGTGAGGCTTGCGTCGTAGCATTTATTTGATGTACGGGGAGTAGGGTGGCGAGAAAACCCGTTGGGTGGGGGGGCTCATCCCTCTTTGGCGTCACATTTTAATGTGCACGTAAGAAATAAGTGACAGCCCTTGGGCTCCTTGCGGAGGATGTCCAAACGCGCAGACTGCATGTACAGGAACCTACGGCGTCTTCGTTTCTATTTCAGGAACCTCGTCTTGTGCGTTCGTAACAACTGAACCGTGCACATAGCAGGGTGCGTGGCGGTGCTGCAAGGCGGAACCCGAAAGCCGGTTTTTCCTTATAACAAATCGTTTATATTTGGATCACGATCTAGTGTACGGCTTGTGGACAGCTAATCGGTATGGGCTTGAAAGCCCACCGAGACGCTTGTAATACAGGTCGAGGCGGTTGACGTCAATTGGTTTTTGCCAGATTAGCGCAGCATTGAGATAGTTGGCGGTCCCGGTGCGCAGTAGTGGGATTCATAAGGTGCTGTTATGTTGCCTGCAAACATGCTCGCTGGAGATGCGGCTCCTGCGGCTGCACCCTCGAGAGATGACGGAAAACACGCCGACTAGAGGTTGAGAGCTGCAACTCTCATTGCTTCTGCAAGTGGCCTGTTTCTGACCAGATATGACAAGGTTGCGCTGATGCCCTGAGGCGGTGGAAGCTGTGGTTATACTGGTATACAGTTACCGGTATACACTGGATGAATGAGGTATGGGGCTGGGAACTGAGGCGCTGCCAGTCGGGGCAGCATGGGAGCGGCACGAGCTGACAGAAAATCCATCGTGGGCAGCCACAAGCCGGTAAGGTTCGTTACCGCCGTAACAGCTCAATGTTCTTTCGGGTTCGTACACAGAATGCGGCTGTTCACCGTCGGACTATACAGCGATACTTTTGGGGTGCGGCGGCCGTCACCACCGTACCCCACGACTCCCCACGTGCCTGGGTCTTCAGGCGACCAGGGGCATTTGAGGGCGCCCTCCCTGCCGCACTCGCCATGTCAGGAAAGAAACCGGAGGGCGTCAAACGTCCGAATTCCTACGGCAGTGAAGCCTTGACCACGAACCTGTAGTGAAATGGTTATGTCCGTTAACAACAGAACAGCGCTACGGTACTGAAATACCCAGGCAGTGCGCCATGACGCTACTCGCGCCACCGGGCAGCACTGGCTGGCAATGGGGTCCTGCTTACTCGTAACCCGTAGGCCCTGTCTAGCCCCTCCCACTTTCCGCCCCTCCCAGCGGCCTACGAGTGAAATGCTCGTGCCACCGACGTCATCCATCAATGACGCGATTCGGCCAACACTAGCATTTTCCCCTCGTTTGGGACACTTCTTAAAACACGAAGGCTGATGTGTAAAAGCGATCCGGATTGAGTTATAAAAGGCGCTCATGTACTCGTTTGGCCGTGGGATGCCTCACATGCTGCCTAAGTGCTCAGGGCAGACATACAGTGGATAGAGGGCCGAACATGGCAAAACGAATCGCCATAGATACGAAGACAGGCTTGGCACCGTTTACGATCAATACCTTTTGATTCATAAACAAACAATTATCTACACTCTAGGTTGTATGCCGCGTCCAACTGTGTGGAAACTCAAGGTTAGCGGAAGTGTCATAACCAGGTTAGGGGGAGGTACAATCATTTACACAACTAAATCATATAATGCTGTGTGATAAACACGACCCTCGGAGTGTCTGAACCACGGCTGACGGGCTGGGTGCGGCGCAGAAGCAACTTGTTGCTCGGCACTACACGACGCACGGGCCGTGTAAGCTCTATGTATATGAGATCACTGTCAGACTCTTAACCAGTTCTGCGTTTCTTTGATGACATAATCGTATACCGTACGAACCGGACATTCGGTATGTGCTCCCCAAACTTGCCGAAAATGGTAGTTCACACGTACGCCTTCATCTTACAATCTGCTGGCTGTCACTGCCTTCCACCAGCGTCTTGTTTGGGGACAAGGTGACGACCTTGTAAAAAGGCCTATAGTTTCCAAGGCTTTAGTGTCTCTTATAACCAACGTTGGCACAATGCAAATCAAATATATCGTTGTGACCATTTAACTATAGCGTTTGACGGCACTTGCTTAAAGACTCAAACGAAGGGACTTGGGAGGGCACTTGAAGGTGCCAATACGCGTATTCTCGGGCGGATTCGCTCGCGCTCAGTTTGAATAGGTGCTCCTCATGCTTGCAATATGGTCAACGCGGCGAGAATGTCCTGGAATCTTGAGCTGCCTCGCATGGCTCCTCCTTGCATCGGCCATGTTAACCAACGGACAGCATCTATCGCGCAAGTTGCGGCAGGCCGAGGATTTAAATGCCGAAGGTATGCGGAGGGTAAATTTCGACACGCGGCTTGCGCGGTGACACACGATGACCGACGGGCTAATCTTCCAAACGGCACCGAGGGCACAATGAGCATATATAGGGCTCCGATATGGAATGCAACTGCAGCATACACGGAGCGAAGGTTGAGTCAAAACCCGTATTGACTTGCTACCCTTGTCCGCCGTGTCACCGCCCTTCCTTAGACGTCAGCAAGGTTGCAGCTCCCGGCGCGCGAAAACGTTTTCTGGCGCTGAAGAACCCCGACACCGCGGGTAGCCAGGACGTGCAGCAGCTGTACGACCAAGGCGCAAGCGTCGCGGCTATCGCCTACCTGCTTTTTGCAGCGGCGACGCCTCTATCAGAGGCAGAGGGTGCGTGGACGGGGGAGGTTGCAATTGGGAGCAGATTCCCCTCTCTGATTCCTTTGGTTTGGTTTCATATGTAAGTCGGGCATTCAACAACAGTATACAGTGAGATATGCGATGACTAGAGGCTTGGTAAGAGCGTGAAAACAAACCCACACCGTTTTTCCAACACCTCAGATGATAGCAAGTTAAAGTTAGCAGCACAGCAGCAAATGTATAGCATCGTCCGGGTGGGTCCTTTGGCGTCGATGCTTGGGCTCAACCTGATGAAACCGGGTTGGCCTATCTTTAAGGTGCCAGGATGTTCGCAAATGCCGTTATGCCGTTTGGCAGCTGCTCTCCGACATATTGCTTACTGCCGGCCTGTGGCAAACCTTGCTTGCTGCCTGCTGTACGAGAGATGGTGAGGGGCCATGAAATATTTCGCGCAGTTGACGTCAGCAGTGGAGTGAACATAGCGACATGCACATGGTAATCTTGCCCTTGGCACTGTTGCCTGGGCTGGGGCAAAGCACAGGTGCATGGTGCACACGGTCTTACAGAAATTTAGGTTTGTAGTGCCAAAGACGGTGGACCTTGTAAACCCTGTGGTCGTACGGGTTTGCGACAACAATTTGGGAAACCAGTAGGAGTGTACGGCGTAGCGTCTACATTTCCGTTGCAGGGCGACAGCAGACTGTTTAACGGCAGGCATGCAGGCGTAGCTGCGATGCTGCGGCCTAAACCACATCGCCACAACGCTGGCGACGGCTTGCAGCCAACACTGTTGTGGATCGTCATTGCTCCATCACGGACGTTCCTTGCGCATTTGGGACATGTTTGCCTACATATGGCCCTCTTTCTGCTTGCAGGATCATCAAATGCGCTACTGCCGTACCTGACGCCCACGCTTTTGAAGTTATACGTATCACAGCCCGGGACGTGCAGCTCATCACTGGCTGAGAGGTTGTACGGCCTTTCACAGAGCTTGTACGGATCAGAGGCCCTCGAGGTAAGTCATTAACTCTGGCCCTCAGGACCATTGCACCACGGAACTGACACGCCTTATTCGTCCTCATTCATTTGCGACGCTGACCTACTACTTATAAATTTTCCTGTGGCGCACCGTAGGCCTGCCACTACGACCTGTATAAGGCCCTGGGTGCCACCTTTGAGTGGGCGCGCGATAACATCGCGCTGAGGCAGCAGGATATTGAGGGCCAGCCATTCGCAACAGCGCTCTGGCCCGACCGGGAAATCTATCCCAACCTCGAGTTCGCTGCCGCGGTGTACGACGCACTACTGGATGACAACAAACTTGGCGAGACTGCTGCCGCGTTGCGGGACAGCTGCGGCCTGAGTGGCTTGGACTTCGCTGCCCTGATCCCCGGCATCGCCGCCGCGCTGACAGACCTGCACGCCGATCTGGCCGTGCTCCAGAAGCTCGCGAGCCACCTGCACGAGTCTCGCTATAAGGATGGAGAGACCCGCGACGATGACCGTCGGCGGTCCATGCTGGAACGCCGGAACGGTCTCTCCACGGCCGCTGGTGACCCTCATTCTGAGGCAGTGCGACGGCGGAGCGCGCTGACCCTGCCGTCAAACTTCCAATATTCGATGCCGCCATCCAACTTCGTGGTTCTGTCTCCAGCCAACATGCCGCAGCTGATGATTCCGCTGGTGTTCCATATTATGCTTTACCAGGACGGAAGCAGCACGGGGCCTACGAACTATGGCAAGTCGTTAGCTTACGTCCAGCGCCTGGTTCGAGTTACCAACATCATGGCCAAGCCAACAAGCATGCAGTTTTTTATTAAGGTGCGGCACAGAATAATAACGACTTTTGGCGACGGAGCATACCGGTTGTTCAGTTGTTTTGGGGGGTTTCGGGTGCAACGAAACGGCAGAGCGAGGCCAATGCGGCCACTTTCCACAGGCCCTCCATCACCGTGAATGCGCCGCGCGTCGTTCAATTTTTCGGATGCATATGTATGCATGTCCGATGCAATGAGGGGATACTCCAGGTTCCATTGATCGCCCTATTGATCGCCCTGGGATGCATGTAGTTAAGTTGTCAGGTGCCCAACTAAGGCCAAGGTAACAACTGATTAGACGATGTCGCTTGTCGCGCTGCAGGAGGTTCGTAACAACGCCACTACGTACCCGTACTTGCTTTTGAGCAGCCGGACCTCCTGGCTTCGGATACCAGCTCAAAATTGTACGGGAGGAGTGTGCTTCTCGGATGAAGCGTACATGTCGAAGTAAGTTGGCTGTGGCGAAGGCAGGGAGGATAGCTACGACCGGACGCCCCCGATGACCGAGCGCCTGCCATTGCCCTGTGTGCGTATTAACGTCTGGATTCCCTCGCGCGTGCCCTGTACGTATTGTGTCCTAACAGGGCTGTGTCGGACTGGCCTCGAAGCATCAACGTTTTTGTGTCCAGTGACTCAACATCTGGCGTGCCGCTGGGCTACGCATACGTCCCCGGGTATGTACGGCACGGGCGCTTTGATTCGTAGACGCTCTGACAGCTAGACTGAACCAGGAACCCTCCAACAGTCACAATGACTCTCCGCATGTTAGTCCTGCTATGATGGCAGGTATACCGGTAATAAAAGAGGCCGCGCTTAATGAAGAATGGTCCCGAACCTCAACAGGTCGGACCTGTACCCCGAGAATGGCCACGTGTTCATGACTTGGGATAGCCTGTCAGTGGATGGCTCGAACTCCCGAAACCTGTACGACGACGGACCAAACACCCTGCTACACGAGATCTACCACCACTTCGGACTGCATCATCCATCCGATTTCGCGGCGGAAGTCAAAGGCTGCATCGATGGTGACTACGTCATTGACACACCGACCTCGCTGGGTAAGTGTGGTGTTGGTGCGGGCCATGATGCTTCCTGTGCAGCAGGAGGCCTGCAGTGTGTGCAGCAGGGAGCCTGCAGTGTGTGCAGCAGGAAGCCTGCATTCTTGAAATGACATCTGTCAGTCACCCAAACGCCAATACGACACGTTTGTTTTGCTGCCAACAGGACCCATCAGCGGCAGCAGCTTCTTCACCACGGCTCAATCATACTGCATGGAGCTCTTTTGGGGGCAGTACGGCGGGGATTGGAGCGCGGCTTATCAGCGCTGGAGCACTACTCTGGGAACTCCGGAGACGGACATGAACGCCTGGGCGGACTCCTGTCCCACGATGCCCGGGTACGACGAGCTGGGGAATTACATGACGTACAACACACCCGTGTGTTTCGCCGCTCTGGGACACTTCTCTCCGGGCCAGGCCCAGCGCGCGCACTTCATGACGGCGGAGCTCAACCCCGTGATGTACGCGTGGGGGCAGTACTATGCCGACAACGCTGCTCCGCCGCCTCCGGAGACGTCGCCGCCACCCGAGATCTACAACAACACTTGTCGAGTGAGTGCGCATCCGTCACCTTGGGCCCATGCCGTAACACCCACCCGTCGTACATGGCTCCGCGATAGCTGCATCCGTCGAGGGTATGCGCAAGCTTACAAGCTCCGTCGGGGCACCCTACATTCGTGCCACCCAAAGTTTCACATTCCTCCTCCTCGTCGGGTGTGCCTTTCCAGGCCACAGCGAAGAGCAATTGCGCCTGCAAGAGCTCGTGGACGTCCAACGGCGCCACGTACTCGTACTGTGATCGTACAGGCCTAACCAACTCCTTGACGTAAGTGGAGGCCACTCATGGGGCGACGAGACTGCTGGACTTGCCATTGCGGGATACGGTAGATGAGATGCGTCATTGGGAGCAGCTACCAATACATCAGCTTTACTTCATTGCTGTACGTCTTTTGTCTTGCTTCCCTCTTTGAGTGCACCACAACCCCGCGTCTTGCCTGCAGGTGCGAGGTGGAGACTCCTGCTTCATGTGCAGACTGCGCAACGGGCGTGGTGCAGTGCATTTTGGCTTGCACAGGTGAGGGTTCAGCAGCTCCTTGGGCGCTGCTTAAAAACGGGCCCATGCGGGGCAAAAAGAGGGCGCGTATGCAGAGGCTATGCCGTCACTCCCTGTCTCATGTGTTGACAGGCACTGCGCGCCAATGTAAGCGGTCTCTGGCCCCGGGCACGAATACGCCGCCACCACCGCCGCCGCGCCCGCCGTCGCCGCCACCACTGCCACCGCCGCCCCCACCGCGGGCTGTTCCCTCTGCCTGCAAGGTGGGTGAAACACGTGCGGACTTTTATCCCCTGTCCATGCCGCGTGGCCCCGTGATGACGGTTCGCAAGGTCTCTTTGAGCTTAACGATGAAGATCCGCCATGGCAGGAGCGCCGTGCACCCTGACAGTCGCAACCAGTCGTGAATTAATCGGTGTGTTGGCTGGATCCCGCGGGATGCCTGCTTCCTTGCAGAAAACTCTTGCTGGGTGCGAGTGCCGGAGTACTTGGGCGTTTGGCAGCACATATTCTAGCTACTGCGCGTCACCGGACGGAGATCCACAACTCTGGTGAGCATCGTACGGCGGCCAGCCTGCAATTTGTAGCGTTCTGAACCTCATGCATATGTTTGCTCTGCGTGTTGCTTATCGGTACCGGTTAGTATTGGTCGCATCGGAGTGCGATTCCAAGGATACCTGTTCCTCTTAGATGTTTGCCCTAGAGGGGGGAGCGATGAGGAAGAGAGGGAGCTTTATTGGGATATTTGCCTTAGCAGCTCTGGGGGCACTACCGCATCGTTGAGGCTCACGGAACGCCGTTGGCAACCGGACCCGCCGGAACCTAATGTCGCCGTTTGCAGGTGCCAAGTCAGCTCCTCGTGCGTGTCTTTCAACAATACCAACGCCTATCAGTACTGCGACACGAAGCTCAACGCCACCTACTGCGGCGGTAAGGCGGGAACATTCTTGAGGTCCACCTGGCCTGGGTGGTGCTAAAGCCCTGCTGTCACCAAGCGTGTGGTGACTGACATCCTCAGTTTGTGTGAACGCCCAGCCAGCACCAAAGATTTTGGTAGCTAGCATGCTGTTGCGGTTGTCGCGGGGCGTCCAGAGCGGTCCACGCGGCAGGAGGGCTAGGGCACCCGCCGACTGCCGAGCACAACAGCGCCCGGGTTGATGATACCAGTAATCGGCGAAACGTTGCCTACTATACGAGAGCCGTACGGGGTACCCAAGCACGATTTTTCCTCGAAGCGCCCTCCTCTATTTGCATGTGCGCAGGCCAGGTGTTCTTTTCCACAACCCGAACACCACCGGCGCCCCCGGCGCCGCCCCCGGACTTGCGCCCACGGCCGCCCCCAGCCTCATCCCCGCCAGCTCTTGGTAGGTGACTCCAGCATACCGGCATCATAGTTTGACGGGCTGGTATGCATCCATGTTGCGTCATCTGGAATACGCACGCTGCAGAGTCGTTGGGCGAATGTACGGCCTCTGGTTTGCACCGCCTCTTGTGGACCCAATCTTAAGGGAAGCCAACGACGAGGCGTAACGACGGAGGGGCCCTAAGGGCCAACGGAAGGACATGCTGAATATGACTGCTGTGATCATCCTGATCACCATTACTACTCTGTTCTCCTTCCGATCGTTTTACTACATTCGGAAGCATGAATCATCCGGAGAAGTGATTGTGGCGGCCGCCTATCACTTTACTGCTGTCGCACCTCCTAATCTGTTTGCTTTGCTGAACGGACGGCCTTCTTGTCGCGTGTGCAGGCACCGTCGCTGAAGTTCTGGCCACCTTTACCATCAACGCTAACTGCGCTTTGCTCGCGGCCAACGAGACGGCCCTGCGATACGACACCACCCGTGCGCTTGCATCAGCCCTCTCGGTGGGTCGACACTGCATGTGTCAGTTGTGTGCGTGTGTTGTGGTTCGGCTAAGACGGTCGAGGAAGCTGATGCCGTTTCGTTCTTGGGGCGTTGGTTGCTCAAGGGAGGCAGCGGGTCATCATTAGGCATATCGTTTGCGATTTCGTGAGTCGAGGCCACTGGCGCGCTTTCAGCCGCCGTCCGCCACGCGCAGCCATTGTCAGCAACACTGCAGTGTTCAGTACGGACGGAGGAGTGAGCATATTTTGACACATTATGCAACGCCTCCTCGCTCTCCGCATCCACAGGTTTCCGCCAGCTACATCAAGATTACTGGCCTGAGATGTGGCTCCATTATCGTTGACTATGCGGTTCAGTTCCCGAGTGGCGCTACCGCTGACCAGGTGTGCCTGCGAACGGAGCTGTGCAAGGCGGACGCGCGAGGAAAATGTTGCTGTCTCCTTGCGGCATCTGTGGTCTGGGCTGTGGGGGAGAACTTTGGTAGTAACGGGTGAGGTCCACACGGACATCATCTCCCTCCCTTTTTGTTGTCTTCAAATAACATGAGTGCGACCCGCACCGGACCATCGTCTTGTTGGTTAGGTGTGTCTTGAGGAATTTTCGTGGATTACCGATAAGCAACACGTGCGTGCATAGTACGTGTTGGGGTTTCATCGCGCACGTGCCCATCGTTATTTAGTATGCAGCCGCCGGACCACCTCTGGATCGCTCCTTGTGCACATTCTCTGCCATGCTTCCGCCCTTCCTCTTCGCTTGGACTGTACTTTTCCATTTCCATTTACAGCTTGGGCTGCACTTTCCCATTTCCCGCCTTGTTTGGCTCCATTTCGTAAGATTTGTAATCTGTACCCACCCGACTGCGATAATGCGACTACCGCAGGTCCTGAGCGTCTCCAACGCCGTGGGCTCATTCGTGACCACAGTCAGCCCCAGTTACGAATCCACATGGGGTGACGTTACCTCCTCTTCATTAAACAGGACTGACGTCTTACAGGCGTCTCTATGTGAGTCCGTGATCATGGGAATAGGGAACCCTCCCCGATGAGGAGATTTAGGGCTTTAGGACTGGTGTCGCGTGCCCCTTCGCCTCGGCCAGCACGGTCTTATTTGCTGTTAGCCGATGACGTGAATGATCGATGAACCAACATATTCCAGTCCATCCCTTGCCCTGTCGGATGGGTCATTGCACACCTGTCGGATTGGCTAATGCACGCCTGTCAGATTGACCACTGCACACCTGCCCCACTGGCCACTGCACACCTGTCCGATTGGCCACTGCACGCCTGTTGGTCATGCTTACCTTATTAACTGAGGCCGTGCCGCCCCCCCCCCCCCCGCTTGCCCCCTCCGTCACACCGGTGCAGTGTGCCCGCCCGGGACGCCCGTCTCCCCGATCTGCCCAGCTTCGCCACCGCCGCCGCCATTCCCGCCCCCACCAGAGGAGAAAAAAAATAAGACCCTCCGGCTTATAATAGTAATCATCATTGCTGTAGTCGCCGCCCTCTTGCTGATTTTGGTGGTCACCCTGATTGTTTGCTGTATCGTGCGCAAGCGCAGAGCAGTGGCGCCGCAGCCCGAAAGAGCAGTTATACCGCCGACGGCGTATCCGCCGCCTGGCGCAGCGCCATACCAACCCGATAACGGCTACGCTGGCGCTCCTGCGGCGAACAACTACCCACAACAATACCCGCAGCAGCAACCTCAGTACGCAGCGTACCCTCCGCAGCAGCAACCTCAGTACGCAGCGTACCCTCCGCAGCAGCCGTATGGGTAACGTATGTTGGTTAGGAGTCGGCTACAGGGGCTGGCACCATAAGCTGGGCTCTGCTGGCTTGCCTCGGCCATTCTCCACATCGATGCTGGGAGCAACCGTACCTCCCAGGCGAAATCTCGATCGCATCGCCCCAGCAAGGCGGTAAATAGCGTTCAATCATCGCTACATCGGGGTGTTTTTTTCAATGTAGTTGCGCGCAGGCGTGGAGAGTGATCCTACGGGGAAATTGTTTGTTGGTGGGGTAATCAGGACCGAGGGCACGACGCCTCATGGAATACGGTTAGCTCGGACCTGACGTTACCCGGCATTCATGAGAGGCTGGCTGATAGGGCTCTGGAGTGATCTCAGGCGTCTAGGCGGAAAGCCTCATCTCCCCAGGCTGTTGCCTATGGACGCGTGCTGCCATGTCCTACCAGACCGGCTGCTTCTTGCGATGATTCATACAGGTCACTTGTACATATAGCAAATCCTATCAGCTGGAGCCTTGAGCTCGGGATTTGCACGTGCTATGCGGCCGCCACACCTGCCCGAGCTTCCGCTGTCGCACGCATGCACAAGCACCCGTGCGTGCATTCGCATACTCCTCTAGACTCATTACTTGCATATGGCATTCTCGATCCTTTGCGCCCGCGCGCACCTGAACATAAGTTTGGTTTGTGTATTTAACCACGTTTACAGTCGGCCCAGGAGTGGGCCCGGGCCGCTTGTTGATAGTAGTTGGTTCCGAATAACCCCGGACGTGGCGGGCGAGGTTTTGGCTATCTGGGTTTGGGCGCAAGTATGTGGCGCGGTCGTCTGGTCTGTTGATAACGGTTGCAGTACACTGTTCAATACTATTCGACATGAGGGGATGAAGGGTGATTCGTGGCCAGGTAGGAGAGCGGGTGCTTGCAGACGGCTGCTTCCATTCTATTGAGTGGCATGTCGTTGGCGGATGAAGGCAATATGAATGGCACGGCGAGGCCTCGCCTTGCGGTCAATACTGAGGTGCGTGCTGTCGTGGCCCGACGGAGCACCCTTACTGGCCACGGTGACTGCGTAGAGGACACAGACGAAAGCTACGGGCGCTTCAGTTGCCTCTCTGCACTAACAGCGATTAGCATTGAACAGGCGTTGCTTCACCGCAATAATGTGATGCCGCCATGTTCTGATCGGACACCCACCTGGTCGTCTTGGGAAGGAGTGCATACCGCATGTTTTCGCTGTGTGTACCGGTACCGTTTGGCCATCAGACGTTTGATAAAGTTGTTAGGTAGGAGCTATCGTCACTGGTCCGGGGATTGCTGTCACGCCGCAGGTGCTACTTATGTGGATCAGTTGCGCGACGCGAATCCCATTAGCTATTGACGACGCCGGCTTGGATGCAAGGGTCAGCATCAGGGTTGTGTACGGCAGTCATAACTGCCGAAGGGTGGCGATCAGGGCGGAAGCTGTTGCTGCTAAGCGTAGCATGTAATTTGCTGCGCCGGGTGGGGCAGTCCGAATCAGGACAAGAGTAACTGGCGAGCGATGGAGGCAGGGATGCATCCTTTGTCGCGGCAACATGGAACTTCTTTTCCTAACCCAGCGAGAGCAGTCAGGTTGAGTCCAATATAGCAGACCCAATACGCCCCAGCACCATGGACAGCGTGTTAAGATCCAGCTGAGCTTGCAAGTAGTACTCGCTCGTCACCAGCCCCATGCTAAGGCAGCAGCCCCAGTACCGCATCCCGCGCAAGTCAGGTATCGAGGATATATGGCGTCTATTTTGCCATGCCAGCCCCTTCGGGGCACCACCTGAATCTCTCCTCCTGCCTGTAGGGAACCTCGCGCCTCGAGCATAGCACGAGCTTAGCTAACGCTCAGAGGGAGCGACATTTGGAAATGACGAGTACGGGGGGTCGGATATATTTCATTGGTTACTGCGAGCACTTGCACGCCGCCTCTCAACCAATTGTCGATTACTGAACCAATTGTATTCCTGCAACAACGAACGCAGCCTATCCCATTATCCCATTTCCTATCGCTGCACGTAACCTAGCTTCACCATTCCTATCCTGGACAACACGGCCAGAGACCTGTTACCTGCCTTCCCCCCAAACCCAGCAATTGTATAAGCCAGTAAAGCGCCACGCTCGCGAGCGCATGCGCTTCCTTCACAGTGTCCTCCATGCTACATGCTGTGTAGTTCGGTGGGCGCCTGCCTCCTCCACACGCGTGTTCCAAGTAGAAGGTATGCCAATTTCCAACCACTAGCACACGCGAAACCTCAGACGTCGTGATGGGGAGGAGCACCGAGGCCATTCGTGAAGCCACATGCCCTTGAAGCACAGCAACCCTGACCCCAAACACGTCAGGTGCTGCACGGCTATCACGCCTCCAGCTCCTCATAGATCGCTTTGAGGTCCTCAGGTACACGACCCGTGTATAGCCCAAGCTTGACCTTGTACTCATTGCGCATGAGCACAAGGTCATAGGCCTCCTCCTCAATCATGTTCAGGTTCTTGCACACCGCCACGAGGCGCTCCTTCAAGTCGGGACGCTCATTCAGCTTGTCCAACATCCGCATCTCCGTCTCCAATTCCTTAGCAGCCCGCGGGGCTGCCCAATACTTGATGTCGAGGGCCTCGAGCGGCTTGGCATGGTAAATCAGGTAAATGCCCGCTGCACAGACTCCGTAGCCGACGTACCTGGCAGTAATAGTACAAATCAATGCTGGGCACTTCCATTGTACCTTCCATAGGCACGGCCTAGGTCACCGACACAGCAGTCCAGGGATTTTCCTACCAGGCGCGGCATATGCCGAACCAGCTGGTTGCATAGCTTATCATTCGATATATTTTGAGTGCCCAGGAACATCTGCTTGCTCACCAGTAGGGCTCCCACCACAGGGTCTTGCGAGTTTGTCCAGGCGCCGGTGGCAGCTCTCCGAACAGGAAGCCGTTCTTGCCGGTCTGCGTGCCCTCAGACCAAAAGCTGCCGCCTGGGTATTCGCCTCCGCCCCCGCGAACGCGTGGGTTGCGAAGGAGCTGCGCTCCGGTCCGCCGAGCTAGTCCCTGGAGGAAAGCTGCCATCCTGCCACAGAACTTCTACCTTCCGGCTAAGAAACAAATGAGGCTTATCACACAGTCTTTGTTTGGTATTTCGGCCCAAAGATGTATGAAGGCACCGAATTAACGTTTCCGCCTCTGTAAACGTGGACTAAAATAACCTAACATGCCAGGACCCCCATTGCCATGGCTCCAGCTATCGTTGTTGTTGCACAAATGTTTAGAGAATTATGTCGTCCAAATGTACGGCACGATTGAAAAGCTTTATTAAATATCATGTCACCGTGTCAATGTCCGATACCTTACAATATCGGGTCAATATTTTTCAAACGAGAAAGCCATCATGCAGCTGCACGCCCAAATCCATTGCAATGCGGCTGGCCGCTCGGCCGGCAAGGGTCGCCGTGCAGTTAGCCAGCGCAGCCGTGCTGTGTGTCTGCGTGTGCGCGCGGAGGCTGTAAGTGCTCCGCCTGCACAGACGAACTCGGACGCGGAGGCGACGGCGGAGTTGACTCGCCTGCAGAAGGCTAACGCGGTATGTCGGCGTGAAAATGTTATGGTGTCCCGACACTGTCTGCATATCCTCTCTTGATGCATTTCGGAATGATGATGCATCTGGCCCATGCACACGTCCTAGTTTCAGTTCCAATTGTCCAGCTGACCCAATACTGCCGTTCGTGAAGTTTGAGGAGCTCAAGGCCCTGAACACATCGCCACGCCAGTCGGTCAATCGTCCTCAGAAGGTAAGCTGGCATGTGGTTCGCCCGGTTGCCCGGCCTAGCGTCGTAACGCTTTCCGCCCCAGCCGATCCTGTCCCTTATCGCCTTGTGCAACGGCTTATCCAAGGCCTGTTCTGCAGCATTTTGGCCAATTGTACAATCTATGTGAATTTCGTGCGTTTCGGGGATGGTGCAGGATCATCGACAGGATTTGTAGTCTCGGCGGCTGAAGAAGACCCCTCGACCGCCGGTGACGGGACACTTCCTAAACGATACGCTCGCACATGCCCTTATCATACCCTGAATGCAATTAAAGTATTCTGCCCCGCCTGCCCCGGGCAACCTCTTGCAATGGCACCCCTTGCGTCCCCGCGCGAGCGAGCAGAATGATGACCTCACGTTCCGGCAAGCCCCGACCATTGCTGATTGCTTCCCTGATAGCGAGAAGATGTACAAGGCCGTCAAGTATGATGATGAGATTACGCTGCAGGTATGTGCGCTTGGCAGGCCGTTCTGACCCAGCGATTATCGGTTATGGCTCCGCACCCGACAGACAGGCGTGTCGAGTGTTGTCGCTCTGCATTTGCAATCTCCTTGCCTCGTTTCGTATGTTCAGTCGACGAGGGCTTAACGTCGCGTAACGTGCCAGGGCTTTTGGCTGTCGCCACGATTTTGGGCAGTGATGCGTGTTTGCGGTGTACCTCGACTTTGGCCTCTGTTTGTAGGTGCCCTTCCGCCGGATCCACCTCAGCAACGGCACCGACTTCGATGTCTATGACACCAGCGGCCCTCAGGTGAGCTGGGGGTAGTGCCCCCGCGCACTTCTTGTACGTCTGCCTTGATTCAGACAGCGGGTTGAACCGCCCGAGCCATTCAGCCGTCACGTGGGGCGCCAAACCACTGCAATCGGCTCCTCGGGCCAGGGTGCTGGCTTCCTTGCATTTGGCCTCTCCGCCGCCTATTTATCACCACTCGATCTGCGTCGTGTCGTCGTCTCCGTATTGCCGCATCCTTGTTGCCGGTTCCTCCTGGTTTTCCCTGCGTCGTCGTAGCGCTCCAGCCCGCAGTCCCCACTGCTGGCATGCTACTTCCCTTCCCCATGCCGCCCCTGAAAACGCCTGCAAACCCTGGCCCTGGCCCCTGCTCACCGCGCTCTGCCCACCCGGCAGTTCGTTAACCCGCGCGAGGGCTTGCCTAAGCTGCGCCAGCCGTGGGTTGGCCGCCGCGATGCCAACGGTGTGACCGCCAAGGCCGGCGTGACCCAGATGGCTCTCGCCCGCGCTGGCATCATCAGCGAGGAGATGGCGTTCGCCGCAGCGCGCGAGGGCCTGGACCCCGAGTACGTCCGCTCCGAGGTGGGTCGTTGGAGCCATGGTGGTGGGTGGTATCGGTGGGTGTGCGGTGAAGGTTTTTTTTGTGGTGAGCAGCAGTGCTGACATGCTAGGGCGAGTTGGGTTCCTAAGGTGATTTTACGAATTTCAATGTGCCACGGACAGGTAGCTGGGGCTCACGGCAGGCCTCGACACTTGCGCCGCATCCCATTGCGGCGCTAGTGACGTAGGGGCGCTGACGACCGGGATTTGCGCTGACGGAGGGGACGGCGCGGTTCCCAGCCCTGCACAGACCTAGACTGGCTGCATCTCGTCAGCCTTAACCTGCGCCTCATCTAAGCGCCGCTCCTGACGCGTCACGCTTTGCCCGTGCTCGCGTGCACTTGCAGGTTGCTCGCGGTCGCGCCATCATCCCGGCGAACAAGCGCCACCTGGAGCTCGAGCCGTGCGTGGTTGGTGAGTCCAGTCCGCAGCCGCTCAGACAGGAATCGCGCATGTGGCGTCGAGTAGTACTGAGCTGCAGGAGTTTGACTTCTTGTTCTTTACACTTGCGTCGATCTCGATATCTTGATCTTGTGGTTGGACCCGACTGGTTTGTCGTTTGAAGCAAAGTTGCCGCAGCACGGCACGGACATGCCTTGCGGTTCTTTCGCCGCGTCTCTCCGCGCTCAGATGTTCCCGCGTATGCGACTTCGTTTGTGCGAGGAAGAATTTTTCGATTTCTGCGGCTTTCTTTGCGCGAGGAAGCATTGTTGATTGGTTTCGGTTCTTTGTCTGTGCGCGACAACATAGTGTCCGCCCACCTCGCTCGCCTGGTTTGCTGCGGTCACTAACCCGCCATGCCACGGCTCTTGACGGGACACTAGGGGTGCGCGGGGCAGGTGGCCCGTCGCCGGCTGGTCCGGCGGCGGCTACCTCCCTGAGCTGAGAATACACCCTCACTACTGGACCAGGTTAGGACCTGCGTCAGGAAGTGACCCGTGGGACCGTGCGCGTCGCGTTTGCCCGCCCTTCTCCCCCTGGTGTGTGCGTGGCGCGTTGGCATGCACTGGTTGTGTGGCCGAGGAGTATGCGCGCCGTCGCCTGGCGCCAGGCGTCGGCGCAGCAGCTGCAGCCGCGGCTGTGCTGCCGCGGCTGGCTGAGAATCTTCTCCTACAGCTCTGGTGTGTTGTGCGTGTGCGACTTGTCGGCATGCAGCAACTGCAGCGGCTGAGGTGAAACAGTGCAATGTGCGGTAGTGAGGCCACCGACGTTGAGTTCACGAGGCTTCGGTAGCTTGGGCCTGCCGGCAGCACGGCGGTCCGCCCAACTCATCTTGGGAGGCCGTCGAATGGAAGCTTCCATCTGGTCGCCAGGGCAGCCTCTCATACCAATTGCCCATTGCCGTCAAGCGCCGCCTCCCCGCCGGTCTGACTTCCAATGAGCTGTGTTGGCAAAGCCGTGCGTGTGGGTTGGGGTGCGCTTGGGCCTTCGGGGGCACGCGGCTGCAGCTGGCCTCATCGCCTCATGAGGCAGCTAGGTAGCGCTGCGGCACCCGTGGGATGAAGGACAGCACTCCATGGACTAGGCCTCTTCGATTCCATAGTTGGGTTCAGTTCAGGCGACGCGTTGGCCGGAGATTTCTTTAGTACTGTTGCCGTAACCTGGTCGTACTCCCGCTTGCCCGTACGCCGCGCGCCTGCATTCGCGTCCCTTCGCGTGCTGTCTCGCGGCGGCCTCCAGGTCGCAACTTCCTGACCAAGGTGAACGCCAACTTCGGCAACTCGGCGGTGTCCAGCTCCATCGAGGAGGTGAGGCGACCCACCGACCCACGCCGATGTGTAGGCTGCGCGCTGTTTGTGGCGCTCCCACGTGTTCAACCACTGCTTTCCTCCCCTGCGCCTTGTTTATCCTCCTTCCCTACGCTTTGCTGGGTCAATCGCACCATGAGTGCCCATCCCGCGCGCTTACCGATCCTGTCGCTGACCACTTTTAACGCAACACCACTCGCCCCTCCCAACCTTTCCGCGCCCCGCAGGAGGTTGAGAAGCTGCAGTGGAGCACCATCTGGGGCGCGGACACCGTCATGGACCTGTCCACCGGCCACAACATCTACGACACGCGCGAGTGGGTGATGCGCAACAGCCCCGTGCCGGTCGGCACCGTGCCCATCTATGAGGCCCTGGAGCGCGCTGGTGGGTGCAGGGTGCCAGCTGGGAAGGGGGACCGGAGTGGCCCGCAGTGCGCATGGAAAGGAGGAACTGGAGGACTTGAGGCCGCCGATTGTTAAGGAATGGTCGTCTCGTAGTGCCTGCGTTTTATTCCACAGTTTAGCGGCTGGGTGCGTAGTTGTTCGATGGTACTAGGGCGTTCAGTTGTATGGGATCCGGATCCATGGCGACCTCAGAATGTTTTTGCTGTTGTTTCACGGTTAATGATCTATCATCGTGTCACCCACTGACAGACGGTAGCGTTGAGGGCATCACCTGGGAGCTCTTCCGCCAGGTGCTGCTGGACCAGGCCGAGCAGGTGCGTGTGGGGCCCATGGGCCGGCTTGTCGGGGTGACGTTAGGGTTGCCGATTGCGCCGAACGTTAGCTGTCATCAAAACAAATGTCATCGAAACAAATGCCCATCCCCATACTGCCGTGCGTCCCTCGTGTCCTTCGGCAGCATTGGCATTGTGCGAAGCCGAAACCTGCGACGCGAAATCCCCCTTGCCGATCCCTACACACTATGACACCCCCTAACAGAACGTCCGTGTGGTTGGTCGCTTTTTGTGCCGTACAGGGTGTTGACTACTGGACCATCCACGCTGGTGTGCTGCTGCGCCACGTGCCACTCACCGCCAACCGTATTACCGGCATTGTGTCCCGCGGCGGCTCCATCCACGCCAAGCTCTGCCTCATGGAGCACAAGTAAGCCAGCATCGATGGGCATGGTAGATGTGCCCGGTTGTGTATGCGTTGCATGCGGCGGCGGGCCGATTGGTGAACGCATGGTTGCTGCTTATTGTGTGTAGAGCCAGGCGTGGCCGGGGGTGCGCGCCTCGAGTTTGGCGCATCGATACTGACGCATGGCTTGTTGCTGTTCGGCTCCTCAGGGAGAACTTCGCGTACGAGCACTGGGACGAGATCCTGGACATCTGCGCCAAGTACGACATCACCCTGTCCATCGGTGACGGTCTGCGCCCCGGCTGCATCGCTGGTGCGTTGCCGTACAGCGCCATCGTCGCCGCCTTCGCTTCTCCCCGACCCATGCCCATGTCTCACCGAATGCCTGCCCTGTCTGCCTTCCCGCAACCTCTCCAAACTCGGCCTCCTTCCCCCATGAACCCTTTCCACAACCCCTCTCCCCTCCCTTGACTCCCCAGACGCCAACGACGCCGCCCAGTTCGCTGAGCTCAAGACGCAGGGCGACCTGACCCGCCGCGCCTGGGAGAAGAATGTGCAGGTCATGAACGAGGGCCCCGGTCACGTGCCGCTGCACAAGATCCCCGAGAACATGGCCAAGCAGCTGGAGTGGTGCTCGGAGGCGCCGTTCTACACGCTGGGCCCCCTGACCACCGACATCGCCCCCGGCTACGACCACATCACCTCGGCCATCGGTGCCGCCACCATTGGCGGGCTGGGTGAGCTTGACTTGCACCTGTGCGGGGCTGCGGGCAGATGCAAGCGGAGGGCGTGCGTCAGCTTGCCGAGCAGCCTACAGCTCAGTCAGCTTGCGCAGCAGCTTACAAAACTGTCACCTTGTTGCGCAGCGTACGACACTGTCATCTCGTCGCGCAGGTTAGGACGCCAGCTTACCGCACCCTTTCGGGTCTCGAGTGCTCGCTTGCTGTATGCGAAAACAGTCTTCTTGCCTGACCCGCCCCCTGCCTCTTCTCGCCTCCCGCTGGCCCTTGCTCGCCATCCTCGTCCCTCGTCCTTCAGGCACCGCCCTGCTGTGCTACGTGACCCCCAAGGAGCACCTGGGTCTGCCCAACCGCGACGACGTCAAGGTACGACAGCGAGGGGGGGGGCCTCCTGCCGCGGAGGGTGCGGGGAGATATGTTGGACGAGGAATTGCCAAGTGGCACCCTTGATATCAAGTCCTGCCGGCATGGGTTGTAGCTGCTGCTTCCGCGGTTTTGAAACGCGCCGCCCCTTGCGTCCTAATCAATCCAATCCCATTCCATCCCCGCCCCCCAGGCCGGCGTCATCGCCTACAAGATCGCGGCCCACGCTGCCGACCTGGCCAAGGAGCACCCCTCCGCAGCCGCCTGGGACCTGGAGCTGTCCAAGGCTCGCTTCGAGTTCCGCTGGTACGAAGGGGAAGGGGATCGGGGCCTACGGCAGTTGCCTGCTTCGTCTTGGTGCTCTTGACATGTGCTGCGTGTCTGGACGGTGTGCCGTTTCCTCTTCGGGAAGCTACATCCTCTCTGGGGATATTGGAGTCTTAACCCTGTGTTAGCTGTTAAAACTAGGTTGCCCCCGCATTGTGACGGCCCTATCCACCCTTTCTCCGGTCGCATGTCTTGTGTCAATTCACTGTACTCCTGCCCCGGAACCCCTTACCATCCGTACCATCCCCCGTCCTCTCTTCGCCGCCCTCGCCGCTTCCGGCAGGTACGACCAGTTCGCCCTGTCGCTGGACCCCGTGACGGCCCGCGCCTTCCACGACGCCACCCTGCCACAGGTGGGTGGAGTGGAGGGAGGGTAGGAGGGACAACAGAGGGCGCGAGGAAGAGAGTTTGTGTACGCGCACCCTTGATCCGCTGCCTTGTGACAGCTGCCAACTCATAACCCTCGCCCTACCTCCCCGGTCCGTCCCGCCCCGCCGCGCAGGAGCCGGCCAAGACCGCCCACTTCTGCTCGATGTGCGGCCCCAAGTTCTGTTCGATGAACATCACCCAGGAGCTGCGCACCATGGTGCAGAACGAGCTCAACGCCGCGCAGGACGACAGCGACCTGCAGGCCGCCGCCAGCGAGGGCATGAAGACCATGAGCGAGGAGTTCAAGCGCCGCGGCGCTGAGATCTACCACTAGAGATCCATCACCGTCGCCTCCTCCATCAAGGAGAAGACCAAGAAGGCGAAAATGTCGTTGCTGTGGGCGATGCGCGCAGGGTCCGCGGCTGCTCCTGATTTGGCAGGGCGCCAGGCCCTCGTGGCTCTGCTGGTGGATAAGGGCGTGCCCCTCCTAACACCTCCCGGCGCAGGCCGCTCTCGGTACCTCTTTACAGCCGAAGTGATTTTGGATACCTGTCGAGGGAAGGCCCGGCGTCCTCTCGCCAATTGGCGGGGCGCAGGCCCACATGTTCCGCAAAATTCCAGTTGCGGGTCCTAATTTTCCAATGACATATTTCGGCTCCCAGCGCTGTGCAGGACGTATGGTTCCTGCGCCGCTGGCCTAATCCGCCGCAACTTTTCCGCCTCCTAACTTCGATGCTGTTTTGCTGGAAAATTGCGCTTGGTGCGTGTTGCTTTTTGTTGTAGTCGGTCAGTCCTAGGTCTAGTTTCAGTCTTTGTGGCTACAGTCTGTTGAATCACGTGACTCACGACCTGAACAAGAAATAGCTGGAAAAACGCGACGACGCTCGGCATCACCTCTCTTGACGGCTCTGCTATCGACGGGGATGTTGTCAGCGCCCCGCTCGACAGGGCATGTTTTTCCGCTTGAGCGCTCGTAGGTTGACGATGGCGGTACGCAGGCAGGCAGGTGAATGGCCGGAGATCAGGGTCCTTATTCCCGCTGCAGTGCGCTGACGTATTGAGTTGTTGTTTGTGTTGCTGGGTGGCTTTAGGGCAGCCACGACGTCGTGTTGTCCCTCCTGTATTTACATATTCATATGGAGCCGGCCGGCCGGAATTTGGCAAGCTTTGTTGCCATGGCGACGACCTATCAGTCCCGACGGATTTGCAGCCCTTCGTAAGGCGGCGCCATTTTGTGTAATGATTATTACTCATTTCACTGAGAACTCAAAACCTCGCTCAGTACCTCTCGGCATGACTGGCTCCTTCGAGCTGCCCCTCGCTCAAGGCTGTGCACCACGGCCACCGATTTACACCCGCGCACTGGAGTTTGGAGTGACCCATGGTTCAAGCCAGCTACTGACGTTCCACGACCAGGTCGTACGAGCTGCCGTCCTGGATGACGCGGAACAGCAGCTCTATGTTGGGATGTGCGCCGGGGCGCTGCCGGGCGTCCTCAACGACCTTGCTGCCGTACATGTCCAGGCCCTCCACGGCGCCCTGATGCGGGTACCCGCAGTGCGGCAGGGACACGACGTGGCGAACAGGAGCAGGGAGGCGAGCAAATTGATGGCATGCCTTGAATGCCAGCTACACACTAACATTACGGCAAGCGGCCGGGTGGGGTTCGACTGGAGCGAGGCCACCCTGGAGCGGGTTGACTTTGCACGGCACGCGTTACTCAGACAGCCAAAAACGCAAAGCTGCATATACGCTTATCCAGCTGCACGATCGGCATCGCCGGCAGCGCATACCGGTAATACACATAACAGCATGAGCAGCGAGGCGCAAGTAGACCTCACAATGGAGGCCAGCTCCCCGGAGCCCGAGGAACGGCGACGACCGCCGCACCGGAGCAGCGGGCGGCCGCCCCTGTATCCGCGGGACATTTCCACCAGCGGACCCTGCACCGGAGGCGACAGCCTCGCTGGCGGTCGTCCAAAGTGTCGAGACCCGCGGGTCCATCGTCCATTCGCCGCACTGTATCGCACACCCATCCATTCTTTCGCCCGCAGTCGACCGCGGCAACCAAGAGGAGCCGATTCGTCGCTACTGGACACCCGCGCTGAGGTAGGAAGGAGCAGGTGTGCTAGTCGGAACACGACCAGCATACGCAAGCGCCACAACCTAACCTTGGTCTTCAACCGCGCAGCGCCGAGATTAGTGCGCGCCGACTGGGCCGCTCCAAGCGGGCGGATCCGAAGATCCTGCCGTTCCTACGTGGATCGGTGGACGGCGACCACCAGCTTGCCGAGGTACAGAACGTGAGCCTTGCGAGGCTCCTCGCGAAAAAGAAGTACCTTTCAAGGCCGGAGGTGTACGACGTCCACCGTACGGAGGTGTACGACGTCCACCGTACGGAGGTGTACGACGTCCACCGTCCACCGTACACCACCGTACACCTCCGGCCTTGAAAGGTACTTCTTTTTCGCGAGGAGCCTCGCAAGGCTCACGTTCTGTACCTCGGCAAGCTGGTGGTCGCCGTCCACCGATCCACGTAGGAACGGCAGGATCTTCGGATCCGCCCGCTTGGAGCGGCCCAGTCGGCGCGCACTAATCTCGGCGCTGCGCGGTTGAAGACCAAGGTTAGGTTGTGGTGCTTGCGTATGCTGGTCGTGTTCCGACTAGCACACCTGCTCCTTCCTACCTCAGCGCGGGTGTCCAGTAGCGACGAATCGGCTCCTCTTGGTTGCCGCGGTCGACTGCGGGCGAAAGAATGGATGGGTGTGCGATACAGTGCGGCGAATGGACGATGGACCCGCGGGTCTCGACACTTTGGACGACCGCCAGCGAGGCTGTCGCCTCCGGTGCAGGGTCAGCTGGTGGAAATGTCCCGCGGATACAGGGGCGGCCGCCCGCTGCTCCGGTGCGGCGGTCGTCGCCGTTCCTCGGGCTCCGGGGAGCTGGCCTCCATTGTGAGGTCTACTTGCGCCGCGCTGCTCATGCTGTTATGTGTATTATGCGCTGCCGGCGATGCCGATCGTGCAGCTGGATAAGCGTATCTGCAGCTTTGCGTTTTTGGCTGTCTGAGTAACGCGTGCCGTGCAAAGCCAACCCGCTCCAGGGCGGCCTCGCTCCAGTCGAACCCCACCCGGACCGCTTGCAACACGTAGAGGAGCACATCATCTGCAAGTGACGCTGTCCTTCATTCGCCCACCCCTGGAGCATAGGACGCAGTTCATGTGGCTGCCTTCCCGTGGGCACTTGAACTCCGCACACGGAACACATGAGAGGGACGCCCCCGCATGTGCAACGTACCTCTCTTGTCAGCTTGCCGCCATAGGTGGCCGCCATGTTTGAGAAGATGGCAATGGACAGCCTAGGGGAGATATGAAGCCGGGGTTGCGGGAAGCATTGTGTAACATCCCTGAGGCTTGCGGGAGAGGACTGCAATGTTGCATATGGGTGTTGAGGGTACATGGGAGTGACCTCCGGGCCTGCTGCTCCGGGGTGCACGCATTGGCGCCAAGCTTTATGTAGGAGGAGCAGGAGCCACAGCGCTTAACGGTGCTAATCAACGCCGCACCGTTTGCCCTCAACGTTATCGATGCTCCAATCCAGTTCAGGGATACGCACTCGCACGACATCTGCTGTAGGCGGTAGCTGCGGGCTAGGAGACGCTCGCGGAATAAATCGGGTGCGGACGGCCGTGGCGGGCGCAACGCGCCGGCCAAATGCGCTTCGAGAAGCCGATGTCGATAGCATTTTAACTTTTATAAAAATACCTAGTGCTCGATTGGATATGCTAAGCTTGCATACATGCGCCGCGACAGTTATCGTACTGAAACGGCACCATGGTCCGACAGTCAGGATTGCACACCTAGTGCATTTATTACTTCCAAGGCATTTATTACGGAAGGAAATTCCTTCCGCGCACTTGTTTCCAAGCTAGTTGCTGTAACCCAGCATACCACCAACCCCTAGACACCCTTACAAGACCACCCATGCGAGACTAACAATTATTTATGACACAGTTCCATGGAACGGGGGTTATCACTGCGGCAAACGCAGGCCTCAGGCCCCGTTCGATCAGCAAGGCTCCAAACCCGCCCCATATGCAGTCGCCCTGCACCGGCAAGCCGCGCCCCCTCGGAGCTTGCGCCTCCTCCCTTACAGCAGCTTCATCTTAGCCCACCACGCGGCGCAGGTTCTGCAAGCACTGGATGCGGATGCACTCGGACGCGAGGATCAGTGGCAGCGAGAGCGCAGGAGGCCGGGCTTCCATCGCGGCAGCCCCCTGGGAGCCTCACCACAACTGAGATCAACATCCTTGCCATGTA
This sequence comes from Yamagishiella unicocca, assembly GCA_003116995.1. Classification (NCBI taxonomy): domain Eukaryota; kingdom Viridiplantae; phylum Chlorophyta; class Chlorophyceae; order Chlamydomonadales; family Volvocaceae; genus Yamagishiella; species Yamagishiella unicocca. The sequence continues at coordinate 152,548 of BDSL01000131.1, read as the reverse complement.
AGCATCCAACCTCCCCGATGTGCTGTGGTCAGTCTTTTCGTTCCAAGATCGTTGGACCCTGTTCGCATGCTGCGATATTGCGGGCCGTCACCTGCTGCCCCTGACTGACTGCCCGGCTGCAAGGGTTTTACTGCGCGTACACTACCCTTGACTACTGCCCCCCCCCCCCCGCAGCGAAACTGTGATGGGGTGGAACTTGAAGGCCAACCGCCTCCTAGCCGGCTGCTCCCCCGCCCCACTGACGCCACGACTAGCGAGCAGGTAGGGTGGCGGCCTAGCTGCTAGGGGTGCCTGACTAGGCAGCTCTGTCGCAGTGGGTCTTCCTGTTGCTCTGTGGAGTCACCAGCATGGGGTCATCGCGCAAGACTGCGACATCCCCTCACGCACATGCGACTCCCTCGCTACTGCTGCCGCTGCTGGCTGCGCCAGGCTGGCGGAGGCCCCTCAACTGCCGGCGCGCTCCGGGCAGCAAGCCCGTGCGGGCGTGCTGTGTCCCTGGTTGCCCAACACTGCTGCCGTGCGCCAGCTGGTGGCCGCGGGTTTCAAGGTGCGACGAGACCGGTAGCCCCTGTGAGTTCCGACGCAAGTTCCATAGCCCCGGTGATGCGTTTCTCCTTTCTGATACACGTCCTGGCATGCACAACCCGTGTCACAACCAGCTCAGTCAACCGAATTGGATTGACAGTTTGACACCTTGGTTACGCAGCCCTACATGGCTGCGTTCCGTCCCTACCAATCACCCATGCTCTCTGTCAGCTCTCTGATACCGGGACGCAAACACCCATGCAGCCAATAGCTGTCGCGCCTGTTCGATCTAACCAGTGAGGCCGCGACCGTGAGTTCGATATATACCCAAAACCAACAACAGAACCAACAACAGAACCAACAACAGAACCAACAACAGAACCAACACAGATAATCATGGATGCGTGGATTTGGCGCCCAAATTTCCCTGCGGCTGTCTTTCAAGACATATGTTGCATGTATCGTACATTGGCAACTGACGCGCAGGTGGTTGGTTTCGAGTGCGGGGCCGCGGCCGTGGAGCGAGCAGTCACGGAGCTGCAGCTGGGACCGGAGGAAACTGGGTGGGTTTGTACGGCAGAGCGGTGCTGAAAGGGCCCTGCAAGGCGAGGCGAGCATCGGCCATGGCCTTCGAGGGACGTACCTGTCGGCAGTTGTGCCGCACACTGCCGGTTAGCTCGTCGAGACGCCAAAAGCGGACGCCGAAGGCATCATGCGTCCCTTCGGCATCAGTGCGTCGCATTGTAGTCAGCCGCGTGTGATGGCAAGAACGACCAGCTAGGTGATTCACGAAGCCTCCTCACTCTATTGGGCTCTGTTGGGCCTCGCCATCCCATGTTGCCATCGCTGCAGGGTCCATGACGGATGGACGAGACACACACTGCCCGTGCCTCCGCCCCGGCCAGCCACGACCGGCAACGCAGGCGGGGCAGTAGTGATAGCGGCAGCAGCTGAAGAGGCCCCGACAGCTAGCCGCTTCCCCCGGCCCGAGCCCAACCTGTACCTGTACCGGGGCAACCCGTACGCCCTGACAGCGCCAGTGCTGTCCCTCGTGCGTGAGTGAGGAACGTGGGGCTCAAGAGCCACGGAAGGGGGATTGGGTTACTGGCATTTGTCGGGATCCGATGAACCGAAGCAGGGTCGCAGGGTTGCACGTGCACAGTACGGCCAGCTGGTGGTCAGTCGCGGCTGGGTAGGGCTTCTTTGCTTAACGCGGAGGCAATCAGCGTTTGACATGGCACGTGAGAAGTCCGCACACGTTTTGATGAACACATTGGCATTGCGCGGCCCACTGAAGTGCCATCACTCGGCAACCTCATGCTTGCGGTGTGTCCCGTAGCGTTTCCAATTTGTGCAGTCTGGGACGCTTGGGGCCTGCTGAATACGCCGGCGCAGCTACTGCCGCGCTACGCTAGCGTGTGGGCGGAGCTACTGCCGCGGACTGGCACATGGCTGGCGGCGACGTGGGAGCTACAGCCGGCACCGGAGCAGAGCTGCATTGCAGGAACAACGGATGCTGGCAATGGCGCAATAGCAGCAATCGGCCGCGGCGGACGTAGCTCGGCAGAACAGGTAAGCCACTGCCGCACCGGATCAACGCACGGACCGCAAGTGCACGCGCGGCCAGGTTTGACCCCATTGCTGCATCGCTGGCTCCTAGACCAGAAGTCAGATGGAACTACTATCGGCAAACTTCTGGCCAGCGGCGGACAAACGCCACTGGATCGCCGCCACATCACTGCCATCGCATCAACCAATCGTATTGACGTCCTATCGTATCCCCTGTGGTCGGCAGGTCCGGGCTGCGCTGGGTCGAGTGGGCTTGCACGTGCACGATCTGCAGGAGGTTCTGGCGCCAGTGCTTGAGGGGGCGGGTTTCTCTGTTATGGCGATGTGTCCAGAAACCACGCCTGAAGGCTGCACCGCGTGGAGCGCCGCTGAGAGCGGTTTGCAGCAGGTCGTTGATTCGGTTGTGTCGGGAGTGGTTGACTGCGCGGACCCGCACGAGGGCGGCCTCAGGGGATGCTGGCGAGTGAGGCTGACGGTGCTCAAGATGGTGCGGGAGCGGTGATTTCAAACAGGACTCGATGGGAACCGGAGTTAGACACTTGCATGTTTGATCATCTGTCTGTTGCAGTCATCTCCTGTAAAAAGCTTATAATGACTCATCCTAAGTAACGGCTGACGAGCGTCAGCGATCCAGTCGATCAACGTAGGAAAGGCTGCAATGTCTCTTGTCGTACGTACTGCAGCGTCTTGCAGCTGTGTTACTGCTCAGGCCCTTATCCAGTCTCGCAGATCGCTCTGTCAAAAAGGCAGCCCAAGCCACCATGCAATCACTTATGCAAACCCTACCACTTATGCATCCCGTCGGTGCCCAAGCCCCCGGCCCCATCAGTTGAACCATGCTACTTGGGCATAAACTCTTCTACCACAAACTCGACATCCATGCCCTGATTGTACACGCGGTAGAGCAGGTCAATGTTGGGGTAATCCCCTGGTGAGTTTTGCGCTTCTTGCACGTCGTCGCGATCATACATGCACAGCGCCGTCATTGCTGACTTGCGTGTAAGGCGGCTCTTATACTGGTCGTCCTTGTAGATGTCGTAGAAAATTGCGAGCGACGCGAGGCGCATCTCCTCATTTTGCTTGCTGACGACGGTGTAGTCCAGCTTCGGAATATGGATGCGCGTGACTGTCAAGGGCAGCGGCGGCATATCCTTGTAGTCGTAGTACTCTTTCTTCTCCGCGCAGACGGCAACTGACTGCCGCCGGTCCCGTTGCGCCACGCGACCCTTTGGCTGAAGGTGCGCCGCCACGCGAAAGCGGACTTCAGCACTGCCGCATGGCGATATAAACGATGAAGACGCAGTATTAGCGTTGCTTCGCGCTCGAGTCTGCATCTGAAGCGAGGACATCCTTGGACCCGGCTAGGTTACTGTGGTAAAATAGCGCTTCACGTCATAGGCACCCGTATACCAATCAAATGCATTCCTAAAGTGAATACGTATGGAGAGTGGAAGGACGAGCCACAGTTGTCATCCGAAACCAGCCGGATTCAGTTTTTGGAGTATAGAGTGCAGGAGCAAGCTGTTTCCCTGATTTAGCGCTTGATAAAATGATACAAATTGAGAATATATCTGACATATAAAAATGGCTGTTTCGGCTGCGTCACTGGCGCAGCTGGCGGAGGTGGCAAGTGGCGACTTGACCGGCAGACACGCCGAGGAGGCACTTGCAGAGGCCTTAGAGACAGTGCATGAGCTCAGAGCATCTTCAGGATGGGCCGCATTACAGGGCGAGGAGGTATCGGCCGTGGCTCTGACTCGCGCGTTGGCAGAGATTCTCAAGCTTCAGGACGCAAGCCTTCGGGGCCGAGCGGCCACTATATATACTGGACTGCTAAGCTTGCAGGATTCGCCGGTGAGCTGGGGCCTAGGAAGCCCACTCTCTGTTGGGGACATGGAGGCCCTTCCCGGGCCCGTGCTTCACCCCAAACGAACACTTTTTGTTCCATTACACACAGGTTGGAACTCTTTGCGAGCCCTATGCCTTTGCAGCGTTCGTGCACTGCCTGAAAGGATTGTGCCTGCCGACCAGGCGCGAAGCTCAGCAGCAGGGCGGCGATGGTGGAACGCAGCAGCACGATGGGGCGGGCGACTCTCCGCCGACAGCTGCTCCCTTATCCCTGTTGGAGGAGCTGGGCGTCTTCCTAAAACATCACAGCATGCGCGGCAGCCCAGAGATGTTTAGCTTGCTGCTGGACGCGTTGGTCGATATGACTGCCAGCGCAATCGCGTCAGGGAATGGCAAGCCGGAGAAGGGAAGCAAGCGTGGCGGTGGAGCGGCCCGCAACCAGGGTAGGCACATGACCCATGGTTCGCTCGCTATAGCATGGCTGGGGTGGCAATCAAGTGTGCAGCTTACACGGCATCGGGCATGTCTCTTGCCGTAACTGCACCGGAATTGCAGTCCCTAGGAGATTCAGGAAGGAAGGCAGTTTCCAGAGCCAGGATTAGCGAACATGTGTAAGCGTCACTCGTGTTAATCGCACGCCTACTTGTCACGCCCGAATGCGCAGGCGTGTCAGTCGCAGAGGCGGCCTTTGCGCTGCTGCCCGTGGCCATGGACGGCCGCCATGGTGACGTGGCGCAGACAGCAGCAGTAGTGTGCCACCGGCTTGTGCCGGCGCTGCTGGGTGCGGACACGGTGAAGCGAGGCCACGGGTTGGATCGCCGCAGCGCCGCGCTTAGCCTCGTCGACAATTTCCTCAGGTACGGCTCCTCCTCCACCGCGAGCGTGTCTTTCCTTGTGAGAGCAGCACCGAGTACGTTATGGGCGGTCAGCACTAGAGGCATTGCTTTGCTGCACCAGAATGGATTGTGGGCCCGTGCCGTGGACAATACTTTCTCAGCAAGCCAATCTTGGGTTTCAAAGTCTCGCATGCCTTCTGAACTCGCCGCCAACCTTGACCTGCAGTAAAAATGCTGACGCCCGGCCGTGCCGGCTGGCGGTCATGCGTCAGCTGTGCCTGCGCGTGCCTGACAAGTCAGACTGCCGACAGCTGGCGGCGGCTTCCATACAAGCGCTCGTGAGTTGGCGCGACGACGCTTTTGAAGGCATTCGCTGTGCATATGGATGGGATGAGGCAACGCAGGACCGGTTGGGCGCAAAGGCCTTGTAGTGCACGTAACCAGAGGGGCGGGAAGAGTGGCCAGGTTTGACCGGCCAGGGCATGCGCACTGTCCGTGCGTGTATGCACTACTGTGCTGTCCAATAGCGCGTGCGTCATGCCGCATGCTGCGGTGCTCCATCTCCATCCCTCCTTTCGCATGCCATGATCCCGGCCGCCCTACTAAATTGGCTGCCGTACAGATCCCCAGCTGCTCTCCCGACGAGCTTCGCAACTTCTGCCTTTTCCTCCAGCGCCTCTCACGAACCCACAAGGTGAGGCAGCGGTACTGAGTGATCCCGTTCTCTGCACGCGAACAACCTAACCTCATTACGCGCACGACGTATCGACTCGTTACGTGGCCGTGATGGCGGTGGTACGGCGATGCTGAAAGTCCTTTGATTGCACACGGACGACGTGCTACCGGCTGACCTAGTGCCGTTCCTGCTCCTGACTAAACGCAGATAGGCAACCGCCTCGTCGCGGTGGAGTTGGCGGGCGCGCTGCTGTCAAGCCTGCCGGCGCCCTTTGCAGCGACTGGGGTCTACCAGGCAAGCGCGTGTCTGGGCACCACTTCCTCATCCTGCTTACGCCTCCAATGCGTGAAGCCCTGGGGACAGGCTGCCAGCGTCCTTCTACCGATCCCTGGGAATCGCAATCGCGCTGGTCGCCCCTCTTCGCTCCGACGATGCTGCGCTTAACCGTATTAGCCCCCCGGCCCATGCCACCCGCAGCGCCTGGTGGACGGCAGCTGCGGCGCCGGCGACGAGCTGGAAGCTCCCTGGAGCGCCCTTTGCCTGGGTATCGTCGTGGGTCGCTCACACGACAAGTCGGCCAGTAAGTCATGGGCACGGGTAGAGCGCGTAACTGGATGGCCGGTCCCTCATCCTAGCGCAGGAATACATCCTACAGCCCCTCGCACCAGCTCCCGCATTGATAAGTGATCCCGCTGTGCTCACATGCGGGGCCCATGGCTGGGACACTTCACTCTCTAGTGCCCTTTCCTTTGTGCCCTCAGCGTCGTGTGGTTCCCGTGCGTCCGGTGGTGGCGCACACCCGTGCATGCACGAACCTTGGTCTGCCTGACACCGTTTGTAACCTCTGCATTTGCGACGCAGGCGTGCGCGGCAAGTCCATTGGCTGCTTGGCTGATTGCGCGCAGTCGTTCGCGAAGCGGCTTACAGACGCGGCTGTCGGCAGCGGGGAGGCTGGGGACGCCGCCGCCTTCGTGCCGGCGTTGTGTGCGTCGCGACACATCAGCATCAAGGTGCGGCTGCCGGTATGCGCGCAACTGCGCTGGTGGAGGTGCGCCAGCGTGGTGCCGGGCCCTGTCGCAGACGGCGGCTTACGACACACGTCCAGATGCCCTGCCTGTCGCAATCCCTTCTGGTCGCACACGCGTCATGTGTCGTTCAGGTGCTCCTACTAGGAGTAGCCACGTAAAGCACAACATCGGTGTGACTCGCCGCCATTTATGGTCTTGAGCAGCTGCTTTTGCCAACCGACTTGCGAAATGCTTGCGCCCGCCATTACACAGGTTGTCGAGCCGCGCGGAAAAGGGGCTGGCGAGGGCGAGGGCGGCTCGGAAGACGACGAGGATGGCGCAGATGATCGGGACCAGAACGCGTCGGCATCCCCACCGCCGGAAGCGCAGGTGTCTGCGACCATCCCTGGCAAAGTCTCGCTGGTAGGTGCGAAAATGCATCATGCAAGCCCGACTTGCTCGAAGCAGTGGCGAAAGATATGAAGCCACGTCACGTGCTGGGTCCTCCCCTCCACGCTGCAACCACCGCAGGACCTCGCCTGGATGACTGCAATGTGTCACGCTCGGTGCCGAGACGAGAAGGCGGCGGTGCGCAAGGCAGCACTGCAGCTTCTGGAGAGTGTCCTGGGGCTGTGCGCCGCCTCGGGCCCAGCTTCTCCGGCCTCGGCCGGCCGTCCCTCTTCTGATGGCCCCACGTCGCAGGACGTGCAGGTCTTGGAGGAGGCCACGGCTGATTCGCTGGTGAGCGCGACACGCACGCAGGGACTCAGCACAGCACACATACGCATCCAGCATATCACATATGCGCCGTGCCGCCCTAACTCGCACTACTGGGCATCCGGTCTCAGTGTTACCTAAGTCGCCCACGGGTCACAAGCAGTGCCCCTTGCAGCTACACGGTCCCATCACCCGCGTCCCAACCCCCCAACCCCGGCAGGTCAGCGTGCGCAAGGCCGCCTTGCAGGTGGTATGCAACCTCGTCAGCTGCTACCCGCAACACGCTGGGCTGGCCGGCGTGTGGGCGCGGTGCGTTATGCCCATGATCCGTGACCCGGAGGGCGCCGTCCAGGACGCAGTGCTGGACCGGTTGTTGGCGCTTGTGCTGGACCCGGTGGCACTCCTCGGGGGCAAGGGTGGCGGCGGCCGCGGCGGGGCGGGCCGCGGCGGGGGTGCCGGCGGGGCGGCATCGGCGGCACAGCAGCAGGCCGACTCCGAGGTGCGGCAGCGGCTGGCGGCGCTGGCGCAGATGGGGCGCGCGGGCTCGAGCTGCGTGGGCAAGGCCCTGACGATGCTCGCGGCGAAGAAGCAACTGCGGGGGCCCCAGGTGGCGGCAGGCCTGGAGGCCCTCCTGACTGCAGGTGCGATGGCACGCGCCTGCAGCAGCACACAACACGCGCATGGTACTCACGATGTGGGCGCTTGCGCGGCGTGCTGCGCTGACGTGTACGGTTCCTGATGTAGTAAGGCCCTAGGGCTCGCGATCTGTGGGGATACCGTATGGGTGCCAGCCCAATGCGGAGGTTTGGGACAGCCTATTGATTGCAGCATGTTGTGTTGTGGACTGTGTCGCTGAGGAAGTGCCGGCAACGAGCTACCTTGCCGGCAACCAGCCACCTGCCCCTCCGGAAGATGGACCCTTGGCCCTCCAATACCCGCACCGTGTCCCTTGCAGCGCGCGACGTTCCGGACGACCCGCCTGCCGCGGCTGCTGCAGCGGGCCGCCCGGCTGGCAGGCGTGACCAGGAGGCGGAGCGTGAGCGCATGCGGGAGCAGCAGCGCACCGTACGCGACCAGCGAGAAGGCGCATGGATTCTGCTGGTGGAGGTGGCTGGGCAGGACCCATCGGCGCCGTCGTGGCAGTTTCTGCAGCGCTGCTGGGCGGAGCTGCAGGCAGCTGGCGCGGGGGCGTCAGCACAGGAGGGCGCGATGCTGCTGTGGGTCATCAGCCACGCGGCGTCGCGCTTCCCAGCGGCTGACGCCACGAAACTGGCTGGGGGGCTGCTGCAGGTGCGAACACACACGGGCTGTAATTCTCCCAAGGGGTAATCGAGACTCACCGGTGAATAAATGCACCGTCTTGTGAAGCCGTAAAGCCAGCGCAGCGGCAAATCCAATCCGGTCTGCGCTTTGCCCCTCTACACTCGAGTCTCGTACACGGCTGGCTACGAGGCGTAGGAAACCTGGGCCGATCATGCTGCTGCTCGCTGGCCTGACTTGCCTGCCCTGCGCGCACAGGCCATCCTGGGCTTCAACCTGCCGTGTGCCGCCGTGGCCGCCCACCTGGCGGCGCTGCACAAGTTGACAGAGGCGGAGGGCGGCCAGTCGGTCGTGGGGCCGCCGGCGCAGTGGTGCATGAGGGTGCTGGAGGCGTCGGAGGAGGTGCTGGCGCAGGCCATGGAGGCACGGGGCAACCTGGTATGTATGCGGGTGGCGATATGCGGTGCGACAACCTTCTTAGCCTTGACTGGTGTGCGCACAGCGTGGAGCGCATCTTCAGCACAGGCCGCCGCCCACGGCATTTTCACCTCACTTGCGCCCATAAAACCTCACGGCGCGTGCGTGCGTGCTCTTCATGACCGCACTCTACATCATATTTCTCTACCGGAAAAGAGCTTCTTAACTGGCTGATTTGCCTCCATCACCACTACCCTTCGCGCCTGCACCTGCAGAGTCCCGCCCTGGCCACCCGCTGCCAGCTGGCGCTGTTCACTCTGGGGGAAGTGACGCTGCTCCGCGAGACCCGGATGCCGGCAGGTGCCGCGGTCAAGGTGCAGGCGCTCACCAGCACACGCGGCGGCGGCGGACCGGCGGCTTCGGGGCGGGCGACCCAGGTGCGAGCAAACCTCGACCTGCGCCACCTTGCACCCATCCGCTGTCCCACACACTGTACCCGTACCCTGCAAGCAACCCCTGATGTGGGGCTTGGCCGCGCGTACTTGAAGTCCGCTACACTTTCCGTCCATAACTCTAGAAGCAACAACACGCCGTGCGCTGTGCATCCGTTGACGCATGAGCTGCCGCTGCTGTTGCCGGCAGGTCGCCAGCAACGCCGCCCTGTCGGGCGTGTCAGCCCACGCATGGACCTGCCTTGGAAAGCTGTGTATGGCGGACGAGGCCCTAGCCAAGAAGTGCGTGCCGCTGCTGGTGCAGGCAAGTGGGGCGGGCCCGTCTGCACATCTCGCTGTCTCCTTCATTCGTTTTCCGCGGTTACCATGTTTGTAGCCCAGCAAGCGAGCTCCGGTGCGGTTGGGCAGAGCCAGTACAGGAGAAATGCTTCACCGCCTTTCGTATGTGGCCTTTCCTCTCTTCCCCCCTTTCAAACGCCTCTTCTCATACACCCGGGTTCTCTCCACCACCCCATCCCGCAGGAGATGTCAGGCGCCCCCAGTCCGGTCGTCCGCACCAACCTGCTGGTGGCACTGTCGGACATGGTGGTGCAGTTCACCGGCCTGGCAGACGCGTACGTGTCGCGGCTGGCGGCCATGGTCCGCGACCCGCACGAGCTGGTGCGCAGACAGGCGCTGGCGCTGCTGGCCAACCTGCTGCTGCGGGACTTCGTCAAGTGGCGCGGAGCGCTCGTGCACAGGTGCGTGGGCAGGCAAGCTGACAGCAACTGGGCAGACAGGGGTCCACGTGCATGAGGGCCAACGGAGGGGTCACACGTGGCCGTCGATCAGCAGCCGCTGCGCGTATCGGGTGCGTTGCTGAGTCCCATATCGCCTCGCAAAAGCGACGGTGTTTCTCGTGAATCTCCCATGTGCGCCACTACAGCTCCTGCTGCGTCCGCTGCAACCGGCTGTGCTCACTCATCTCAGGTTCCTGCTGGCCCTGGTGGACGAGTGCCTCGGGGTGCGCCAGCTCGCGCAATACCTGCTCAGCGACTCCCTGGCGGCGAAGGCGCCCATGCTGGCATACAACCACTTTATCGAGTCGCTCTTCGTGCTGAACGACTGCAGGTCGGTCCGGGGAGGGTGATAGCCCACACCTGTCTTGTTGCTAAAGTCACAATCGCCGCGAAATAAATAATGACACGACACGCGCCCCCTCCCTGTTTGCCCGCCTCGCCTCCCTCCCTCCCTTCCTTCCGCTCGCACACAGCGCGGGCCTCCACGCAAGCCGCGCCAGTGGCGGCTCCTCCGAACTGGCGGCCGAGCTGGCGCTGCACAGCGCCCTGGAGGGAGGCGCCTTCCACCTCAAGGGCTCCTCGCCCATCATGAGGTGAGGGGGTTGCAAGGGCAGATGATGGGTTGGGGGTGTCTACAGACCGGCAGTGGGCGCATGTGCCTGTCGTCAGCATCGACTGCCCATTAACTGGGTGTGGTCAGCTGCGACCACACCTGGCATAAGGGTGCCGGCACCTGCGGCACACGTGTTCGCACTCCACACTCGGCGCCCGTGTCTGGGTCGCGCAGGGCCAAGCGCGACATCATCTACACGGCCCTGCTGCGCCGCATGAGCCCGGAGCACCGCTTCGCCGCGTCTGCCAAGCTGGTGGCCGAGGTGCTCGGGGGCGTCGTGGACGGGCTGCTGCCGCTGCCGCAGGCGGAGGAGGTGCTGGGTGACGCGCTACGCCTGCTTGCGTGCAAGGACATGAAGGTCGGTCTGCCGGGCGACCTTGCACGTTGCCAGCTGTGATAAGAATAAGAACTTGACAACAGGTCGGGGAGGGTGGAACATTTTGGGGGCCGCGGCCGCTAACGCGTACGAATACCGTAAAGCTTTAAAATAGGGAGTGGGGCGTGCGCCTGACACTTGTTGCGCACCGGCCATCTCGCAGGTGAACGCCAGTCGTTTCGGTGCGCCCGCCGATGAAGATGGCGCTGCGGACCAGATGTCCGGCACCCAGGAGGACGCCACAAAGGCGCGCGGCAAGCTGGTACGTAATTTTCTGTTTTGGACCATAACGCCAAGCGGAGCGCTGGCCGTGTTCACAACAGGCGCCTGCACCGGTGTGACGGGCTTCCAAATACTACTGCGTCCGCCAGGGCCCGTATGCTTTATTCCGAGGGCAGGTTACTTGGCCGTCGCTCCTTGACCTGGCTGCATCCTCGCGGGTCGCGGTGACAGCCGGAACGACACTCGCGATGGCCGCGGTTGGCTCCCGTCCCACAGACTGCCTGGCACTTGACACAATTACAAGCGGTCACATCCCAGCGGCCTGGCTTCCCATGTTGTCGTAACCCACACACCATGGTCCACCCGCCTTCCTCTTCCACCGGGAAGGTCATCTGATGGCTCATGCTACCGACTGTGTCATCATTGGCCCTCGCTTCCTTTCCTGTGGCCCCCCTGTCGGCTGCTGCCAGGTGGGAGCGATGATGCGGAAGCACCTGGCCGAGAGCGTGGTGCCGCTCATGGTGGAGCTGAGGTACATGCTGCAGGTGAGGGTCGGCAAGGCGGGAGGGTCCGGGCGGTGGTGGTGCGGCGGTGCTTCCACCCCGCTCTTAAGGTGGTTCTGACGCCCATATCGACACGTCCGCTCGTTTTTCAACACTATCCGCGCGGCCCCAATCGCAGGCGCAAAAGCATCCCCTGCTGGGGTCGCTGATGCTGTGCATGGCAACGCTGCTCCGCGACTACAAGTCTGAAGTGGAGGACATCGTGGTGTCGGACAAACAGGTGGGCCCGGTCAGCAGCAGCACTTCACTCAAGGGCCAGTTAAATCTTTACTTACCTTAAGCACAGCCGCCCTTTCAATACATCCTGTTGCGAGGCCAGGGCCTCCGAAACCACCACTTCTTGCACGAACCTAACCCACCCTTTCCCCCGTGCACTGCGCTGACACCACCTGCCCTGCTACAACGTGCTCGCGCAGCTGGCGCGTGAGATCATGCACGACCTCAAGCACTACGAGTCTATGGCAAAGCAGCAGCAACAGCAGCACGAGGCTGCAATGGCGGCAGCGCTCGCCGGCAATGGCCGTGGCCCCGGTGAGCCCCCCACGGCAACCGCATCCCGGGACGCCCGAGCGCCCACAGCGCACGAGTCGGCGGCTACGTCGCAGGGACTCATGCCGCCACCGCCCGCGCCGGTGGAGAGGCAGCACCGCAAAACCACCATCTTACCAGGTGATCAACACCGTGCGCCTCGTTTACTCGCCGGAAGTTGACGGGATTTGCTTTATTCCCTTACTATGCACCCGGCGTTAGCCGTCTTATCGCCATCCCCGACCCTCGCCGCCTATTGGGATTACGATTACCTACTGCATCGCCAAAGTTGTAGACCAGCTGTGGGTGACACGGTGGTGGCTCCCGTAGCCAACGTCCACTTCGGGCTGCAAGTGGCCCCCATGGTGCATGCCCCATCATTTGCGTCCCTTTGACGTCGCCAGGCCAGCTCCTCTCTCCTTGTAACCTGTATGTGTCGCGTAACCTGCTTGGCTCAACACCTGCCTCAACAACTGCCTCAACAACTGCCTCAACAACTGCCTCAACAACTGCCTCTCGTGCAGGTGTTGAGCCAAGCCGTACGCCAATCGCTGCGGAGGTGCTGGCCACAGCCACAAAGCGCCGGAGGGACGGACCCTTGCTGTCGGGGCAGTACACGCCGAACGGGCGGGCTGGCTTGAACGCTGGCGTGCCGATTGGCGCCAAGACCCCAATCGCTGCGGTGCCGGGAGCTGGTAAGGCGCCGGGTATTGCAGTGGGGGAACCTGTTCTGAAGCCGTACGTGGTGCAGGCACGGACGACGCAATATGCCCAGCACCCGCATCCCCGAACCGTACCTTACCTCCACACAGATGCACAGCATCCTACCTTCGTGCCCCTAAACCCCAACTGGTAATCGTTAAGGCTTCGCACCCGCCGCTGAAATCCGCTGACGCCCTCCAATCCGATACTGGGTCCCAACTTCAGGAGCGGGCGCGGCCACCGCCATGCGCACCCCACGCACTGGGATTCTCGGCACAACGCAGCGAGGCATGGCGGGCGGGCTGGGCGTTATGCCATCGCCCGCGCCGTTGTCCGCAATAGCGCGAGCGCAGCAGCAGAGGTTCCACGCAGGCGGCATGCCCGCCCCTTCTCCAGCACTTGTCGGAGCGGCTCGCGTCAGGAGCGGCGTCAGAGGCGCGGCCGCAGGAGCAGCTGCAGACCCGGATGAGCGCTTCACCGTCATCTTGCCAAGCCCCATGCCAACGGCGCATCAGCAACAGTCGCTCCGGCCGTTGGGGCCGAACAACACTGACGCTGGCGACACGAAGGGTGTGGCTTCGAAGCAGCCGCACCGGACTCCGCCGGCGATGCTGGCTGCTGCCGTGCGGGCAGCGAGGCGCGCCGCCGATGACGCCGTCGCCGATGAGGATGGCGACGGAGGCGCGGAGGTGGAGGCCGGCGGGGACCCTGTAGGAGAGCGCCAGCGGACAGGTGATCGCGAGGCTGGCGGAGCTGCCGACGATGGAGGCGCTGCTGCGTCCCGACAGCGGGGTCAGGTGGGGGGCGTGGGTGTCAAGAGAGAGGTTGCGGTCAAGGTGAAGCACGAAGTAGAGGAACAGCCGGCGGGGTTCGGGGTTGGGGCCGAAGAGCCGGCGGCGGCAGGGGTCAAAGTGGAGGCGGGAGCGCGCGGGACGCGTGCTCGTGCGACCAAGAGGCGGCATGGTGGCGCTTAGCATGGCCGGGGGCGACAGGTGTTGACAAGGAGGCCGGCGGCGGCAAGAGTGGAGGGCATGTACGGCATTAAGACGGCATGCTGGTGCACCTGGCCCGGGCAACGGCGCGGCGTCTGCTGTGCTGGCGGATGTTGTCGGTCTTAAGGTCGCGGGGAGGCGCGCTGGATTTTACGTTGCTAGACCGTTAGACGGGAGGCGCACTCGCCCTCTGGAAACGCGCAGGGGCATGAGACGGGTTACCACGGTGGGCGAAATGAACGACGCCGACGGTGGTTGGCTGGTTTGTACAGCCTGTCGTACACTGTTTTCTCCAACGAGCGCTCAGTCTACGGTGAAAGCACCCTCGTTCGAAATCGACCGCACGGCCGGCCTCAGTTACCGGGACAACCAACACCAAGCGATGTACCTGTAGCTTCTCGTTTGGAGCCCATTGTAACTTTCAATCCTAACACCAGTAGCAAAATGCCGAGCAACACCAGCGAGTGGCAGAAACTATCCGTCTTAGCTCGGATGCACCCTACCATTTGCTCCCCAGGCTGGGCGTCAACACTGCAGCTGGGGACTCCATTTCCCGCCGAAATTGAATGGCCCATGGGGCCCTGAAGGTTCTGCTTCCGCACTTCTAGCCACTCCGACCCTTTCGTAATGAGAAAACTAGAACTTTGCTGGAGCTTTTCCAAATGCAGCCACACTAACACATTCTTACATCTAGCTAGCCCAAACGCCTGTCAAATAGTAAGACGGAGTGAGTTCCGAGCATTTTCGAGTGATATTTCGCGCCAAGAAGGAAAGAGGTATATGAGCAGGTGAGGAGCGAGTACACCGGATACGTGTCAGTCGCGTATGCGTGTATGCGTTTGTGGAAACTGACCTTGCCGCGAGCAGGCGTGAAGGGACGAGTAACATGAGTAGTTTCAGTATGCGGCGGGCAGGTGCGCAACTAATGTTCAGACAGCGACGGGCGGAGGAGGTTGCGGGGACCGCCGCAGGAGGCTAGCAGGTACAGGGCCGGCGGTCCCGAATTTGCAACACGGACACATCCGCCTGCCCAGCCTTTTGTTTGCGCGCGCTGCCATCTTATCGCGTGCATTAAGCCACACACCCGTATCGGAGTTACACAAACTACCGTAACATGGGGACGTTCTCAGGATTTTCGGCGCGTCCCCGGCTGCAAGACGGAACGCAGGTCCGCCTGGAATGGACGGATGGAATAACCGAAAACGTGCCTGGTCGGAGCAAGCCACCCTATGATGCCTGTAGGGTAGGCCCGATCAGGCACGTTGGGCGGGCACGTAGTCAGTACGTCACGCAAGGGTGCTCGAGGAATAGACTCTGCGTTGGCGGCTACCACACCGCAGGCTAGGCTGAACGTAGGTCGTAGACAGTCACAGCAAGGTGTGGAATGTAAAACGCAAGGGGGTCTCCCCCTGATCAGAAGTTGGGCACAGGGATAGACGTACTGTACGGGATCGCACTTCGGGCGCAAACGTTTTCCGATCATTGCTGGGAGGTTGAAGCGCCCTCACGCCCGGGAGGTTACAATATCCCACGTAAGATATTTCTGCCGACCTGTTTCGTTGTTTCCACACGGCCGCGAGCACTTTATGGGTTTGTTAGTTACTTTCACTTACGCCAGCAAAGGTGGCGCGACAGAGAATGCTGCGAGTTGCGGGTGTCAAGGGTTCAAAGAATAGGCGAGGGGGACCTCAAAGTTATAAGCGATAGAAGGCCTGGACGTGGCTTTCAGCACAGGTCCCGCGTTTAATTACATGGAACGACATCGGTCATGTCGACTCAGTCGATGTAGTCATACGTGTGGCACGGTTTTCTGGTTTTCGCGTCAGCGCCCGCGAATGATCCGAGTGCTGCCGGGTACGTGTCAGAGGTTCTATGGTGGGGACCCCCGGGGACTTGGGAAATAAGATGGTGATGGCTGGGAACCGGCGAATGGAAGGGGGCAGTTGAGAGCAATAGATGGTTTGATGCTTAACTGCTCTGCACGGACAGCAGATTGGGAAAGCGTTCAGGGAGAGCCGGGACTGGCCCACCATGAATACGGACAGCAATTCCTGAGTGTGCAGATACCGGTATGAAGATACCGGTTTGCGGACATGCATCAGCAAGGGACGAATGGTTTATATACGCAAACAATGGGCCAGGCATGCACATAACAATTGCCTGTTCTACGGGCGCGATTATTCAATCCTGCTGTGCGCTTTGGCCCGTACGGCAGATCACAAGCGCATCATGGCAACGCGCTCGGTTTGGACAGCTTTAGCATGCGCCTTTAACGTTACGCCATGAACACTGTCAGCTCAGTTGCCTGTGCCACTTGTGCGCGCACAGCTTCGTACGTGCACTTTGGGTCTGACAAAGGCAACCAGTGAATGAGGCACTTGCATAATTACGTGACATAGAATAAGAACAAGCTTATCGAGAAGCAATCGAATCTGTTCGTCAGGGACCAAAACAGGTCCCGCGATGGCAAACTGTTGAGTGCTGAGGTGCTGACGAGGCGCTATCAGCTGAGTCCTGTGGGCTTATACCGAACCGTGGACCAAAGCAACATCATGTACTGCTTAAGGAGTGCATACGGCGTGCAGGCATCACTGTGCTGCGAATAGCTGGTGAGACCAACGATGTCGACCCAAGGTGCCCTCAATCGCCGCTCACCGCAAGTACTAAATTCCGCTTATGTTTACAGGCTTGCAGCGACATAGTTGAAATGAGCTCGGGCGGTGCTACGACGGCCGCGACCGGTTCGGTCGGCACGGAACGTGAGACGAGTGTGCGCGCTTCGGCAGGCATTGCCCTCTATGGAACCAGTCCACCATCTAGCTCCAGGAGTTCAAGCAGCTATGGCGAAGGCAATTTGGATGTCGCGACGGCTGACATCGGCGAACTTATTGGGGAACTACAGGTTCGTCGCTGGGCTTTCGTCCGAGCGCAAACGGTTTCTGTTATCATACTCATAGTCGTCATATATTTTTGGATATTAGCGCCGCGCTGTTTCCTTGGCTCTGCTGCTGTAACCGCGCGCTAACCCAACAGACATTTTCCCAGCAGATTCATAACTCCGCCTCACCCTGCATGACGTCTTGAATCACGGTTACACATATTAACCCACAGGGCATGCTGGGTGAGGCCATGGAGCGTCAGCATGGTAACCCGCGTTCGCTGGAGGTGGTCCCGGTGGGTGGCACCCGCTGGCGGGAGGTGCACTCCAGGCTGCTGAGCCAGGCGGGCGCGGCGCCGTGCGCTCTGGACAGCACATCGTCCCAAGAGGTGCGGAGGAACATACGCGCGGACTCGCAACTCGCAACTCCCACCGGCCTTACGCTGCAAAACCATCGACTGAACGACCCTCATGAACCCGGGCACTGATCAACATAGCGGTAGTATTGTTACGGTAGTACCAGTAGCGGTGCCTGTAGTGATCGGATCTGTCATCAAAACCGCCCCCCTGTTCCTCTTTCCTCTCTCGCACCCGCACTACCCTGTGTCCCCAGCCTGCAACTCCCAAAACGCCTCTTCAAAACGTTTCTCCAGCTAAGTAGCATTCATTTCCCGCCGGTTCCTCCGTTAACGGCTTAGCCCTCTACCCTACCGGCTGCTCACCAGGTGGCGGAGCTCCAGCTCGCCCTGCAGCAGTCCAGCAGCGCGCTGCGGTCGTCGCAGCAGCAGCTGCAGCTGCTGAGCGCACGAGTAGAGGAGCTGCAGCAGCAGCTGGAGGCGGAGTGCGAGCGCATGGTGGCGCACGTGCAGGAGGAGCTGCAGTCGGCGCACGACCACCACGAGCACGAGATGCGGGCGCTGCAGGTCGGTGGGGGGCTCGTGCTGAGCGTGCTGGGTGATGTCGGGGCAAGTTGGACGGTGGTTGGGTGGAAAACCTCTGTGAAATCGAGGGAGGGTCAAGCAGCGGAGATAGATTTGTAGGGGGGTTTGGACAGCAAACCCGGTACATATTCCTCTGCAGCCGTATTATCAGGTCCCCCATCTGGACAGCAGGCGGAAGAAGGCTGGGACGTGCATGGGCCATCGAGGCATTTGTAGCTCACCCACAGTACGCCGAAGGCCTGCGGTGCGCAGACCGTCAGCATCCTGCCCACTGCACGTCACTGGTTAGCCTCCTCCTCTTAGGCCGCTGTCGCGCGGCAGCTGGCACCCGCCGCGGGTCCCTCTAGCGCCATTTTCGGCCGCCGGCACCCATCACGGCAATCCTCACCACCCGCCGTTCTCGCGTCTGCCTCCCTTGCAGGATCGATTGCAGTCGCAGCAGATCGCGGCGGGGCAGGCGGCGACCGCGGCTGCAGCTGCGGCTGGCGGTCGTGAGGACGCCCTAACGCAGCAACTTTGTGAGTCGCGGCAGGCGTCGGATGAGACAGCGACCGCAGCCTCGGCTCGTGAGGCTTCGCTAACGCAGCAGCTCCGTGACTCGCAACAAGCGTCAGACGAGACAGCGACGGCGGCTGCAGTTCGTGAGGCTTCGCTGGCGCAGCAGATCAGCGAACGGCAGCGGGCATCAGAGGAAACAGCGGCTGCAGCCACCGCTCGTGAGGCTTCGCTAACGCAGCAGCTTCGTGATTCGCAGCAGGCGGCGGTGGCGCAGGCCCTGTGTGCGGAGGAGCTGCGACAGTGCGCGGAGGCGCACGAGCAGCTCGTCGCACAGCTCCAGGTATGCTGGGTGCAGTTGGTGGGGAGTGGGGCGGCGGTTGCCGGTGTGCGGTTGCCCGATGCGGGGCCGGATGTAAGGCAAGCAGAGCCTCCCTGTCGGCAGCTCGGGTGGTTGGGGTGAGTTGCCGCGCCTACCCACCCAGGTGCGCAGCAGCAGCGGTGTGGCTGTCGACCAGGGGTGGCACCCTTGTTTGCTTTGGGGCTTGCGTCAGCGGGCCCGTAGGTCGTCTCGTCGCCAGCGGGCAGTAGGTCGTCTCGCCTGGTTTTCCTTCTTCCCGTTGCCCCCGCTGCCCATGCTGGATCCGCCCACCTCGTTTCTGCTACCCAGCACCTTCCGTAACGCTGGCGGCTATCGTGCTGCACACGCCGCAACCGAGTTTCTTCTTTTCATCCCAATTTTTGCATTCCTCGCAATCTTACACGAGTGCGCTCATGAATCGAAGCCGCCCTGTGGCCCTTTACCTGCCCCACAGGCGGAGCTGGACCCAGTTGGTACCGCAACCGCCAGCACAGACGCCGCCGCGCACCAGCCCCTGTCGGTGGCGGAGCTGCGCCAGCAGCAGCGCCAAGCCCTCCTAGACGCCGTGCGCGCGCTCAAGCTCGCCTTGCACGACGAGTCCAAACGCGGCGCCGCCGCCGCCGACGATGCCGCCGAGTGGCGCGCTCGTGCGGAGCGGGCCGCCGTCGACGCCACCATCGCCGCCGCCGCCGCCGACGGCGCCATCGCCGCCGCCGCTAACGACGCCGCCGAGTGGCGCGCTCGTGCCGAGCGAGCCGCCGTCGACGCCCGCCAGGCGGCGTTCATCTCGGACGAGCTGGGGGTCTCCTTTGCCGCCGCACTGGCCGCAGTTCACGAGGAGGCGGCCGCGCTGTTGGCGTCCAACGAGGGCCTGGCGGCGGAGCTGGAGCTGCGGCAGTCGCAGGTGACGGCGCTAACCACCAGCGGCACGGAGCTGCAGAGCCAGGTGCTGCAGCTGAGCGCCGAGCTGTCTTCTCTCAGCTCCATTCACACCACCCTGCAAGCCGAGCTGCTGGAGGCGGGCGGGCGCCAGGCGGCGCTGGGGGCGGAGGTTTCGGAGCTGCAGGAGGAGCTGCGGCAGGTCCGCTCCAGGGAGGAGCAGGCGCGGCTGGGCTCCGATAAAGAGCAAGAACAGGGCCGGCTGCGGGAGGAGGAGCAGCGGCAGCAGCTGGAGGAGACGCGGGGCCTGTTGGCGGAGGCGCAGGCGGCGGAGCAGAGCAGCCGGGCGTACGGGGCCGAGACAGCCCTAGCTCTGAACGCCGCCACCGCCAGCTGCCAGGCGTCGTTACTTGCGGCGGAGCAGCTGCGGCTGCAGGTGGCGGACCTGTACGAGCGCCTCGGCCAGGCTCGGACGCGCTCGCGGGCCGAGGCGGTGCGGCACGAAGAGGCGCAGGCGGCGGAGCGGATGGAGGAGCGCGCGCGGCTGGCGGGGCTGCACAATGAGGCCGCCGGCCTGGCTGCCGCTGCGGTGTGCGCGCGGGTCTTTCGGGGAGTGGAGCGAGCGGCGGCCGACAGGGCCGCGCGCGCCGCGGCGGCGGCGCTGGCGGAGGCGCATCGCTACGCTGGCGAGCAGGCCGCCCGGGCGGTGTGCACCCGCGCGGTCCGGCGGGCGGAGCAGTCCGAGGCGGATGCCAGCGCAGCGGCCGCGGTGCAGCTGCTGCAGGAGGCCGAGGCGCGCCACGCCGCTGCGCAGGTAGCACTGGCGGCTTCATGCCAGGAGGTGGCGGAGGCGGCTGCGCGAGGCGGGGAGCTCGAGGAGCTGGTCGCGAAGGGCCAGGAGGCGGTTCGGGAGCTGCAGCAGCAGCTAGATGAGTCCCTGGCGGCGGGTGCGATCGAGGAGGCGCGTCGGCCCGAGGTGCAGGCTGAGATCGGGGCCCTGCGCGACCAGTTGGGTGCCTCGGAGGCCGCTGCCGTACAGCTGGAGGCCAGCCTGGCGGCGGCGCAGGAGGCCAGCGTGAGGCTGCTGCAGGAGCGGACGGCGGGGGCCGAGGCCGTTCGGGCGGAGCTGCAGGCGCAGCTGGAGGCCGCACAGGCGGAGGTGGCAGGAGCACAGGCGGAGGTGGCTGTGCTGCAAGCCCGCATGACCGACATGCAGGGCTCGTCCAGCGAGCAGCAGGCCAAAGCCGAGGCTGAGATGGCTCACCTGCAGCAGCAGCTGGCGGCAGCCCAGGCCGCGCAGGAGCAGCTGCAGCAGCAGCTGGCGGCCGGCGAGGTGGGTCGGCAGGAGCTCGCAGCCCAGCTTGCAGCGGCTGAAGGGGAGATTGGACAGCTACAGGATCACGCGGTGGAGGCCCAGGCCGCCAACGTTGACCTGCAAGCCCAGCTTTCTGCCGCCCAGACCGATCAGACCCAGCTTCAGCAGCAGCTGGCGGCCGGCGAGGTGGCCCGGCAGGAGCTCGAAGCCAAGCTTGCAGCGGCTGAGGGCGCCGTTGCGCTGTTGCTGAGCCAATCTGCGGAGGCACAGGCCGCCAGCATTGATCTGCAGGCGCAGCTCTCCGCCGCCCAGGCCGCGCAGGCCCAGCTTCAGCAGCAGCTTACGGATGGCGAGGTGGCTCGGCAGGACCTCGAAGCCAAGCTTGCAGCGGCTGAGGGCGCTGTGGCGCAGCTGCAGGACCAGGCGGTGGAGGCACAGGCCTCCTGTGCGGACGTGCAATCGCACCTCGCCGCCGCCCGGTCATCTGAGGAGCAGCTGCAACAGCGGCTTGCCAAGGGCGAGGCGGAGCGCCAAGAACTCGTTTCCCAGCTCGCGGCGGCTGAGGGCACCATTGCGCGACTGCTTGGTCAATCTTCGGAGGCGCAGGCCGCCGCCACCAACTTGCAAGCGCAGCTCTCTGCCGCCCGGGCCGCGCAGGAACAGCAGCAGCAGCAGCTTGCGGCCGGCGAGACGCGCCTCCAGGAGCTCGCAGCCCACCTGTCAACCGCCGAAGGCAAGATCGCACAGCTGCAGAAAGAGGAGAAGGAGATGCAGGCCGCTTGCACCGGCCTGCAGTCGCAGCTCGCCGCCGTCCAGGCCGCGAGCACGCAGCTGCAGCTGCGGCTTGCGGACGGCGTGGCGGATCGCCGGGACCTCACCTCAAAGCTTGCAGCGGCGGAGGCTGCCCACCAGGCGTCCGAGGGCGACTGTGCGAAGCTCGTGGCGGCGCGGAGGGAGCTGCAGGCCCAGGTGCAGCAGGAGCAGTCCGCCTACGCAGCTGCAACCGCGCGGCTGCAAGCTCAGGAGCACGCTCACGCAGAGCTGCAGGAACTGCTCCGAAACCAGCAATTGACGTTGGCACCGGACCGGGAGGAGCGGCACGCGGCGGCCGTCACCGCCGGCGCCCCCGGCGCCGCCGTCGCCGACTCCGACGCCGGCGAGCTCGTCCGGCCAGCGGTTTGGGGCCCTATGTCTCACTGCCTGGAGGTGGAGGGGGACACAGAGACCTCGGAGGCGGGGGCGCAGGTCGTCCTCGAGGAGGCGGAGGAGTTTGCGCCGCCGCTGGCCACACGCAGGAGCGGCCAGCTCGGGCCGCAGCTTGGCGACCTGCAGGCGCAGGTAGCGGCGCTGAGGGGAGCACTGGAGGAGGAGCGCGCCGCGCATGCCGCCCGCGTCATCACGCTGCGGGCGCTGCAAGCCGCGGAGAGGAGCGACGCGCTGCGGCAGCAGCAGCACCAGCGCGCAGCGGCGGCGGCGGCGGCCGCCACCGCCGCCGCCGCCGCCACCGCCGCTGGCTGCAGCAGCACCAGCAGCGACGGCAGCAGCAGCAGCAGCAGCTCTTACTTTCCGCCGCGGCCGCCGCCGCTCACCTTGGACCTAGCCACCCAGTACAGCGTCACAAACGTAGTCTGGGAGCTGCCTTGCGCTACCCCCGACGGCCGCCAGTCCTCATCAGGTGCTGCGGCCAGCGACCCGCCGCCACCAGACCGTCTGACGCACATCGCCTTGTACCCACAGCCCCAGCCGTCCAGGCCCTCGGAGCCGTCGGGTGGGCCCACCGGTCCGCCCAGCCTGACCACCAGCAGCAGCGCCGCCAGCGGGGGCTCGTACAACTTCCCCGCCGCCGGTGCATCGTCCGTACAGCTGGGCCCCCTGGAGCCGTCCGTCGGGTACGCGCTGGAGTCGTCGTGGGTGACCAACG
This sequence comes from Yamagishiella unicocca, assembly GCA_003116995.1. NCBI lineage: Eukaryota > Viridiplantae > Chlorophyta > Chlorophyceae > Chlamydomonadales > Volvocaceae > Yamagishiella > Yamagishiella unicocca. The sequence goes on along the minus strand of BDSL01000131.1, from coordinate 129,676 downwards.
CGGCCTTTGGTACGGCGGCCGCCACTGAGGCCCACGTGGTTGACCTGGCGGAGACGATTGCGGCGCTGCGGACGGAGCTGGCGGCGTCGCAGGAGGCGCTGCTGAAGGAGCGGCGCGGCGGGGCGGCGGAGGCGGAGGCGGAGGCGGGGGCGGAGGCGGAGGCGGAGGCGGGGGCGCGCGCGTGCACGCTGCCGCCGTCGTCGTCGTCACAGATCGCGGCGGCGGCGGCGCCGCTGAGCCCCGGACTGGATGCCTGGACGGCACCCTCGACGCCGCCGCTGCAGTCGGCGCAGCAGGCGGCGGTGGGCGAGCTGGCGGACGTGCAGGACGTGGTTGCCGCCGCCGCCGCCGCCGCGCCGCGGATGGTTCCGGCGGAGGCACAGGTGAAGGCGGAGGTGCTGGAGGCGGAGCGGGCCCAGCAGGCGGTCCGGGAGGTCATGCTGCGCGCGCTGCGCGGCGCGGAGCGTGCGGTGCTTCAGCTCGAGGTGCAGCAGGAGCGGTCCGCGCACGCCGCCTGCGCGGCCCGCGCCGCGGCGGAGCGCGCGGTGCACGACGACTCGTACGCGCGGCTGGCGGTGCTGCTGGCCGCCCACGGGCGCCTCAGCGGCGAGGCGGAGATGCTGCGGGCCGCGCACTCCGAGCTGGCGGCCGAGGTAGGACACGCGCGGCGCACCTCGGAGCGGCTGTGGAACCAGAACACGCAGCTGCGGGAGGCGCAGCTCGCGGCGGCGGAGGAGGCGGCAGGCGCGCAACGCGCCGCCGCTGACGCGGCGGCCGCGGCGGAGGCGGCCGCCAACGCGCAGCTGGAGGCGGCGGAGGCGGCGCGGAGCGCCGCCGAGGTTCGCGCGGAGGCGCTGGCGGCCAAGTGCGAGGAGCTGTCGGCAGCCTGCTCGGCGCTCGAGGCACAGGTGAGGATCTCGACGGAGCAGCGGGAGGGGCTGCTGGAGGCCATGGAGGCGGAGCACGAGGCGGCGGAGGCGCGCGTGACGGTCGCCACGATGGCAGCGGCGGCGGCCGGCGAGCAGCTTGCCGCCGCCGTGGCGGAGGCAGAGGGCGCCGCCTCGGAGGTGCAGCGCCTGGGTGCCGACCGGGCGCAGCTGGCGGCGCAGGTTTCGGAGCTGCGCGCGCAGACGGAGGTGCACTGTTCCGACCAGGCCGCCTCCCTGGCGGCGCTGGAGAGGCTGCGGTCGGAGGTGGACGCCGCGCGTTGCGACCGGCAGCGGCTGCAGCAGCAGCTGGCGTCGGTGCAGCAGCAGACGGTGTCGGTGCAGCACGCGGCTGAGGAGCTGTGCGGCTCGCTGCGCGCGGCGCACGCGGACATCGACGAGCAGCGCTCCGAGCTGGCGCGGGCGCATGCGGAGAGCGCGGCGGCGCGGCAGCAGCTGGCGCGCGCGAGGGAGGACACCATGTTGCGGGAGGTCGAGGTGCGCGCGAGGTCGAAGCAGGCGGCGCGGCTGCAGGAGCAGCTGGCGCTGCTGCAGCGCGTGCGGACGGAGCTGCCCACAGTGGAGGAGGGCGCGGAGGCGCTGGCGCTGGCTGGGGAGGAGGCGGCGCCGCCGCCACCGCACTGTGCCGCTGCTCCTGCTGCCGCTGCTCCTGCTGCCGCTGCTGCTGCCGCTGCTGCTGTGGATGATGGGTCTGTTGACGACATCGGCACGGACTCGGATGCGGACATTGGAGGTGAAGCGCCGCGACCGCCCTCTGCACTTGCTGCTGCTGTACGAGGCGCCGCCGACGTTCCGACGGCGGAGGCGGCGTCATCGCTCTCCGCTGCTGATGCGGATGCTGATGATGCCACTGGTGGTGGTGGTGCCGCAAGGGCGATGCACTCTGGGCAGGCCGGTCGGCCGCTCGCCGCACTTGGCTCGGGCATCGGCGGCGGCATGGGCGGCAGCATGGGGCGGCGTTCTGTAAGCGCTATGGACTTGTTCTCCATGCAGCAGCAGGAGGAGGAGGCCGAGCCGGCAGAGGCGCAGGGGCCGGGGCAGGGGCCCCAGCAGCAGCACTCGAAGCGCGACGACTTGGCGGCCATAACTGGCAACCTGCTGCGGGGTGGCTCGCTTCTGCCCGGCCTCCCAGCCGTGAACGTGCACCAGCTGGCGCTGCTGCAGAGCGGCGGGTCGTGGAAGGCGTGGGCGGTGGCTCACATGCAGCTGGCGTGCCTGCGCGCGAAGGAGCTGACGTCGCGCCAGCCGCAGCCGCAGCAGCCGCAGCTGGTCGCTGAGGATGTCCCGGCGGAGACAGCGGGAGCTGGCGCGAGGGGAGTGGTTCTCGATGCGGAGGACTGCCCGCAGGGCGTCCAAGCGCTCCTAGGCCGAGCCGTGGACCGAGTGCGTGCGGCTACTGCGGCGGCGGCCGCTGCGAAGCCAGCAGCCCCGGCAGATGCCGCAGCAGCCGCAGCAGCCGCTGCGGCGGCGCCTACGGCTGGAGGCCTGGGGGCCGGCGCGGAGCAGCATAGTGACGCGGAGTCGGCGCCGCTCGCGGCTCCCACGCCGCAGCTGCACGTGTGTAGCGCCGGCGGCGGCAGCGCCGTCGACTCACATGACGAAAGCGAGGGTGAGGACGAGGGCGAGGGCGCGAAGGTCAGCGGCGGCGGCTTGCGACGATACCAGAGGCACCGGAAGCCGAAGCCGCAGGATGATGAAGACGAGGGCAGTGAGACGCCGCATGCGAGCGACACGGCCTCCGTCGCTCGGGAGCTGTGCGTCGGCTTGCAGAGGCTGCGCCGGGCTGTGACGGCGGCGGCGGAGCAGCCCCTTGCTGCGGCCGGGAGCAACGCGACCCTGGCGCAGCCGCAGCAGCCGCCGCAGCGCCGCCAATGCGGGGCGGGCCCTGTGGCGGGTCTGCTGCACCGGCTTGAGGCTCTGGAGGTCGACCTAGCGGACCTGTGCGCCGGTGACACCGGCAGCGTTTCCGGCGGATCCTTCTCTGGGTCTGGATCTGGGTCTGCGGCCGCACGGCCGGAGGACGAGGGTCCGCTGCTGACGCCGCGACGAGAGCCGAGCTTGGCCTCGGCCTCGCTGCCCCAGATCGGCACGCCAGCGGGCCATGACGGCTTCCGCCCGAGGCGCGGCCCGGGCGCCGGCTCCACCAGCGCCGGCGGCGGCAGCGGCAGCAGCGGCGGCGGCGGCAGCAGCGGCGGCGGCGGCGGCAGCAGCGGCGGCGGCGGCGGCGGCGGCAGCGGCGGGGCGAGCTATCATGCCGATGCGACCGGCGACGGCGCCGACAGCAGCAGAGGCGGTGCGATGCTGCTGCTGCACGGGCAGGGCGCGGAGGCCGTAGGGGGTCCTGCGGCGGCGCCGACGGCGGGGCGGCCGGCCAGCGGCGAGGGGTACTGGTACTCCCGCCAGCGCACCCTCAGCACTGGGCACCTGCGCCGGCTGGCGGAGGAGGAGGAGGACCTCGAGGGCGACGGCGGGTCAGAGATGATGGACGGTGACGCGGATGCGGTGGTGCAGGAGGGTGCGGAGCCCATGGACGGCTTAGCCAAAGGGCCCTGGCAGGCGGGGGCCGCGGGGCCGCCTTCAGGGCCGTGGGCCTCTGGGGCTGGCGCCGCCGTGCAGCACCACCTGGGGCGCGCGGCATCGGAGGCGGATATGAGGCTGTTCTACAACCCCGTGTTTGCGGACGCGGAGGACCATGGCGATGCGGGCGGCAAGGGTGGCGCCAACAGCGCCAACGGTGGTGGCGGCGGCGGCGGCGAGCGGCTCAGCAACGGCTCCGAGACACGCGTGTTGTCACGGGGCAGCGCGGGGCCCTACCCGGCCCCCCACGCGCTGGTGCGATCTCGCACTGTGGCGCTTCCCGCGGCTGCGGGCCAGGCGTATCCCTCTCGACCCCACGGGTCCGCCAGCATGACGCGCATGTCGGGGGACCTCCACCTGGCCGAGTCGGAGGGCAGGGGCACGCTTCCTCGCTGGTCGCATGCTGCCGCCCTCGCGGGCTCGGACTTCAGGGGCATCGGCAGCCGCGGCGGCAGCAGCGGCGGCGCCAGCAGCGGCACCGGGGAGCACCTGGTGCCGGTGTCTTCTCGGGGTAACGCCATGGTGAAGCTGTATAAGAAGCTGAGCAGGAAGCTGGGGAGCAGGGACAGCCGGGACTAGATACACTGTGCGTGTAGACATGCATTGGATGGTGATGGTCCTTGTTGACATAGTGGTGCTGGTGGTGGTGCTGGGGAGGTGCTGGTGGTGGTGTTGGGAGGGAAGAAGCACCATGTCGCGCAATGTCGTGCAATGTCGGACAGTGCAGCTGTGAACGAGGCATGCAGCACGGTGCGTAAAGTTTTTGTTTACGCGGACACACATATTGCCACACGCGCCGCTGCTTCCCTGCTCCCACGGCAGCATCAAAGTCCGTCATTCGGGGTCGTCGACAATGCAGGAAAAATAAGTTACTGTTGCTGTGTTGGGCGGTATGTGTGCCTGCCCGCCTGCCTGCCTGCCCGCCCGTGTGCATGGGTGGGTGTTGGGCGGGCATCGTGAAGTGGCAGTAGGGAGGCGGGAAGTGCGGGGAGATGCGGCAGCTGTGGAGGCAAAACTGGCGCTCAGCCGGAAAAATGTAGCGGAGGCCCGGGCCGCACAGACCAGGGATATGATCGCGTGTGGGTATTGATGTGATGGGTGCACATCGAGAGCAGTTTCGAAACTGACTCGGCGCTGGTTGTATGTTTGGTGGTTGCGTTGAGGTTGCTGTACGGGGCTGCAGGGCCACTCAGCCGGCCGAGCCGGATGTTTACCTGGACACGATCAGGGTGACACACAAATTTTGAGGGAATTATATGAGTGGTGCGTGGAAGAACATGCTGATGACGCAGGCACAACGGCTACGCAATGGAGGGCAGGGCCGAGCCGAGAGAATTTTACCCTCCTCCCAGTATGAGGAATGGAGGAGGGGGCGAGCAGCAGTATTTTATGTGAGCTGCCTGTTTTCCAGTCTACCAGGTTGTTTAGATCGCGGAGTGAGGACACCGTAACTACTTTGAATTGCCACGGACCTCTGTCAGGCAACAATTTAGGAGCCGCTTCGTGTTTGCTTGGGGAGCCATGACAGTCTGCGACGCAAGCATATTTACGTCTAACCATGGCGGTTGTTGTGTGTTGTGTGCGGGCATCTTTTGGATTTGTTGGCTGTACGGACAGAAAAGAAGCTAGGTAGTCGGTCACACTAGCACTCCATGTCGGAACGAGTAACGCGGTAGTGATGTGAGCAGCGGCTGCAGCCAATGCCTCGTATGGTTTTGGCCTTACCGCTCGCGCAACGCGTTTACACATATGGCGCGGTTAGTACGATACAGTATGGTACGTTTGCACCCTGATTGTTGGCGCCGTCGATGTGTTTTTCTGTAACTGCCTGTTTGACCTCATTGCCGTCGAATGAATGCATAGGTGTGCGTTTCACCTATCTTTGCAGTACATAACTCGTGACCCATGGATGGCCTCAAAACTTGATTGGAATTTGTAACTGACAATCCTACACCGATCGCTGGTGCCCGTGCCCTCTTTATCCGCATCATCTCCCCTTGCTAGTTATTTTCGCGCATAGTCGTCCTTGCATGGTCCTGGCATAGTCGTTCTGGCATGTATGCCACCTGTACAAGGTACCTTCCTACGACGCAGAATGTGGCATGACCCCCGAGATGCCGTGCCTTGGGGATGCGGATCTTGGAGCAGTCTTGAAGGTCACTTATTGCACCGAAACTCGGGATCGACGCCTGGATTGGAAGTCCGAAGAGCGTCTTGCATAACCCGCACGTGCGACACGACACGCGACTCAAAAATCCCGCTGCGGGCAGCGTATGACATTCTGGGACAGAGCGCAGTTGCTGAACCCCGTGGCTCGCTGGTGCTTATAGCGCAATCGATGCAGCGACTGTAGCTGCTGCCGCTGCCACAGCTGCTGCAGGTTGCGGGTGTGGGTGCTGCGCAAGGGGATGAGATGGCGGTGTAGCGGCTGATTCCTGCTGCGCACCTGTATGCGGAACGACGTATGTGGGGGCAGCGAGACCGTCGTACAGGTCATAGACGGTTTCAGTAACATTCGCTTCGGCGTTTTGAACGTTAGCGATGAGTTCTTAATAAATGTACGGGTACGGGCAGAGCGAGGCTGCGGATGAGGTGGGTCGGAAGCGTGCGACTGAGTGGGCTGCGCCTGGGAGGGCTGCACCGACGGCTCCTTGCTGATCACGGCAGATCAGGGAGTACGCTCGCGTTACAAAAGAGGACATAGGAACGACGGTCGTCCGGGCCTCTTTTTTTGCGACGAGACACGAGAGCCACCGCCCGCCACCCTATGCCACGAAACAGGCACCGCTTGAGCAGGGGACAGCTTGGGACACTGAGACAAATGCATGGTGGTGCCCCGATGTGGGAGAGTGGGACCCCAGCGATGCATGTGGATTTACGTGTTAGGGTGCGCCGCTGTCCGCCAGTCGATGTAACCAATAACAACTGCAAATTTCAATTCAGTGATGTATTCAGCTTTCAAATAATAAATCACAACCGGTGATTTGGTTACGGCTTATCAGCGATGGGTGTGAGTGCCCGAGTGCCGTGCTTGAAAATTGGATTGAAATTGGATCCCACAACTGCGCAGCAAGCAGAATGGCGATCGTTAACTGCAAATGATGTTGTTCAGTGTAGAATAAGAGGTATTAGCCTGGTGCGGTCCAGGCTCGGCCGTCTTCCGTCTCTGTGCTCGTGAGCGATTCAAGTTTATCCATTGAGAAAAGCAGACAGGCGAACGCCGTTGCCTCTGCGACCACATCTTCTTAGGCCGCAACAGATATTGAGGTTCAGTATTCGTGTCATCGCGTACTGGCGTTTAGCGCTTGACATTCAGTCAGCGGCGCCCTGGCGCGACCCAAACGCTCGGAGCTGTGGGCTCCCATTGGCTATGTAGTACAACCGTCATTATAAGGATATTGCAGCTTGGTGGGCTGTCCAAGGCTGTGATTGGCACTATCGGGGCGGGAACGCCCATCCCTTGCGAAGCAGCATCGTCACCACGAACCATTTTCGCAGTGCACCTGTTCCACCGTTAGCAGCAAACAATGGAAGGCATAGGGCTGACGGCAGGGTAAGTGTTAAGTCATGGGCATACCCCCGTGAAAGGTTCGCACAGTGGCTCCGAAGGCCTGAAACACATATTCCCTCCCCAACTTGCATTGCAGGGGCTGTCGCTACAATCCAAGCTGCGCTTTTCACTACCGCACAGTACTTCTGTCACGCTCACGCAATGCGCGCATCATCCGGGCCGTGGCGCCATGGAGGAGCGACTCACAGGTACACCTGCAGAGGGGTGCCTTGCGCAGCCGTCGTAAAAAAAAGCACCTACCTTCGCCCGGTCCCCATGAGGGACAATAACCCCCCTTACAACTTGCAACAATTATGGCCACAGGAACCCAGAAAATCTGTCGGCGGAGGGAAGACCGTGTTACTGGGGGCAACAAATAAACACACCCCCGGTACGTCACAAACCATAACAACAACCATACAAACCATAACAACAACCCAAATGGATGATCACCGACTTGGTAACCCCCTATTGCAGGATCCACAGCCCCAGGTGGAGCGTTTTCACGGTATCTGCACGCCGTGATCCAAAAGGACTATGCCGTTGGGTATCTGTGCTTGGCGATGCTCAGTAAAGGAACAACAACGCTGTGGGCGATGCTGGAGGTGCTTTCACACGTGCAGGCAACTAGCGGCCAGGTGGGGAAGGTATTCGCCCTTGAGCATTTTGACAGCCCGCCGCTGTCCCCACTATTCGCAAACACGGGTAATTTCCTTTTTGCGATACGAGGAGATCGACGCGGATACCAATATGAACGGTGCCCACTGGAGATTTGCCAGCCATCAAACTAGGACACAACTGAAATAAAGACTGCTGCTCCGCTCTCGGATTGTACACGTATGCTCGCAGGCGCCACAGGAGCCGTCGGGCTCCTCATCCGGGCCAATGCTGGCCAGGGCCCTGGAGGAGCTCTCCGCGCCGCGACACTTCGTGAACCAGATTGGAGCCAGTGTGGTCGTACCAAGTGCTGACGAGCTAGTGGATCTTCTTGGTCTGCCTCCGCCTCATACCCCGAACGCGACCACCTCGACATCAAGCACCAACACCAACAACGCGGTCGACGTGCAGGATGAGGCACATGGTGCTCTTCCGGCGCCGCGATATCGGCCTCCACCTCCACTCCCCGGGCTCTCTGACCACGGTGGCAGCTCCACCCTGGGTTCTGCCGTACGGCCTTACCTCGACGGCTCCGGCGCTGGCGGTATCGGCAACGGCGGCAGCGGTGGTGGTGGTGGTGGTGGCGGTGGTGGTGATGGCGACTTTGACGGGCAGGACCAGCCACCCGAGAGCCGCCGGTCACGCCCTTCGTTTTGGTTGGCGGTGGCTATGTCGATTGCGCTCGTCATCCCACCAAGCGGCCTGGTGGAACTGTTGGTGCACCTGGGCAGCCCGCTGCTGCAGCCACCGGCGGAGCGGCCGCCGCGCCCGCGACTGGCTCGCCGCGTCACGCCGCGTAAGCGACGGTTCGTGCTGTTGCAGCACGCTTCTACACGGGCCCTGGATGGCAGTAGTGTTCTGTTGCTGAGCCCCCGCAGCGTCGCGGCAACTCTGCTCTTCCCGGCTGCAGCCACTGGCTCGGCCCCTGTCATCAACGCCGACGAACTCCAACGGGCCATGAGCGCAGCGTCAGCCGTTCCGGGAGTCAGTGACCTCCTCAGCCTGCCTCTCAGTGCGCAGTTGACCGGCCTGGCGAACGCTCTGACGGCGGCGTACGACAGGGAGACGCGGCTGGCGGCGCGGCTGATCACCCGGCGGGCCGTGAGCTACGTCATCAACGACGAGAAGGTAGGCGTGAGACCGTTTGGGCGAAAACTACATCGTTTGGACGTGGTTTCTCATGCAAATGGAACGTGTCAGGCGTCAGACGAGATGTGGGGACGGGAGGCAAGGCCAAAAATTCGGAACCTGTGCTTTGGAGTCCGGGATGACGTGAAGGACCCTTGGGGGCGTACGTTGCCCACGCATTGTCTACACGAAAAACAAGCTGAGTTTTGTTACGCCGGCTGTCCAGTCAGGCATTTCATTGCGTTCCAGTACAAGCGTATATCAGTTTGAATCCCGCTGAACGTCCATGCCACACGCAGATCAGCGGCCTGACGGCCGCGCTGGACGAGTCCAGTCGCACGCTGTCCCTTTCGCAGCGCCGCATGGAGGCCATCTCGCGCAGCATGGAGACGCTGCAGCAGGAGCTGGAACACGACGTGTCGCTCCTGTGCGAGCAGCTAGAGGATGTTACGGAGCATCGGGACGCGTTGCTGGTGGGTACGGCACATTACAATGTGAGCCCTGGGGGCCCCGGGGTGCGCAATTAAGGAAGGGGTCGGCGCGCTGTTGGCCTGGGGGCGAATACTTGCCGCTGCCGCCGCACGTGCGGAATTTCGTTGGGACCGCCCTACAACACCGGAATACGACCGCACATCCATCCTCTGAAAATAGGATCGATTTGTCTCCCGAAAAAGCAAAGGACTGCACCAGTATCCAAATGTACCGTGCAGGCTCCCGATACGCCTTGTGAAGTACGCCTGCGATTTCCGTTCCCTCGCCGGGCTGCGGCTCTCTCCATACGCCACCCTGTCCTGCCCTGCTTTGACGCCCAGCGCCGCCTCCTACTTTGTCTCGCCACCCCCTCAGGATGAGCTGGAGGCCAGCCACAACGAGGTCGCCGCTGCGGTGGCGGATCGTCACAACCTCGCATCGCAGCTGCGGAGGGTGGAGGCGGAGCGCCGCGAGCTGCAGGAGGAGCTGGCAGAGGTGCGGACCCGGCTGGACGAGTCAGACGCGTACGTGCGGCTGGCCGCCAGGGAGCGCGACCAAGAGCGACGTCGCGGTGACACCCTGACGACGCAGCTCAAGCACGCCGTGCGCTTCGTCAGCGCGCTGGAGGTAGGTCAAAACGGTGCATGGGCCTAGTAGGTTTAGCCTCGAGCCGTTTAGCCTCGAACCGAAAACTGCATAGATGATAATAGGCCGTTGCTCACTGCCCTTCAAATCTTGCTGAGCCCACAGTCCATTCACACGTGTTTTTCGCTACAGGACACGCAGGACAGATGCCAATCTTCTTTCCTGCCCACCCGCCCCTTTCTTCCAGTTAATAATTATCATGTTGCCTGCGCTAATTCACCGGGTTTCCTCTCCGCCCATCCTGTCCTTGCACCAGGGAACCATGTCCGCCTTGCCTGACCTCCAGGTCTTGGTCGATGACACCGGGTCTCCGTCCGACGCCCTGGACACCCCCTCCTCCAGCTCCGAACGCGCCCCCCTGCCGACCCCGATGCGCGCCGTACTCAGCAGCGCACAGCAGCGGGCCTCCGAACTCGCCCAGCTGCAAGAGGAGAGCTCCGTGCTTCAGGAGCAGCTCAGGGCGCAGGCTGCCGCCCGGGCCGCCGACGCCGCGGCGCTGGCACGCGCGGAGCAGCAGGTCGCCGACCTGCGTGCCGACATGTTGCGCCTGGAGGTGCAGCTCGTGCAGGCCGGTGAGGCGCGGCAGGCGCTGGAGGCGGACCTCGCCGCGGCGCAGCGCATCCTGGGCGACCTGCAGGACAGCCTTCGCACGTCGGTGGAGCAGCTGGCGGAGGCGCGCAGGGCGCAGGCGGATGTTGAATCGCAGCTGCAGGACGTGCGGGGCCAGCTGCAGGGCGCGCTGGAGGCTGCGGCCGGCAGCGACGACGCGCGCCGCGCGGTTGCTGAGCAGCTGGCGGTCGCCTCTTCGCAGCTCGACGCCGCGTCGGTGGAACGTGCGGCGCTCAGCCAGCAGCTGCAGCACAGCCACCAGGAGCTCGCCACGGCGCGAGCCCACCTGCTCCATGCTCAGCACCACGTGGTGGAGGCACTCGCGGAGAAGGGCACGCTGCGTGCTCAGCTCGCCACGGCGCGGCAGCAGCTGCAGGCGGCTGAAGCCGAGGTGGCGGTCCAAGTCGACCGCTGCCGCGCAGCCGAGGACGCGTCAGCCGCCCTGGCCGTGCAGCTGGCTGACGTGCAGGCCAAGGTGGCGGCCCTGGCCTCCAAGCTCCAGTCCGCGCAGTCTGATGCGGGGTCGGCGCTGGCGGCCAAGGCCGCGCTCGAGGCCCACGTGGCTCAGCTGGTCCTCGCGCAGCAGCACGCCGCTTCCTGCGCCGCCACGGCGTCCGAGGAGCTGAAGGTGGAGGTGGCGGAGCTGCGGGCACGCTTCGGGGAGGCCCAGGTGGCGAGGCAGCTTGCCGAGCAGGAGGCCCTGGACCTGCGCGACAGAGCAGATGCGCTCGAGGAGCAGCTCATGCAGGCGCAGAACGACCGCGCGTCAGAGGCGGATGCGGGCGAGCAGCACGTTGCGCACCTTCGCAGGGAGCTGGCCGCGTACACGGCAGCGTTGCTGGAGGCGCAGGCCGCCGCCAGCGTTGCGTGCGAAAGCGAGGCGTCCAAGGCAGCTGCTGTTGAGGCCGCCGCCGCCACCGTCGCCGGTCTGCAAGGCACCATCGAGCAGCTGCGCCAGTCCCTGGCGGCAGCCGACCAGGAGCTGCAGCAGTACCGTGACGAGAGCGCCGCCGCCGCAGCGGCCAGCGAGGCACGCGCCGCGGCTCTCCTGCGGGAGCTGCACCAGCGGGATGCCGCGGCTGCGGGGTTGCAAGTCGACCTGGCGGATGTGACGGCGCAGCTGGACCGTGAGCGAGCCGCGGCACTCACGGACGCCGCGGACAAGGCACAGCTGCAGGCACAGCTGACCGCTCGCCTGCTCGACATGCAGTGCAAACTTGAGCTGGCGGAGGCGGCGTCGACGGAGGCGAGTGGCTTGCAGCACGCCCGGGCTGCTGAGCTGCAGCAGCGCTGCGAGGAGGGCTGCCGATCGGTGGCTGACCTGCACACGCGCCTGTTGGTCAGTGAGGCTTCCCGGCAGGAGCTGTTGTCGCAGGTCGAAGAAGCGGAGCTGGAGCGAGCGAGGCTCCTGTCGTGCATTACAGAAGCAGAGGCGGAGCAAAACAAGCTGCAGGAGGCGCTACACGCCTCAGGCAAAGATCGCCAGTCCCTCGAAGCCCAAGTTGCCGTGGGCGACTCGGCCCGTTGTGAGCTGCAGGCGCGTCTGCACAGCGCCGAGGAGGTCCTGTCTGAGGCGCTGAGCCAGCTCTCGGACGCCAACTCCGCGCTTCGACTGCTCCACCAGCGCTTGCTCAACACCGATGCCGAGCGCCTGGAACTGAAGACCCAACTTGCCTCCACGGCTCAAGAGCGCCAGGACATTCGGGCATTGCTGGCCGCACAGCTGCAGGAGCTGCAGCACAAGTTGGACTTGGTGGAGGAGGCGTCTGCGGAGGCCAGCAGCGTGTATTCTTCCCGGACGGCGGAGCTGCAGCTGCGTTGCGCCGAGGGCGTCGGGTCAGTGCTGGAGCTGCAGACCAAGCTGGCCGCCAGTGAGGCGTCGAGACAGGAGCTCCTGTCCCAAGCCGCTGCAGCTGAGGAGGAGCGGCAGCGGCTCGTGGCGCAGGTGGAGGGGGCGCAGGCGGAACAGGCGAGGCTTCTGACGGAGGTGAAGGAGGCGGAGATGGAGCAGCGCGACCTGCAGGAAATGCTGGATGCAACTGTCCAGGAGCGAGAGAGCCGAGAAGCCGAGGTTGCTGAAGGCGAGGCATTGCGGAGTGAGCTCCAGGCGCGCCTGAAAAGCGCGGAGGCTGCGCGAGCAGAAGCGCGCGCACAGCTGTCTTTCACCAGCTCGGCCCTGCAGTTGCTGCAGCAGCACCTAGACAGTGCAGACGCCGAGCGCCTTGACCTACGAGCCCAGCTTGCCACAACTGTGGAGGAGCGCCGGGAGCTTAGGACGCAGCTCGCTGGAAGGGTCCTGGAGCTGCAGCGCAAGATGGATATGGTGGAGACGGCTTCCACTGAGGCGAGCAACGTGCTTGTCGCCCGGGCTGCAGAGCTGCAGCAGCGCTGTGAGGAGGGCGGCCGGTCGGTAATCGAGCTCCAAACGCAGCTAGCCGCAAGCGAGGCTTCACGCCAACAGCTGCTGGCGCAGGCTGCTCAGGCGGAGGCAGAGCGGCTGCGGCTTCTGGCCCAGGTGGAAGAGGCGGAGGTGCAGCAGCACAAGTTGCTGTCGAAGGCGTTGGATGCGGAGGCTGAGCAGCAGAAGCTCCATGACATGCTTGACGCTGCCGGTGCGGAGCATCAGGCGGCTGAAGGCGAGCTGCAGGCGCGGCTTCAATGTAGCGAGGCAGCTCGTGTGGAGGCGCAGACACAACTAGCGGACGCCAACGCAACGCTGTTGCTGCTGCAGCAGCGCCTCGAGGGTGCAGACATGGAGCGGCTCAGCTTCCAGATCGAGCTTGCTGTATCTGCGGAGGAGCGCCAAGATCTTCAGGAACAGTTGTCCACGCATCTGTTAGAGTTGCAGAGCAAGATGGACTTGGTGGAGGCGACGGCGGTACAGGTGGATGCCTTACACGCCACCAGGTTGACGGAGCTGCAGCGCCGCTGCGACGAGGAGGGCGAGTCCGTTCGTGCCCTGCAAGCGCAGCTGGGAGCTAGCGAGGCTTCGCGGCGGGAGCTGGTGGGCAGGATTGCGGAAGCTGATGCGGAGCGCCACGGGCTGTTGTCGCAGGTCGCCATGGCGGAGACAGAGCGGCACAAGTGGTACATGCAGGTCTTTGAGGCGGAGGCGAAGCAGGATGACCTGTCGGACATGCTTGCCGCAGCCAGCATCGCGCGTCAACATCTCGAAGCCCAGATTGCCAGCGGTGAGGCCACAAGACAAGACCTGCAGGAGCGTCTGCGCGCCGCCGAGACTGCACATGAGGAGGCGCTGGAGCAGCTGTCGGACTCAAACCTAGCGCTCCAGTTACTCCAGCAAAGCATCGACGACACAGATGACGAGCGGCTGGACCTGCAGAACCAGCTGGCGACCATGGCGGAGGGGTACAGGGAGGTCCAGGTGCAGTTGGCTGCACGCCTGCTGGAGCTGCAGCGCAAGATGGACTTGGTAGAGGAGGCGGCGGTCCAGGTGGATGCCTTGCATGCCGCCAGAACAGCGGAGCTGCAGCGCCGCTGCGACCAGGGCGACCGGTCTGTGCTGGACTTGCAGACACAGCTGGCAGCCAGCGAGGCTTCGCAGCAGGCGCTGCTGTCGCAGGTCTCCCAGGCCGAGGCGGAGCGGCGCCAGCTTCAGGACGTGGTTGATGCGTTTGGTGCAGCACGACAGACCCTCGTGGCCCAGGTTGCTGGCGGCGAGGCGGCACGGAGTGAGCTGGCGGCGCGGGTGCAGAAGGCCGAGGCGGCTCGCGACGTGGCGCTGGCTCAGCTCCTGGAAACCAACTCCGCCCTGCGGGTGCTGCAGCAGCGTCTGGCGGCTGCTGGCTCGGAGCGCGGTGAGCTGCAGACCCAGCTGGCGTCCGTGACGATGTCACGCGAGGAGCTCCGGATGCAGCTGGCGTTCGTCCGGGCTGCGCATGAGCAGGACCGGGAGCGCCTGGCCGCGGCGGATTACGACCGAGAGCAGCTCTGCTCGCAGCTGACCGCTGCCGATGCGATGCTGCTGGAGATGCATGAGCGGGTGGAGACCGCGGAAGCATCCAACGCTGAGGTGCAATACCTGACGTCCAGCAGTGCCTCGGCCCAGTTGAATATCGAGGTCCAGCTTGCGGCCGCGCTCAAGACGAGGCAGCACCTGCGGGAGCGACTGGCCGCTATGGAAGCCGACCGCAACGACGTCCAGGCGCGGTTGGAGACAGCTGACTCGGCCCGTGATGAGCTGCAGGCGCAGCTTGCAGTCAGCGCGTCCGCGTTGCAGGCGCTGCAGGAGCAGCTGGAGGGCTGGGAGGCGGCCTGCAGGCAGGCACAGGCGCAGCTCGCGAGGACTGACGCCATGGCTCGGGAGCTGATGTCCCAGGTTGCGGTGAGCGAGGCGCAGCGTCATGAGACCCAGGAGCGCCTCGGCTCGGTGGAGGCCGCCTACACGTCACTGCACGCGCAGCTGGTGAACGCCCAGCTGGACCGCGACGGGCTTGCGACGCAGCTGGCGGAAGCTGAAGTGGCGCGCAAGGTGCTGCAGAAGCAGGTCACCAAGTTCCAGACGCAGCTGTCGGCGGCGACGGACGCGCAGGTGATCAGGCGCATGACCAACACGACGGCAATCCAGGAGCAGTACGAGAGGCTGAGCATGGAGGTCACGTGCGAGCGTGCCGAGGCACAGGCGCGTCAGGAGCAGATGCTGCTGGACATGGCATCCTTGCAGGTGCGCGACCGCGGCCTTCGAGGTTGGCACAAGCCACGTTGACCAGGTTGACCAGGTTGCGATCCCTTGGTATCCCTTAGGATAAACTTAACCCATGCTATCCTACCCATGGCCAGTTAGCAGCTATAACACGTTTCGCGCTCCTGATGTCCGAAGCCCTGCTGTCCGTGGCTAGTATGACCCTGGGTACCCTCACAGTGGTGTTGAGATCACACACCCCATTCCTCATGACTCCCAGCCCACGTGCGCGTTCCGCACCCACGCGCCCGCCTCATGCTCCGTCCGAACCGCGCACCTCGACCACTCGTCCGTCCGAACCGCGCACCTCGACCACTCGTCCGCCCGACTGCAGGCTGCCGCCGACCAGCAGACCGTTCGCTCCATCGTTCGCGTCGCCGTGGCGCGTGCCTGCTGGCGTGCTGCCGAGGAAGAGCGGCGGGCTTTTCAGGAGGAGCTGCAGCGGCTGACTTGGGGCTTTGGGAACGATCTCGATCGGGAAGAAGGTTTGGCTGGCACTCAAACAGCTGACGTTCTGCGAATGTCGCCAGAGAGGACTGAGGCCGCAGATGCCAGTGCCGGTAATGCGAGGCGGCGGGGAAGCAGCAGAGTCCTGTCCTTGGGCGGTTTCCTGCAGGACGCGGCGGTGGAAACCGTGGACAACCGCTCGCGGCTGCTCAGCTACCAGCAGCAGGTGGGTGCGAAACGATACACGTTGGCGAGACCCGCCTGCCGTGCATGCCGTTAGCGGGGACTCCCACTGCACCACCGCCATCTTGTCACCAGCTTTTCCTTACCCTCCACTCGCCTGACCCCCCATTCTGGCCTTTGTGAGCCCAACTGCTCGCCTGACCCCCCATTCTGGCCTTTGTGAGCCCAACCAAGCATTGCCCTCCATGGGCTCCCCTGCCTCTCCGCCACAGCTTGAGCACGTCCGGCAGCGCCTGATCGAGATGCGCCCGCAAACTGCCAGCCGTATGGCGGCTGTCGACGCCGCCCTCGAGGTGCCCAGCTCCTTCGCCTCCATGGTACAGGTGGCCGTCTCCCGGGCTAGCCCGCTGGCCGCCCGGGAGCCGCCCTTGCTATTGGCCCTGGTGAGCTACGAAACCGCCACCGCCGCGCCGTTGTGCTGTTCACTAGCACTGCAGGGCTCGCCGAACACATGGATGTGCAATACAGGAATAGCCGAACAGCGTATACAGGGATGTGCAACACAGGGATGTGCAACACAGGGATTCGCCGAACGGCGTATGGCTTGTATAACCTCCAGCAAGTCTAGCAGCGTTACATGGGGATGCGCAACGCAGCTCATACGCATTGTCCCAACCCCGTCCACCGATGACGTCTGCTGGTGACGTCAGCAACCGTGTGGGGCACAAGCCGGGGGCTGACGGACTTCAAATGGTTCATTGCTGTTTTCCTCGGGGGCCCCGACCCGACCTCCTGCGAAATCCGAACAGGGCGAGCAGGAGGTGCAGCACCGAGACCAGCTCCGGGACTCGTTCTCCATGGTGCCCGACCTCAGCAGCCTCGGCAACATGCTGGATGCCAACTCCAGCGCCCAGTGTAGCTCGGGAGGCGCACCCGTGCCGGCTCCTCGCGCGCCATCCACTCGGCAGGAGGTCTTGGAGGTAGGTGCGGCCGGCACCTGCCACGACCAGCGCCAAAGGACCGAAGCCTTTTCCACCTGACTGTTTTGCGCACCATTAACCTTTGGTGTCTCCATGGGTACGGCAGTGCGCCGGTGTTGCTGTCTCATCGCACCGGCTGAGAGTATCGCACCTCGGCCGTGTGTTCTCCAAAACATCATGTTGTATCACGAACGAGGCGGTCGTAAGCACCAGAGAGGCGGCCATGGCCCAGCCGTAGGGTGTGTCCTGCCTGACGCCGCCCCACAGGCTCGCTGCACTCCAGCGGTGCCCTTCAGCACCCCGGTAACCGAGTACCGGCACTCCGGGATGTCTCGGGGCTCGCGCTGCGCGACCCCAACCGGCGCCTTCAGCCCTCACCTGCCTCTGCCCTCCACGCCCATTGGGGAACAGCTTGCCGTCCTCCAGGTAAGCCAAGGGCGTGGGCGTGGCTAGTAAGCGAGATGCCTCAAGGATGCCTTCCGCTAGAAGGCATTTGGCCTCCAACCCTACCCTGCGATTGCGTCTGTGTGAGGCCAGGGCCCTCTGACCCTACCTCGCGTTGGTGGGCTCTGCGTGAAACTGCGACCTCGTTTGCCGTGACGGACCTGCCCCTGATGACAAATACTATCGTCAATCTATCGTCAATCTACTGCGCAAAAAGTACGTGAGTAAAAAGCGTACTCAATTGTTTGGGCCCTGTCACGCACAGCTCTTTTCCCCAACCCTCGGCCATGCAGGACCAGCTCATCATGGTGGAGGAGACAGGCAGGCTGCTGGGTGCGCGATTGGATGCCGCGTGCATCACGCCCTCGGCGGGTATCCTGGAAACCGTCGCGGCGCAAATCCAGGCGCAGGGCCCGGTAGGATGCTGCCCCCTTCGCCCGGATAGGCAGCTGGATGGGGCGGAGGACCGCATTTGCGCACCTGTGGCTGTCAGCTGCGTGCATGTTCATGGGCCATTATTGGTGGCGCTGGTTCGGTTATGTTGCATTGATCGGGTTATGTTTGTGTTGGCCCGGCTATCTTGCGTTGATCCGGGACGTTTCCTGAGTGTTAATCGCCTCCCCCGCCCACTCCATCAGGCTGGACTAGGCTATTAGTTGCCTCGCCTCACGTCACTAAACACGTTTTTTCCCGCTGCCTGACCCTCAGGAGGCCTTATTCCGGCCGGCTCTGGAGCGGCCATTCATGGCCAGTGGGGTGGGCGGCAACGGCACCCAGTACGACAGCTGCCTGGATCCGCTCCAGCAAATCGACTCGGATCATGCGCCCACGCCTCTCGACGTCCACGCGGTGGCCTCGTCCCTACTAGCGCTGCGCAGCGGCATCCAAATCGTCTTGGCGCAGCAGCAGCAGCCAAACGGTGTGACCATGAGCGTGCTGTTAGCTCATGTGCAGTTGCTGGAGGACCAGCTGCTGGGTGGCGCGGCGTTGCTGCCCCACCCAACACCGGCTGGCATGTTGCTGCCGCTGCCCCGCAGCCCCGGCCAGGCCCGCTACGCGCCCGCGGCTGGTAAGCTGGGCGCTGCTGGTGGCGACGGTGCGAATGCCGCCGGCGGCGGTGTCTACACGGACGGCGGATCGACGCCGCTTGAGATGCCTTCGCCTCAGCACAGCGAGCCCGCCACAACTCCCAGCGACTCGCCCCTGCTCATGGCCACCGACTCCCCCGCTCCGCCTTTCAACGCGGCCAAGCACCACCAGCATCAATTCCTGCACTCACACCAGCACGCACACCCACACTTGAACCAGCACCCACACCAACACCTGATCGATAACGCAAACCGGCACCAAGCCGCGGTTGTGAAAGGAAGTCCGCAGCTGTCTCCCTCGGACGGCCTGGGTCGCCGCGTGGCGGCAATCACAGCGCTCGCTTACGAGGACCCCGTAGCGGCCACGCAATCCCCATCGCTCCAGGCGCTAATGCCCCGCGCCCAACCGCTAGCGCCCATGTGGGACAAGAACACGGTGGCGCTGTGGGGAAATGCAGGGCAGCGGCAGGGACAGCAGCAGTCCGGCGCCGCCTCCATGGCCTCCCTGGAGGGCCATGGGCACCACAGCGAGGAGCACTACGGGCAGCAGGAGTGGCGCAGCGCAACGGACTCACCCGAGTCGGTCGCGGATGGGACGGTCCTCACCGCAACGCCGCCGCTGCTGTCGCCGGCGCACTACGAGCCCGCGTCCGAGGTCACGGTCGCCGGGACCCCACAGAACCAGACCTTACGCATCACTGGCCGCCGCATGGATTTGATCGCGAATCAGCCCATCATCGCGGGCCCCACCTCCGGCGAATCCTCCGCCACGTCCGATGAGGTTTGCGTCGCGACGCCGCTGGCCTTCAACGTCCCCGCTGCGCCGGTGCCCGCGACGCCCTGCCTCACTCCACAGCCCCTAGACGCCAACGCCGCCGAGCAGCTGCTGCGGTACACGAACCCCTGCTTTGCACGCACCCCCTCGGTCAGCGAACTGGGCGCCGCCGAGCAGGGCGGCGACGGCGGGGCGGGGCGGAGGGGCCACGAGAGGCCGTCCTTTGGAGGCCAGGTACCCGCCATGAGCTACCTGGGGGATGGCCTGCCCGCGCTGGAGGTGTCGGAGAGTGTCGACATCTCGGTGCTGCGGACGGCGCACAGGCGGGCGTGCTTCAGCGCAGGCAGCATTGAAGAGGGGCCCGTGGCCTCGGCGGTGCAAGTGACGCGGGGCGGCGGGCATTCGATGCCCTTCCTGGCGGCCGCTCCGCCAAATGTCTCAAATGAGGTGGGCGCAATGGTGGGTGCAATGGGCCGAGCTGCAGCAGATGGTGTGCTGAGAATGGGTGCAGGTGGAGCTGGTCTAGAGCTGCTGCGTCCGCTGGGCCCACCGAGAGGGAGGCCACTCAGAGGGAGCTTGCACTGCGCTTTGGAAGTGTTGCAAGCATGTGACATCACACCTCGCGAGGCTTCACCGCGTCCCTTCCAGCCACTACAAACGCCGTCCTAGCCGATATGACGCTTCATCGTCCTGCCAACAGCATGCGCAATTCTCTTACCCTTGCGGGAAAACCCTGAAACCCTAAAACCCTTACTCCATCCCGCCGGAAACGGCACTGCAGGAGGGGCGCCCACCAGTTCTGGGCAACACGCCCTCGCTGGTCACATGCAGCTCCGGCGGCGGTGCGGAGCCGACGGCCAACTTCCAGCCCAGCAACGCCGAGTCACTCTCGCTGTACGGCAGCGTGGCCAAGAACGCCGCCTATGGCTCCCACGTGGCCGATCCGTCGGCCAGCGACGCAGCCCTCCGCTGCCTTCCCCCCGCGACGCGCAGCAGGAAATTCTCCTTCCGCTTACCCTCCCGCCAAGGATCTAGGTGGGTTATGGGGTCGACATGCGTCGAAGGCGGGAGGAAGTCTCTGGGGCACAAAACATAGGAGCTGCACTCTTGCGCCCAAAGCCGTTGGGGCCGTTGCGTGTGCCAGCCAAGTCGTAGGTCAGGAATCCGTCGCGTGGATCCCATGATCCTTCCACCCTTGTGCGAGAGCCAACAGGTAGCACGCCCAACCGCCATACCGACGTGCCTTAACCAACCAACAAACAAGCGGCCATCCCATTTCCTCTGCAGGACGTCTATGATCAACCCGAATGAAAGCCAAGGAGGCGCAGCGGAGGACAACGTCAGCGTGGCCAGCTCACAGTACAGAGGTAACGACTTCCAGTCCTTGGACCTCTCCTCCAGCGGGGCGGCGCCACTTCCGCCTTTGGGTGCCAAGCGGAAGAAGGGGGGCTTCCTGGGGAAAATCAAGCGCGCCATGGGCGTCGGTCGTAGCGTCCTCCCTGCCGCCGCATCGGCGACTGCCCTGCCGCCGCGGCCAGCGTAAAGCGACGTGGGCGGAGATATAGCAGGGTGTCATCAGGGGTCATCAAGGCGGGAGAGGCGTCTGAGCTGACGCCGGTCGGCGCTGAGGGCCACCATCACCACCGGACGGAGCCTCGCAGGCAACAGGTGGATGGTGGTGACCCGTAGGTCTGTTTCGGAATGCTGACTTCCCATTGGAGCTGATGAGAGCGGCTGCTTGTCTCCTGGGCCGCTGGCCAAGGCAGCGAAGCGCCACAGCTCTGTTATCCGCGTCAGCAGACAACAGTCCGAATAGCGCCGACGGCAGGCTGACTAAACGCCTACAGGGAGGGACATGGCACTGCAGCAGCAGGATGCGGGGCAGTGCACATGATATTCGGGGAGTCCGCGTGCTTGCAGGAAGCGACGGCGCGGCGTACACTGTGAC
This sequence comes from Yamagishiella unicocca, assembly GCA_003116995.1. Taxonomy (NCBI): domain Eukaryota; kingdom Viridiplantae; phylum Chlorophyta; class Chlorophyceae; order Chlamydomonadales; family Volvocaceae; genus Yamagishiella; species Yamagishiella unicocca. Next base: position 108,525 of record BDSL01000131.1, on the reverse strand, counting down.
GCGCGTGTGCTATGCCGCGACACCGTTTCTAGAGTTAAATCGGGCTGCAGGCGGCGCTTGGGTGGCGTCCCGTCCTTTAGCAAGGCGTGAATTGCGGTTGACTTACACTTCTGAGTTACTGTGCGTATGTGATTGTCGTCGCTGAGTTTATCTGTGGTTTCGCGGTGATGAAGATACGACACTTGTACGGTGGAGTGTTGTACGGTGGCTGGCTGGCAATGTGCAGGATAGTGGGTAGGTTGTGCTCCGCATCTCAATGTGGTGTGGGAATGCAGCAGCGCAGCAGGGAGCTGCAGCGGGTTGTTGAAAGGTTTTCCGGCAGCTGTTGCTGGGAAGCAGGATTGGAATGTAGTTGGGGTTGACCGCGGGGATAAGGCAACTGATCAAAGTGAAGGCTTTCATGCCCAATTACACCTGCAGAAAGCGGTTAGACGATGTCGGTATGGTACATAGGTACGTCTGTCTGAAGACGTTCCGCGGTTCAGTCTTGAAGTTTTCTTCAGTGCCCGTAAGCACATAAAGGGCACGCGCGAAAAGTGGACCTTCGAAGCCGAGAGGCCGCACGAGTATAGAGCCTTTCTAGCCACAGGGACCCGGACAGTGTAACTTACGGTGGAAGAGTGGACCTCGCTCTCGCCACTCAGATTTCCAGTGGTGAAAACCCTTGTCCATTCATACAAAAAGGAGAACCAAGGCGGAAGCTGTGGGCTGCCTCGCCCGCGTATAAGGCCCCCCTCTGCAGATGCTGGCGCAGTCAGACTTCCGTGGCGGGGGAGCTGAGAGGGCGGCCATCGAAAGTCGCCTTGTGGCGGTCTAGCAGTCGGAACAGGCAGAGGCGGGGTGGGCAGGGCTGCGCGGTAGCGGGCGAGGTCCCGTACGCCGCAGGTAGGAACAGTGGTGCAGGTGCTGGGGTCCGCGCTCGGGCCGAGCCGAAATGGGAGGCGCTCGGACCTTCCCGCACTCCCACCCGCGGCTGTTGTGCCATTCTTACCTTTCCGAGGCGCACGGAGACAGGTGTTGTTACAGGCTTGACGTGCGTTGGCCCATCGACCGGTGAGAGGCCTGATTAGATCCTGGCTGGCCGGTGCTCGTGCGGGAGCTCCCTTTTCTCCTCGTCCGTTCGATCTGGGCGCTTACCCGTTCTAAGTGAGGATTGTCTTAGGTTCCAGGTGGGGGATCCTGCTCGGCTTCTTGGCGCGCTCTGCTGGCTGAGGGCCTGCTTGGGCTGCAGCTGGTAGTAAGTATTCGTTACAGTTGTTGTGTCACTGACAAGAGGGGCATTTAAGCTAATTCCGCTTGCACGGTTGTTACCGCTGAGTGTTCTTCGGGCCCCTCCTCGGGGAACCTGGTTTCTGCGAGGCAGCCCACAGGTTCCGCCTTGGCTCTCCTTTTTGTATGAACGGACAAGGGCTTCACCACTTGAAATGCTGAGTGGTGAGAGCGAGGTCCACTGGAACGCGGTATCTCGGTCGGGTGGGTTATTCTTCGCCCTGCGGCTCTGTCCAGGTGATGCGCCGTTGCCCTACTTCACGGTCTGGGGCCCACTGCAAGAGCACATGCAGCGAAGGTCCAGGCCGATCGAGCCGTCCAGCGTCAGTCCCAGATTTGAGCCTTGAGAAGGCTACTCTATGGACTCGCGCCGCGAAGAGCATGGAGGGAAGCCTTTCCAGGGCTGTGCATCGTTCCTTGCTGCCCTCATAGCCTCCTGCATACCTGGCTGCCCCGGTTCGGTGCAATAACATGCATATTTTATATCATTTAGCAACTTACGTGTTCCGTGTGAAGGTTACTGTCTGGTCCGAGCTGATCGAACGAGCACCAACCTACGAAAACACCTCTTACTAGCGGCAGTCACCTTACCAACCCCCATGTCCAGCTTGTCATCTAGATCATCAAAACGCCAACACGGTATACGTCTGTTTGGTGGTACCCAAGAGGAACCGAACATATGATGGGTACAACCTATGTATAGCTTGTAATATCCACGACTCGTGTGACAGCACACATAACAAATTACGTCACGACCCACCTTGTCAAGCGCAGACCAGACCTTTGAACCAACATGATACCCGTGCATCCGTACACCCCGATGATGATGCGTAACCGCGGTTGTTTGTGCACCTAAAAAATGCATCGTAACACTGTTAATAGCTACCGGACATGAACACTGCCCCACGTAATGGCGCCAAACGCAGGGGACAAAACCGCTTCCGCGCCGTGCAAACTGATGCGCCTCCTATCGCTTGCTGGCCATCGTCATCGTCGCGATTTTGTCCAATGGCCTCGTCTGGCGCAAGGCGTCCGCAGCAATGAAACAATTCCAAGGCATTTGTACAAGCAGCATCACCCCCTTCCCGCATATGTAACATTTGCAGCTGACCGTTCAACATGAAACGCGTGCGGCTGCCCTCCCACGGATACCTCTGTCCTGCGGCAGCAGCCAGCAGCCAGCAGCACCACAGGCAGCACCACAGGCTGCACCACGACGCCGGAAGCTCCAACGAGCCTTTCATGGTGGCTATGGTGTGGCCTGCCGTACCACTGCTACTATTGGTCGGCCGTACTTTCCTACAGGGCCACGACGGTGCCATCTTGATGCGCGCGGTGGGCCTTGCCAGAAAGAAATCGTCACCGCTAACCAACACAGCAGCACCACCCAAATAGCCCACCACCGCAGTAAGGCAGGCCAACTATCGTCACCATTCCCTTCGGGAGGGACAACATTGGCGGCCTGCCGGGGAGTGCAGCTTCCCTCGCTGATATACATCATCGGCTGATTTGGCGGCTGAAGCTGCTGGACCTGCCAACCGCCAGCCTGCCTGCTGGTGGCGACGAGGCCAGCGACGTGTTGCGCCATCCCCCATTCAAGCTCGACTCGGGGCCAGCTAGGAGCCGACCACAGGCGCTTGGCGGCCCACCATGCGCTGGGTTTACGGCGCCACTCATACGGCTGGGACCACCGAAGAAGGCGCCGCCGCCATGGCGTGAACCGCCGGAGTTACCGGAGTTACCGCCAATGCCGTTCCGGTACGAGGAGTCCAGGTTAGTCAGGCCGCCCGTCCGGGAGGCCGTCAGGATCTCGTCGTCGTCATCGACCTCACCCTGTGTGTGCGGTCAAATAACGGCGTCATGACACGGTCGTCCCCTGGGCGCAATCCTCGCTCTTCAGCCGACCCACGCACCTCACTGTCTCCCTCTTCATGCAGGTCGGGTAGAGGTCCCAGGTTGGGCCCAAGCACGTTGGCCCCGCTGGTGACGTAGGTCAGGAAGTCCGGCTCCTCCACCTCCAATGGTTCCGGAGCCGCATCCAGGGACTGTAACACCGGGCACAAGGGTGAAGGCAAGATGACAACTGACCCTCAGCCATCCGAGCCCGCTGGAGCCTATTGGTCGTTCACGACCGCAGAGGGAAGCCGCGTACCGTAACCGTAACCATAACCGTAACCGTAAACCTGGCGAAGGCATGTGTGGCTGCGTTACCCTCGCCTTGGCCACTGCGCCCTTTCCCGCCGGAGACTCACCACCACGACTCGTCACAAACCCGCACACATACCGACATCACTCACTGACCCACCCTAACTCGGCACAGCCGACATCGTGGAGTCCCCTGCCCGGGGCGTTGCATCAAGCCATCCGCAGCCCATCCCTCGCCCTTTCCCGCACACGCACCGCCGCTGATCCAATCCAAGGGTGCTGCAACATATCCACCACCTTGAGTCTCTCCGTGCGGTTGCGGGCCAGTGCGCGGTTGATGAAGTCCTTCGCCGGGTCGGACAACAGCTTGGGGAGCCGCAGCTCGCCTGCGTGGACAAACACGGCGGAATGGCTCTGTAAGACGCCACATTAAGGAAGTGCAGATAAACTGGCGCGTGCATGCATGTCTTATATTTTCTGAGCGCCAGCAGACAAATGCGATCACGATGCGGATGCTCCCGTGTGCAGACCGGCGAGCGAGCAATTATATGTTCACAATGAAAAGGCATTCGAGCATGTGCGCAAGGTACCACACCAGCAGCAATGTCGCATGAGCCAACCCATGCCGGCGCCCCTCCGCGGGCCTTACAGGTGAGAAGGCACTGGACACCAGGTTGTACGGCAAACCGACAACCGCAACGCGTTCATACTCCGGAAATCGGATGACAGCTTGTCACGCAAACCAGCCTTGCCAGCCGTCGAGGACCACGAACAAGGGTGGGACGGGACCACACCCACACCTGTCAGGATGAAGTTGGTGGTGTCTTCTTCGGTGAAGCCCTTGAACGGGGGCTGACCCACAAGCATCTCGTACGTGACAGCACCCAGAGCCCAAGCGTCCGCCTAAAACACAAGAAGTGGAGATGCATCAGTACGCGGGAGATGCACAGATACGCAAGGGGTGTTTTCTTTTTTGGCATAACTGCTGTCGCACATTGCCATCCTCGCAGGCCTTCCCCCTCCTCAACCTCCGAAACCATTTCCAGGTTTGGGGCCACCGGCTGACGGCTGGCAGACCATCCAGTCTCACTTTCCAATGCTTAAAAAGCCGGGACGATTCGGGCAACTGCACGCAATCGGCAGAACCTACCCTCGGCACGACTCAAGTTGAGACGCCTTGCATCCTAGGTCAGACATAGCTAGCCGGGTCCTAAAATCTGCCAAAACAGACCAACGCCCTGGAAAAAAGCGGGTTTGGAATGCTCTGGCGGGCTATTTGTCCATGATGACATTTTTAGTACGCCAGAATATCTTCCAGTAATGTCAAAGCAGATAGAAGGTGGCCGGAAACAAGCACGCCCCTTCGTCTGTTAAAGGTTTCAAAACCTTACAGAACGTGCAGCTAAACCGTCCCTCTCATGGTTTGCCCCCCCCAATGCAATCCTGACCCCGTCATCTCCTGGCCATCCCTTTCCTGGCTGCCCCATCCTTAACAACCCACGTTTCTTCTTCGCCTCATCTAGCTGCTCATGTTTGATCCTATTTGGCTGTTGTCGAATCCATAACATCATCTTTGTCAACACATCTTTAACCGGCGTTATTTTGCCCCCGACAGCCTTCGCACCTCTGGTCCATACCCCGGCGCGGATGGGTCGTCCTTGTTCTCTTGAGGAGTCCGTTTCAGCGGGCAGGACAGAACCTCGGGAGCCATGTAGTCGAGGGCTGCAGAGCGGACCGGGGATGCAAGCCCAGGAGGCCCAAGGCGAGAAGCGGGTTGAGAGCCGCGATACAGACGGGCGAAACGGGGGAGGGTTTGCGACGATGGGCTTCGCCCTCGGTCAACTAGTGGGCAACTCAGTGCGGCTAGTGGGCAAATCAACTAGTGGGCAAATCGGTGCGACCGATGACCATGGCCCAAACGCTGGCAGCGACATGGGGCCGGGCACGTGTCGTGATAGGTGACACGCACGTGACGGTGGCAACCCTGAACGCCGGATGCGCATGGCGGTGGCAACTCTCAATACGGCGGACGCAAGGTCCAAATAAGTATATGCCGGATCGCTCTGCGTCCATAACCTCAGGCTTAGCGCGTATGAACCGTACTGTACGGATGCGTCGAGGTTGGGCTTTGCCTACGGCTCCGGATGCATCGAGCACTGGTCAATGCTACTGTGCAAAGGGCGCCGCAATCCCAATATTCCCCGGTGACAGCCACGGAAAGAAGGTTGCATACCGTATTTCCAGCTCGCACTCTTGCCATGTCGCTCACCCGTCAGCCACCCGCCTCAACTGTCCCCTGCCCTGGTTGTAGTCACCAACGCTTCCGGCTTGCGGGTACCTACTTCCTGCATTGCTGTTGGGCCGCTCCTCTCGCATGTCAATGGCCAGCCCCAGATCCGCTAGCTTCGGCATGCGGTCCGCTGTAAACAACACGTTTTCAGGCTTGATATCTCTGCAGGTGCACGAGGGCAGCACATGAGGGCAGCGACCGTCAAAGCGGGTAATCGAAATCGTCGGCAACCAGACGCGTCACGACGCGCGCATGTGCAAACAGTATGTGTGCGCACGAAAATGTGCACACGTTGATGTGCGCACGAGTAGGATGCACACATTCATGTGCGCACGAAAATGTGCACACATTCATGTGCGCACGAGCAGTATGCACGCGAATGTGTCCACGCGCATGTATGCACAAGGTGTAAAGCCAAGGGAGTTTGAGAGGAAAGCCCGTGGGTCGGCACTGACCAGGAAATCGATTAGGAAAACGTTTGGGACACCCGTTAACAGATAGGCTAAGGCGGGGACGTAGCGTGGACAGGGATGAGGCGGGTGGTATATAGATTCTGAAAGACTGAATTGGGCTGTACTGCAAAAGGCTGGTGGCCGGCTGGTCGGGCATACGACCTCGAGGAGCGGTGCGATAACTTGCGGAATAAAAATAAAGCACTCAGCCGGCCCCTGCGCGGGCAGCCGTGGCCGAGGATGTCCGCCGTGCGGCTGGACTGGACAGCATCCCGTTGCACATGGTGAGCCCACGACCTACCGCCCGACCATCATCCTGGCTTAGCCCCCGCAATCTTCCCTTGCGTATTTTACCGTCTGGCCCCTTCGTACTCGCTGACGACCTATCCCGAGGGGATCCGACCCCTCCCGTGGCCGCTACCCTTGTGATCTGACTGACCTGTGCAGGATGCCTTTGTCATGCATGTGATGCACAGCCGACAGCAGCGGCACGGCGACCAGCTTCAGGAACGCGGTCTGGCGCAGCGTCGAAGAGGCAGCGTGGGCACGGGGGCAGGCAACACTGTTTTGGTTTCGGAGGAAATGATTTCGGACGAAATGGCTGAGGATGGCCACAGAGCACAGGATGGGGCGCTGCGCGCCTATGGGAGATGAGTTCGTCGATAGTCGAGCCGCAGTCGAGCCGCATGCCAGCCGCAGTCTTGCATGTGAGGGACTGGCCCCTGCAGCTAGGCGCCGGCATGCACCCGAGTGGCTTCACGCACCTCCGGTATTTTACCGCCATACTTGAAGAGCAGCCCCAACAGGTCGCCACCGTCCGCAAACTCCTCAATGATGAAAACGTTGTCGCCCTCCTGCGTCGGAAGCAGGCATTGTGCCCCGGCAGCTTGATAGATGTATGGGCGTGTGCTCTTTTGGCAGCCTGCACAAGACTTCATGCCCAATTGACGAGCCTACCCAATGCGGGGGCTCGAGGGCTGCGAAGAGCTGCGAAGAGCCGCGAAGCGACAAACCAACGAGAACACCGCGATATATTGTGCTTCCACTGACTAGCGCTTGGGTCGGTTCGCGGCGCAAATTAGATTACCGACACGCAGGCACGTGCTACCAGACGCTCCTTCGGACGGCCAGCCGCCTCCGGCAGCGCTCCAGTCCACTTTAGTTCCTGCCCTGAGTTTGCTGCGCTGAGCTACTATGGTAAGTCGCGCGCATCACCGCCGACCCCACCTCACCATAAAAGCTGCAAAGAAGCCTATGACGTTGTCATGGTCGAGCATCGCGTGAAGCTTGATTTCGCGAAAGAGGTGCAACCGCTGTAGTTCCGGCAGCTGCGACAGCTTGTACACCTTTACTGCGACGATGATTTCGCTGGCCTGACACTGGGCCTGCAGGAACGGCACGGCAGGGCGGGTCAGGTTAGGTCCGGTCAGGGCACAACAGGGCAGGGCAGGGCAGATCAGGGTCGGTCGGGCAAGGTAGGGCAGATCAGGGAAGGGCAGGACAGGGTCGGGCAAGGCAGGGCAGATCAGGGTAGGGCAGGTCGCGCGTGTCTAGGGTCGTGGCGGATGCAGATGCCGTGGTCGCCGCATCGCCATGCCACAGTGAAGAAGCTTCCTGCTGCTTTCCAGAGTCTCGCATTGAGCCGAAAGTTACCAACAGCTTTGCGCCCTCCTTCTGTAAATACCAAAGCCGTGTGGCTACTGCGGCAGTTGGACGATATCATTTCCCGACTCCTTGCATCCGCTCCTGAATCCGTGTGGTCCAGACGAGATGCCACTGCGCCAGTCCAGACCCAATCACCCGGGTCCCACTACCCCCTGCCATTTCGTTTCTGCCCATCCCGATATTTCTGCAAGACAAAGGACCTGAGTCATAATGCAACTGTGCACCGCCCATAGGGGACCCCCGGCACTCAGGACCAACTGAGTGCGTCATGCTTTAGGCCCCGCCCTGGAGTGGCCGTGTAGGCTAGATGCCCACCCCTGTCAATGAAAGCGGCACTAAGCAGGGACTCCGTCCTTGACAGCCAGTACTGCCGACGTTCAGGTACCAGGTCCGCATATGACCCTGGGCCGACATGGTAGGGTCGCAACAAGACGCATCTCATTCTGACGTTTGCCAGGAAGCCACCCCTCCTGGGGACGTAAAACGATGAAGATTCCATTCCGTACACAATTTGCGCGTCGTACTGCGTTCAATCGCCGACCCAGCCCTTCATGACAACCGCATCATACCTTGAACACCGTGGAGGAATGGCCCTGGTGTACTTGGTCCAGCACGACGTAGTCCTCCGACGTCCACTTGGGACGCCGCATAGCATCCGGCAACGAGGGTGATACACAGAGAAGTACATCGCTGCTCTCCTCCCCCATGCTGGTGTCGCGTGCGGATGGCATGGGCGCGCCGCCACTGCGGGATGACCGCTGGTGCGGGGCCACGCTCCCCCCCGCCGACACGACGGACGCGTGTGTCGGCGTGATGGCCTCGTAGTAGTTGTTAGTGCAAACATCTTTGATGAACGAATAATGTTCGATACCCAAGCATGCTTTTACAGAAGCTGTCCGCCTGGTTGGAAGGACAAGGCCCGTGGCGGACGCTGTCGCGTGAGGAACTTCAGCAGGCCCGCGGGGAAGAACTTCTCCTTGTATATCACATGTATTGTCATCTTTGCCACTGAAGCAGCATCCAAACAGGCGCATCTTGCAGGTACTTATGCATCGACGCCTCTGGGTCGTGAACAGCTCAGCGAGCGCCTCGTCTGGAACATGCTCCACGCCTTCTCATTTGAGGTAAAACTGGGCGATACGAGCGCGCTATTTCCTGATCACGAAGTTTGGGATGCGCACGTTCGGAAACCTAGACCCAGTAGGAAGCTAAAGCAAGGTATACAGATCAAACTACCTTAAATGGTCAAAAACACGCGATCCATATGTTATGGCATAAGTTGGAAAATACCCGTGTTTGAAGCGGTCCTAATCGTACATGGACGCGACCAGGTGCGCACGGCGTGTTCAGGTCCAGCAAGCCTCCTAACACAGTAATGTCGATAACAGTGTAGCCTGCGTACTTTACTCCTCAACTGGTTCCCTAGTATGTTTTGCTAGCATCCACCTGTGGACGGCTGCTACCTCCTCCTTCAGTGTCGCCCACTTCGGTTTGAAACATGTAAAAGGTCTAGAAACGTGTTTACGGCAGGACAATATATATCGTGCTCTGCTGGCTACGCGAGGGGCGGTTGCGCTGCGGGAGCACTGGGCGTCGTCTGTCCCAGCAACTAGCAAAAAGGCAGGCAAGCCACCAGATATGTATTTGGCAATTGTACAAGTTGTAGGAACAGAAGCGCGCCTCGTTACTGGTCCAAAAACACAGGTTACTCGTATGACATTCCTCTCGATTGTACACCTGTACTTGCCTAGCCCTACGCGAGCCCGTGTTCCATGTCATGTTTGCATATGACGCTCAATCATCCGCTGGTACGGCTGCTGTCTAACGCCTCGCCTTCAAGGCGTCTTGTCTGCATGGCTGGCTCGCCGTCTAACAGCGTACCTGTCCTTAGACCGCTCCTGGCCGTGACACACCAAAATCCGTACTGATGTTGTCAGATTGCAAATCGGGTATTTCGCTTCCTCCAGTTTGTCATATGTTTGCCTGCAACTGTGCACGACGCTTGTTCCTCTAGCCACGCACGTACCCATCCGCTGCACGGGCCCCGCAATAAGCTCCAGTGGCCTCCACGGCCCACGCGTTGCAAGTTTATCCTACATATCTCCTCATACCACACCCCGTTACCCAGCCAATCTTTTGGCGCTCCGCGTATATGTCCCCCCCCCGTTCACGCTCCACGCCGCCTGCGTCCTTCACATTGCGCCTATAACCTGAACCCTGCGCATTCCCTTCTTCGCCACAGCTTTACGTGCTCTCGAAATTTGCCGCTTCTATCATGGCCGTCCGCCGGTTTGTCACCGCCTTTCGCGCCTAGCTTCGGGAGATGTCACAGCAGCCAACGCCCGGGGCACAGCAGGCGGCAGGATTCAGCCGCATACCGACCCTCTCCAGCAACAGGAGTGGAGCCAACAGCCGTCTCCCCTCCCCGCCGGTCTCTCCCGGCCTCAGCTCGCCCTCCACACCCCCGGGTGCGAGCTTGTATGTCTCCGGCAGCGGCACCTGGACGGCAGGCATGCTCGCGCACGCGCGTGAGAGGCTCACCTCCACTGGCAGTGCGAGCTCTCTTGCCGGCATACCACCGGCCACGACGCCCCACGGCGTAGGCAACCGCAGCCACCCCAGCCCATCGCTACCCCGTGCCGACTCCTTGCGGACGTCCGTGAGCGGCCTGGGACGGCCTCCCATCACCACCAGCACGACGACCTTAGCAAGTCCGGTCATGGGGCCTGGCGTGCACGACCCGGCGGTGTCGCCATCCGCCACCGTGCGGCCGTCCTCAGCTGGAGGAGTGCCGGGGGGTGCAGTGGCTGCCTACAGCGGCTGGGACGCAGCTACTGGAGGAGCTGGGAGCCGTAGCAACATCCAGGTGGCAGTCCGCGTGAGGCCGTTATGGTAGGTGGAGCGGCAGGAGAGGGTGCATGTAGGTGGGGCAACAGGGAGGGTGGGTTTCGAGGAATACCCGTGGATGCAAGAAAAAACCGTTTTTGAACAGACGTTTTGAGATGCATGCTGGAGAACTGGGTTGGGGATACGAAAGCCGAAGGGAGGGTGGGGGGGGGGAGTGTAAGGATGTGGGTCGAACGGCAGGGGAAAAGGGGTGTGCGAGGAAGCCCATGTACTCTATGCAAGAACAGGTAAGGGCGGGGGGGTGCCTGCAGGTGGGTAGGAAAGGCCGGGACGGGAGCATGGGGTTCTCGCCGAGGACTTGACCGGGGCGGCACGTTTCCGACGAGGCCCGGCGAGGGAGGAGGTGAGCCTGGTTGAAGCAGCAGCGATGTAGGGACGAGGACGGTCCCTGCGGCGTCTGATGCTCCAGTCCCTCGGCGTCGGATGCTCGCCTCCAGTCTTGGTCTTGCGCAGATCACTGGCCTGGTTTATCCGGCCTGCTCGTGTACTCGGGTGCAGGTATCGGCAGCGGCCTACAGGTCATCAAGCCCGTCGATGCCTCCGTCGTCACAATCTCCTTGCCGCGTGCTCCTGTCCCTAAGCCCTTTCCCACGCCTTTCCAAATTCCGCAAATCCCGTACGCAAATTTCCCCACGCAAACAGCGACAAGGAACGGCAGCGCGGCGACAGAGTGGCGTGGGGAGCGGACAGAGACGGCAATGTAGGGCTGCTGGACGCCGGCACGGAGACCTTCACGCCTAAGCACAGGTGCGCTGCGTACTAGCTACGGACGAGTGGGATGGGTCGGAAAGCAGGGTAGGCTTAGTCAGGCTACGCAAGTAGACATAAATCGCCCCGCACCATGCTGCTACTCAGCCTGCTGCTGCTGCTGCTGCTACTCAGCCTGCTGCTACTCAGCCTGCTGCTACTCAGCCTGCTGCTACTCAGCATGCTGCTACTCAGCATGCTGCTACTCAGCCTGCTGCTACTCAGCCTGCTGCTACTCAGCATGCTGCTACTCAGCATGCTGCTGCTGCTGCTGCTCACCCACTTATGTCTCTTCGTGGCACGCAATTACGGGTCGTCGACTGCCCAGCTACCGACACCTGTCACTTCCCACCGACTAAGTAGGCACGTGACGCCATTCGCGCACTTTGCCCCATGTCCGCAGGTTCGACACCATCTTCGGTCCGGACTCCGACAACAGCACCGTCGCAGCCACAGTGGCGCTGCCGCTGGTGGCCCCCGCGCTGATCGGCGTCAACGGCACCATCTTCGCGTACGGCGTCACCAGCAGCGGCAAAACGCACACCATGATGGGAACGGAGCGGGTGAGGCCCGGCGGCGATGCAGGGTGGAGGTGGTGGTGGGGATGCCCGGTGGTGGTGGTGGTGGTGGGGATGCCGGGTGGTGGAGGTGGTGGTGGGGATGGAGGGTGGTTGTGGTGGTGGGGATGCAGGGTGGTGGTGGTGGTGGTGGGGATGCAGGGTAGGAGTGGAGGTGGGGATGTAGGCCTTGCTTGCGTCCGTGTCCGTGCGCCTGGACCCATGCGTGCACGCACCCCTGCTGCTGCTGCAGGACCCGGGGGTGGTGCCGCGCGTGGTTCGCGAGCTGTTCTCCCAGATCGCGGCGGCAGCGGGGCAGTCCTGTGCTGCTGCCGCTTCGTTGCGCTGCTACAGCGTCAGGATGTCCATAATGGAGATTTACAATGAGGTGAGGCCGGAGGCGCGGCTGCCCGGGTGTCGGGTGTAGTGATCGCAGCGGATAGAGATCTAGTGCGAGGGCCTGGGGGGGACTGAGGGTCAGGAGTTCAGTTACCAAAAATAAAGTTAGTTAAATTAGTTGCGTGGAGGAAACAGAAGGCCGTGGCCTATGGGTGGCTTGTGGGCATAAGAATGGGCTGGGGTCGTACAGCCAGGCACCGAACGAAAGGCGACGGCGACGAGGGGAGCAAATGGTGGGACCAACACTCCTACCTGGAAAAGCTATAGTAGTGCGCGAGTTAGCGCGGTCGTCAGAGAGGAACGCGCAATGGTGCCGCCTGTAAACGACAGGCCCTGCTGGTTGGGTGGGTGGTTGTAAAGGGAATGGACACTCGGGAGTGATTGTAAGATGGGTAGATCGGGCTTTTCCGGGGCCTGATTTTACCCTCGCTAAACTGAAAGGTCGAACAAAGCCCAGATATGCCAAGCGTCATGCGCGGCTGGCGTGGCTGAGAACCGCATACCTCTGACCGTCGTCACCCCACTGCCACCTTTTGTACGAATCTCTGCGCCCTGACCCGTGTCTAGTCCAGTGCCGAAAGCAACTTCCAAATGGCAATCCCTTCCAAATGGTACTTCCTTGGCATACGATGCTTCTATCCTGACGCCCTTCCAAACGCAATTGCGGTCGCAGGTCCTCAACGACCTGCTCGATCCCAGTCGTACCAATCTCAAGGTATGCTACCGCCCCCGCCAGTGCTCGTTTCCGCGTTTCCGCTGCTGCGGCTGCACACACCCCGTGTCCTCGGTCCTCGTCGGCGCTACGACTTGGGCCATGTGCCGCTTGCCGAACTGCCGAGAGCTCAGCGGCTATCGCGCAAATTGGTTGCCGACCTTGTCGTTCCGGTTGCGAGCCCTGTTTGCTCAGTTGTGACGTAATCAGCATTCATCCACCCGGATGTCGTCTTCAGCACTCATCCACAGGGATTTCGTCTCCTCCCTATTTTTTAAACTCATTTGGAACGTCACCCACCGGCATGTGTGCTGGCTTCGCGGACCAGGTGCGAGAGGACTCCCGCAGCGGTCTGGTTCTGGTGGAGGGCCTTATGGAGCAGACAGTGGTCACCGCCGAGCAGGTGGGGGGCGCATGGGAAGAAGGGGCATGAAAATTAAGACCGTCAGGGCGGGAACTGTGGAAGCGAGTGAGAGCTGCGGGCGGGTAGGGCAATCCTCCGGGGATTGGTTTGGAGGAAACCCGCGAGAAGGAGAGGGGGCGAGGAGGTGAAGGTGAAGGCGCAAAACGCCGAGTGGTGAAACGCTAGATTGCGGCGGGAGGTCTCCGTGGCATACCAGTGGCACACCAGCTGGGAGACGCTGGCAACGTAGCCGCGTTGCGTTCGTTTCGCAACGTGCGGTCGACGGCGCTGTCGACGGTGCTGTCAACAGTGCTGTCGACGGTGGTGTGTGACTCGCCCCTTTCCTCGCGGCGCCAACCCGTCCTTCGTGGCCTCCCTGGAGCGCAGGCGCTCGAGTTCATCAGCCGCGGTGACCACAACCGAAAGGTCAGCGCCACCGCCTTCAACGAAGACTCGAGCCGCTCCCACACCATCACCCGCATCATTGTCGAGTCCACCCCCTACCTAGTGTCCATGAACCAAGATCCCTCCGCTTCCGCCGGCGACCGACCCGTGGGTCGCCGCACGACCGCGTGCCTCAGCCTCATCGACTTGGCCGGCTCCGAGTCGGCCCGCGCGGTCGTGAGCAAGGGGCAGCGCATGGAGGGGTCGTACATCAACCGCTCGCTGCTGACCCTTGGGACGGTCATCCACAAGCTGGCCGCGGGCGCCACGGGCCACGTGCCTTTCCGCGACTCCAAGCTGACCCGCCTGCTTCAGGTGGGTTGCAAGGAAAACCCGTGTACGAAAGAAAACCGTTTAGGACAGACGTTCCGAGATGCATGCTGGAGAACTTGGTTGAGGAAACGGGTTGAGGAAGTCGGGTGGGTGGCTCCAGGTGGGTGGGTGGGTGGCTTTGATCGCGCCACGCGGCCGCGTCATGACGCCCGGCGAAGTGCACCCTGTCCGTGTGGGATCGCGCGCGTGTGTCCTCGGACCTTGGCATGCAGTTGTAGCTGCCCCTTGGGAGCTATAGCTTGCTGGCGTGAAGAGTTAAGAGGCAGTTGAGGCGCCTTACCGCGCGGCCCTGATGAGTTTCTCCCCCCTCCTCCCTGTACAATGATCGCCGCTTACCGCCCCTCGACGCTGCTAGCATATCAGTTGCTTAGCCTCGTTTGACCAACACGCGTTTGACCAACACGCGTTGTCACGGCACCCCTTGGCTCTGCAGCCGAGTCTGTCGGGCCCCGGAGCTCGCGTGGCGGTGGTGTGCAACATCACGCCGGCGGCGGCGCAGACCGATGAGACCGCCAACACGCTCAAGTTTGCCGCCAGGGCTAAGCTGGTGCAGGTGCGGGGCGGGCGGGGCATTTTAGGCTGGCTCGGGCGGACGGGGCATTTTAGGCTGGCTCGGGCGGAAAGGGCATTTCAGGAAACTGGCTCGGGCGTCCAGCGTGGCAGCATCGTGTTCCTGTCCCCGTCTCGCAACTGCCACCCTGTCCGCTGGGCCCCCAGTCCAACGCGCTTCCTCCCCCCCATGCTGCCCCGCAAGGTAACGGCCCGCACCAACGAGATCCTGGACGAGCGCACGCTGCTGCGCCGTTACATGAAGGAGGTAGCCGACCTGAAGCGCCAGCTGGCGGAGGCGCGGCGGCTGCTGGTGGCCGCTGGCGTCAACCCAGGTGGAGTGGTTTCGGCGCCGGCCAGCAGAACCGCTGCGTCGGCGGCTGGCGGTGTGGCTGGCGGCGACGGCGACGGCTTCGAGGCGCTTGGTGTGTTGGTGTCGGCGGAGGAGGCGGCGGCAGCGGAATTGGAGTCCGAGCGCGATGCACGGCGGGTGGTGGAAATGGAGTCCATGATGATGCGGATCAAGCTGGCCAGGATGCAGGTGCGCAGCGCGAAGGTCGTTGTGTTCGTTGCCGCGCCCCTGAGCCCAGGAGCTTGGGCATAGCGTGGGTTGTTGTGACGGCTGTACGACGGCGGTTGCTCGACGGGGCGCGGGGCCTGCCACCGGGCAATGTCGTCAGTCGTCACAGTGGTTAACTCCTCGTCCAATGACTGTCTCCAGCACCTTACACGCATTCCCAGCAGCAGCCGAAAACCTGCCGAGGCATCGGCGGGGTCGTGTTCCAGGTCGTGGCGTCGTCACTCCTCCAAATGACGACCTCCTCGTCCAATATTTGGGGACCGTGGTTGTTCACACCCCTTGCAGGCGTTTTTGGAGGAGCGAGGAGTCAACGTCGACGACCTGTTCCTAGCCGCCTCCACAACCAGTCTGGACCTGGCTGGCCCCGGCGGCGTCCTGCAGCCCCGGCGACCCCTACCGGGGGAGGATGCAGCCCCGGCGGTGAACCCGGCGGCGTCTCCCACCAGCGCCAACACCAACGCTAGTACGACACCCTCGTCGCGGCGACTGTACGACACCGCGGCAGCCCACCCATCTGGCGGCGTGCGGGGCATGCGCCACGCGTCCAGCACTCCCCGATTGGCGGGCGAGGGCGGCGGCGACCATGACGGCGGCGGCGCCGCCGCCGCCGCCGCCGCGGCGGCGAGGGCGCGCGGGTCGTACTCTGGGTGCAACGTGGAAGGGCCCGAGCTGGAGGAGGGTGCAGTGGGGGGCGGCCCGTGGCCCGTATGGAGTGAAGAGCCGGCGGTGGATCGGACAGGTGCGGGTGGGAGGTTGAGGGGAAAGCCGTAGGTCGGGGCAGTTAAGAGGTATGCGGCTGGGAGGGGAGAAGCGCACTGCGTGGAGGTTTTCTTGTTACACCTGATGTGAGGAGCGGGATCAATTGTTAGGGGCCGGATGTATGCGTATCAAAAGATGCAAAACCAAACGAAACGCGAATACGTTATTGGCGGCCCAGTGGTCGCCTGTTGCGTGCCGAGCCGCTCCTCGCGCTTCTGCCTGGCCGGTGGCATTCCTGCGTGACGTCGTCATGGGGTTCGCCCCTCCCCTTACTCCACAAACTTAGTCCCCATACCGGTATTTACCCTCGGCCTCACCAAACCTTACTAAACCCTTTCTCCACAACTTGCCCGGCCGCCCCGCAGGCCGCCAGCTGGGCGCCGCCGCCGCCTCCTCGCCGTCCGCCGCCAGCGGGGCCGCCGCGCCGACCCGCGCCGCCACCACGGCGGAGCTGCGCGCCCAGGTGGCAGCCGCGCTGAGCGCCGCCGCCGCAGGCAACGGCGGTGGCGCAGCGGGCCGGGGGGGCAGCGCCTCCGGGGCCACCTCCATCAGCGAGGTGGAGATGGACGACGAAGACAATGAGGGTGGGGGCTGCGGGCCGTGGGGGAAGGGGCCGGGGTTGGCATAATGACCGGTTGCACGACATAGGTATGACAGCGGGGGGTTCGAGGGAGACCCGTGGATGCCCGAAAAAACCGTTTAAAAACAGAAGTTTTGAGATGCATGCTGGAGAATTGGGTTGGGGATACTAAAGCCGAAGGTCGTAATATGACCTTTGGCGGCTAAGCTATAGCGGCTACGGCGAGACGAAAGGAAGCGAGGACAGCGGGGGGTGAGGGAGGGACACGAGCGAGGGGCCGGCCGGAGGAGGGACGGCGGGGGGCCAGAGGAGGGGCGGGGTAGCCTTGGTGAGGTTCTTGGCCCCTTGTTCGTGCCCCCTTGTTCGTTCCCCCTTGTTCTTGTCCGTAGGCGTCCTCGTGCAGGCCGTCTTGTGTCGCTGCCCTTGCCCGGTGGTTTCGCACTGAATTGGTTGAGCTGCTTCTTTCGCCCCAATCGACTTCGCATCTGCCACTTCCCATAGTAGCTTTACATAGTAAAGCTGCGTACCTCTTAACGAGTACTTGCATCCTGCTAGCGGGTATATGAGAATATCTCCCTCCCCTCCCCCTGCGACCCCCTCCCCCCTCCCTCCCCTCCCCTCTGCATCTCGGAACGTCTGTTCTAAACGGTTTTTCTTCCGTATACATATATGGTTTTTCCTTCCAACCCTCCCCTCCCCCCGCCCCAGCAGGCCTCATGGCGCAGATCCGCGACATGATCTCCGAGGCCCGCCTCTCCAGTCCTACACCGCAGTCTGCGACCTCGCAGCGCGCCCCCCTCCCCTGCGACGGCAGCAGCGCAGGCGAGGCCGCAGGCGACGTCGTCCCGGGCGCTGGATCCCGCCGGGCGCCGAGCGCATACGCCAGCGGCCACCCCGCCTCCCTCCACGCCAGCGGCCGACCCCCCAGCGGCGGCAGCTTCGCTGCTGGCGGCCCTGCCTCCACCTCGTCGCTGCACCGCCGGTCTACGACGCTCAGCACCGCCAGCAGCAGCTACGGCGCTGGCGCGGAGGATATGGATTTGGAGCTGCAGGTGCTGAACGCAGACCGGGAAGTGCTCCACGACCAGCTGGTGGCGTCGGAGGCCGCAAACGAGCGGCTCACGGCGCAGGTGGGGCGGCCTGGGGCCGCGGAGGGCGGCGGCGGGTGGTGGAGGGCATGCGAGAGGGTTGCATGAGAGAAAGGGTTGCATGAGAGAAAGGGTGGCATGAGAGAGAGGGTTGGCGGCGAGGAGACCTGGCCACACGACATAGGAGATGCGAGGGCAGAAACCAACCGGCGAGTGGTTTTCGGAAGGGGGGGGCCGTTCGTGGACGGGTGGTTCCAACAGGCGTGGTTCGGTAGGTCCTCACGCGTGGTCGTACGGACCAACTGGGCTGACCAACTGGGCTTTCCGTACATTCGTGGCACGTGCTCAAACCCTTCCCCCAAGCCCCCCCCCCCCTGACGCGACCCGACCGCACCTCCCGCCCTGACAGCTCACGGACCTGCGCCGGCAGCTGAGCATGTACGAGCAGCTGACCCGCCAGGCCGCCGGCGAGCTGGCGGAGATCCGGCGGCTCAAGGAGGCCTTCCAGGCCCGGCTGCAGCGCGAGAACGATGCGCTGAGGGGGCAGCTGGCGCAGCTGGGCGTCGCGCCGTCGGGGCCGCCAACAACGCCGACGGGGCCGCAGCAACAGCAACAACAACAACAGCAGCAGCAGCGGAGCAGGGAGCACCAAGGGGCCATGGGGCCGCCGCCTCCGCGCACCCAGATGGGCGCTGGCGTTGGGCTGGGGGGGTCGCTGTCTGAGGCGGGTGTGGCGGGGACCGCCGCCGCCGCCATCCACCACGCGCCGCACTCGCCCTCTCAGCCGCATCCACACCGCCAGCAGCCGCGTCACGGCGTGCAGAGCATGGCGGCGTTTGGATCGCCGGCCTCCGTGGCACCCATGTCGGCCTCGCGGGGCAGCTCGGCTCCAGGGGGGCCGGCCACGAAGGCCGGGGACAGCGGGGGCCCCTGGCCTGCCGGCGGGACGCCCACACGTGCCACCCCTAGTGCCGTCGTCGCCGCTGCGCGACAGCGCCCCTCGGGTATTCCCGTTTCAGCGGCGCAGCAGCCGCACGCCGCGGAGCTGGAGGCGGTGGCGGCGGCGAGCGGCCCGGCGGCGGTGGGCAACGCCAGCAGCTACCAAGACGTCGACGGGATTGTGAACTGCAGCCGCACCGACTCGTTGCACGCCATGCCGTCGTTTGGTGCGTCGTTCGGTGTGGCTGCTGCCTCCGGGCCAGCTGTTGGGCTACAGCCGCGGTTGGAGCCGGACCGCAAGTCCATGTCGGCGGCGGCGCCTTCGGAGGAGGTCGTGCTGTCCGTGCAGAGGCAGCAGCTGGCGGGGGAGCAGGTGGGGGCTGTGGATGCATCGACGCCAGGAACCCCGTCGAGTAGGCTGCAGCAAATGGAAGCTACCGTCATGAGCCTCATGAAGGTGCGAGGCGGGGCGAGGCGAGGCGAGGCGGGCCGGGGCGGGGCGGGGCGCGATGCTGCGGGAGTGAGGCTCAAAAGCCGAGTTAGGGTATCAAAAGCACTGCGACACCGGCAATGGCACTCGTGCTCACGTTGGTTGCAAGGTAACGATCGTTGCTGGGTGCTGCAAACAATCGACAATCCTGGTCGTGGCTGTGTTTCCGTGTGCGAGTGGCTGCCTGGCTGCCCGAGCCATGCAACTGTTTCACCGTCAGACAGTCATGTGGCGCTCTGCGGGTCGTCCGTCGTACGTTTCAAACCCTTGGATCCATTACCGTACCCACTCCCTGTCGCTCGCCGTTTTCCTGCGTCCACCAAAACCCGCGCTTGCCACCCGCCCGCATGCGTCCGCTCCGCCTTCGTAGGTGAGTTCCTCGACACGATACACTACCGTGTCCCGCCTGCCACCCACTTGTTCGCGAGCCCTCGGCACCCTAAGGCTCCCTGAGCGGCCGGCCGATGCGTCGTACACATCCCTGGGTCCTGTCCCAGTCCCGCACAACCTTTTGCTCCGCTGCTGCGTCAACCTTTGCTCCGCTGTCGCGGCAACCTGCGTCGTTAATGCCCCATCGACCAGGCGCGGGTCGCCGCCTTCCATGCGGTCGGGTGCAGCTGTTCGCTGGTGCCTGGCTGACTGCAAGTCGGTGTGGCCCAGCTCGGTTCGCCCTCCCACACACCACGTCTGTCCCAAACGGTTTTTCCTTCGGTTTTCCACTCGTTTTCTGTGCAACCCACCACCTCCCCGCCCTGTTTCCTACGCGTGCCGCAGGACCGTGACCGCGTGTCGCAGGTGGAGGCGGAGCGGCAGCAGCTGCTGGCTCTGCTGCGCCTGCACGGCATTCAGATGCCAGGAGCCCTGCAGCAGCGCTAGCGGTCTCAACGCTTCAGGTCGCACGACCGGCGGCAACTCCACGGCTGGCCTGTTCCTCCAACCAATACGGGCGGCCGTTGCTCTGCGGGCGTCGAGAGGGCGGTCTACGGATATGCGTCGTTTGTGGTGCCGCGGCGGTGTGGTGGTGCAGTGGTGCGTGAGGTCGACGTTGTGCAGGGGTTGCCCACATCCGAGCAGTACTGCAGTTCCGGAGCGAGCAGGCGCCATGGGCGTGTGGACGCGTGCAGCGCCTTTTGGAGTCACAAGCCTTGCCAGCAGCGGTCCATTGGTGCGCGCACGGGTTGTGCGCGCGTCTGCGCGGCACCTTGGCTGACCATGTTTTCTGCAACGGCTGTTGTCCTCATCTATCAAACAACAGGCTGTTGTTCTTCGTTTTCTTGATTCTTTGTTCCGAAGCGCCTACTCTCTTGGTAGATGAGCCTTGGTTGATGAGCGTGTGACTGCGAGCTGGAGTGGGGGCAGAATAGAGTGGTTGGTGTAAACTGGGGCTGCTGCCCGGACCAGTGCAGCAGTGCAGGTATTCAGTCGCGTCGCGTCGTGGGGGACTTGGACACGCGTCACGCTGTTCCAGTTTCTAGGTTAAGGTCCTAAGTTCCAGGAGCAGAGAGTGAGAGTGTGATCGGCTGAGTTGTGCTGTGCGCCGGCCCTCCTGATATGAGTTGGTCTGATCTGATTGCACTAAGTCTGTACCCATGCCGTGTATTTCGGTTACGTCTACCCGTTGCGTCCCCGTGTTGTGATGGTGGGTTCATCTGCTGCCTCCCCGTGTTGTGATGGTGAGTTCACCTGCTGCCTCCCCGTGTTGTGATGGTGGGTCCATCTGCTGCCTCCCCCTGTTGTGATGGTGGGTCCACCTGCTGCCTCCCCGTGTTGTGATGGTGGGTCCAAAGGTGCCTCTTGGCGTTGCATGTTGGTTCAGGCACCTGCGATGTCCCAAACGATCCATTATTTCGGATGACGTGTGGATGCTGCTCGTTGCGATTGCGGTGACCCCCCTCGTGGGGGAGCAAGTCGTGCATCCATCATTATTGGGTTGTTGTGGCTTCTGTGCTTGGATCGGCTCCAACAATGAAACGCCCGCAACTCAGGTGCTTGCGTGCTCCGTTCCTGCATGGCTATTCGCCGCAAGAGTAGGTTCCGAGCCCCATGCTGTTCCTGGCCGAGTATTCCTTTGCTACAAGCCTACGGAGACAATTCGCCGAGGCCGTTACCATTTCAAGTTACCTGTCCGAACCGTTCTACGCGGATATGAAATCGCGCCGATGCTCAGGCATCGCCGTTGACGGGTGACTCATTGGCCTCTAGAGGCTCCTTGTAAAGTCAGCTAGTGCATCCCTGTCCTTGCCTTTTAGAGCCCAACAGGCAGGGCGGCAAAACATGCACGCAATGCGCCTTTCTACGTTGCGGTCTTGAATGAGTTGAAGCCGATGAGGCGCTGTCTTTACACGGTTTGCCGGTGCATGTCTTCCGTGGCGGGTTTATCTAACCAAAGGGTGCTATACAGGTGCAGGAAGCTTTTGACCAGGCAGAAGAGTAGCGGGTCGTTCAGGTGCTGGGGAGGCACGTGGGCTCGACGCATTCCGCCGTGGTGGGGCCCATGCTGTTGTGCCATTCTTTTCCGTTGTGCCATTCTTAGCTTTCGCCGGTTGCTGATCACCTCTGCACCTGACGCCACACTAATAACGGCCACAGACTTTCGAATCATAGTAGTAATAGTACTTGTTACAGTGGGCGCCAGACCTTACACGGTAGGACCGTCGGGCGCATCGCCTGACACTGAAAGAGATAAAGAAAGCAAGGAAACTCGACGGCTCCGAAAATTGCCCAGATGCCTCACAGCCGAGAGCTCGGAGGGACCAGCCAGCACACCGTAGGGGAAGGTTGCGCTGTGGCTAAGGCTACATGCATCACAAGCAGACCCCCAAAAGGTGGACGTCACTCCACACGCCTCCCCAGCTGCCCCGACTGCGCCAGCGAGATCCCTATTGGCGACCGGCGGTGGCGTCACCTGGCCCTGCTCGTGCCCTTCCTCTTGCAGCGGCAGTGATTCGAGTGGTTCACTGTCTTGCCCTGAAGGAATGCTGCAGCTGGTGCCGCCTCTGAAGACCCGCGCCATACGGCAGCTACCAGTAGCGCCGTATGGCAGCTGCCAGAAGCGCCATTGCGCTCTTCTTCCTGGTGCCGCACAAGGCTGCTGCCGTACGGCCCAGCACAGCGGGGGCGAGCAGTAGGCAACAGAAGGCACCCGCACCTTCGCACCCGGGACCGACGCAAGGATTGCTGCGCTACCGGGCACCATACAGTTGGATAATAGCAAATCTGTGTGTTTGTCGTTACAATATAGGCAACAAGAGCGCAAGTCCCTTAATTGGCTGCGCTACCGGGCCGGTAAAGGACACCATAAAGCTGGCTAATAGCAAATCTATATGTTTTTCGTTATAATATCGGCAACGGGAGTGCAAGTGGCTTAAGCCGGTAGGTGGAACTGGCTGCTCTACCGGGCCGGTAGGGGACAAAGCTGAATAATAGCAAGCCTGTGTGTTTTCCGTTACAATATCGGCAACGGGAGTAAGCAAGAGTAAGCAAGTCGCTTACGACGGTGCAATTGGCTGCGCTACCGCAAAATGTATCGTCATACTTTGCCCTGATACTGCGCTCCTTGAGTGTCGCATGCTAGATTGCCGACAGCATGACCGGTTCCGTAATTGACGGTTAATCAGGTTGTACTAAAGTTTTGCAATGTTATAACTTTCATAACCCTACATATGAAGGATATTAATTAATACCGCTTGGCTGCGAATTGGATATGCACTGGTCCTCGCACCACTTCTGGTACCGATTCTCGCACTGTCATAAGCGTTTAAGATGCCGTCCCAGACGATTCCGCTTTCCACCTAGGTGCCGTGCTTCTTGTTGTAAAAGATGCTTTGCAGGGTCGCGACTCACGCTTCAGTTTCCGGCGCCAAAATTATCCAGTTCCAGTCGGAGACGTGGGCATACATTCCGGGCGGCAGGCGCGTGTTCAATCCACTAGTTTTCATCCTCATTTCTTCTCTTTGCCGATAAATGGGCTTCGTCACTAAGCGTTGTTAGCTGCACGATGACAAAGCCTCGGATGCGCACTATCGCCGTGCGTGTACCCGAGTCGCCAGTGCTCCATCCCATAGAACAGCTACGTCAATAATCGCTTGTCATTATTTGCATATGAAATGCATTGTAGGGTACTTATTGCACCAGAATATCCACCGAAGCCTCTCCTCTCGGAGGAACCAACCTGCCGCGACACGGCCGGACCCAGGACATTTCAGCTGTCGTTTTTCAGGCAAGCGCACCTTTTATAAGGACCCGTCGTCGAGCTGAATCGCTAACAGGCCCCATAGCATCGGAACATCCTCCACGATTAGCATCGCTTCAACACGGCAGAGGGAAACCAAGCCCCTGCGCCGCGTATCGCGAAACGAGGCGGTGCAAGCGCATCTGCCTGCCCAAAACTAGGCCTGGTCGCCTGGAACTTCTCGCTCTCCTGCACCCAAACCTGCTTAGCCTGCCGCAATGGCAGCCCCTCCAGGCCGCCACGGCTCCCACACCGCGGTGCTGTCGCTGCTGGTGGCCCTAGTCGCGTCACTGCTGCCAGCAGCGCTGGCGATATGCGATTGCGAGCCCCTCGCCTTCCCTTACAAGACGGTTGAGCACTACAACAAGAATGACTGCCGCACCTACAAGCTATTTGCAGCCGATGGGGGCTGCATGACCGAGTGGTTGAACGCCAAGGAGGTCTGCAAGAGCCGCGGGCTCGAGCTTGCACCCGAGGGCGAGGAGGCGTCGAAAGGCAAGCTGGCTGGGCGGGGCTTATCGTGCTGGCTTAGTCGTTTGTCAAAATGCTCATCGTGGTGTTTATCAGTCCCCTGGGTCCTGCCTAGTTGCCGATTGCGTCATTAACAAAAGCAAAGCCCACGATCATTCACCCAGATTCACCACACCTTGGTCTGGGTCCCACCAACGGCTACTGTTTGTCCTCCAACCCGCAGACTCCATCACCACCCTCTGCGCCCGCAACCGCTTCACCTGCTGGATGGATGGCCCGGTGACCAGCGAAGCCAGCGGCCCGCACTGCCTCCTGATGTCCCAGGAGGGCTACACGCTCAGGCAGGCCTGCGAGCAGGACGTGCGCTTCGTGTGTCGCGACAAAGGTAAGGCCCTGAATGTTATCGAAAAACTGAGAGCATTCAGCATCGCCTGTGTGCTGGGACGAGCAGCGCATGGACGAGGAAGCAAGGAGGCCAGGCACCAGCTAATAATGAAGTGCCCACGCACAACCATGCTGCTGATTCCTCGCCCGCAGGTTCAAAGTGCAGCCTCGCGCCTCCTCCCCCGCCGCCCAAGCCGTCAACTCCTGGTGAGTACCAGTACGTTTCCGTGCAGTACGTTTCCGTGGTACATTATTTCCGTGATGCATTTCCGATGCCACCCGCCCAAATAAGCCGTGGGGTATGACCTTACCTGGGACCTGGGCATGTACCCTAGGCCGGATGTTGTGGGTGGGACGTGCACAGTGGGTGGGACGTTCACCTTTCAAAGCAAGTTAGTGCAGAGTCATCCGTGCCTAGGTAGGTACAATGCCGGAAAAAGTCCTGTACGCGAGCATTGTTAAGATGGTTATCGACGGTTATACATCAGGAATTAGTTCATCCCGTGCACGGACATAACAATCATGTTGATCCAAACGTAACTGAAGTGCACATCCAGGTTACGGTCCGACATGAAAAGGGCTTACTATCGGCCTCCTTTGCATTGCCAAAACTTTCATGGATTTGTAAAGGCACGGCCAAGCTAGCTAGTGCTCGTTCTCAATTTTACCGTGCCGTCGCAACGGCCTGCACATGATACCGGTGAAAAGGTGTCCATCCATGCATTGCCGTGCAGGTGACGACAAGAACGTGTTGTACTACTACAATGACGGCTATGAATACCGCATGTACACAGTGGACGCTAAGCAGCGCATGTGGTACGACAACGCGGGGAAATTCTGCAACTACCTGGGCAAGGGCTGGGACCTGGTGCCATATTGGGATGCCAAGGGCTATGACGCCGTGAACCAGCTGTGCGCCAAGAACCAGTACACGTGCTGGCTTAAGCGCAAGGACAATGATAAGTTGTGTTCGCTCATGGCGGCCGACAGCTCGCTGCAAATGCAGGGCTGCGAGCAGGATGTGCGCTTCGTGTGTCGCAAGCAGCGATAGGTATGATTGTGTGTTTACTGGACGTACAGTGCACAGCGCAGAATGATCTTGGAAATGGATTAACTTGCACAGAGCAGAATGATCTTGGAAATGGATTAGCTTATTTGTATGCCTTTGTGATATCATACTAAGTACTTGAACATAAACGTTTGTACAACGGTCAATATATGACGGAATCGACCAACGCATTTGCTTTAATACCCGTATGGCTGTGGCCTATGGATGTATGGATGTATGGTGTGCCACGTGCGCATAGTAGATGTGATTACAAAATGCAATTCCGGATCAGTTGCCGTACTGTCGCGTGCAAGATGGTTATGGCACTCCGGACTGATATTTTTCAAGTTAATTGGTCTGCGCGGATACGCGGTTTCGCAAATGGTGGGATGGCTGGTTTAGACAGTCTATTATACTGTCACACGGTGCCGCTATTGCTTATGGGGGCCCGATCAACGCCATGAACGTTGTACACTGCTGAGCGGAACTTGCAAGCACGGGTCCCGAACCACCGACTCGCCGCTGGGGGTCTTACCTTCCCCCGACCCCCTCGAGGTGTTACAGTGTCCTCAAGCCCGGGCGAACCCAGGACAGGGAGAGGGGCCCATGCCGGACCATACGACAGCCGGGGCTGGACCCAGCAGACGCCCCGAAGAGCACAGGAAAGCCGCGAAAGGCACAAAGACGCTACCCTGCCCAAACAGCAGCCAAGATGTAACAGTACAGCCAACCCGCAGACTTTACGGCCGCCAGGCACCACAAAACGAAACAAGCTAACAACCCGCACGAAACAACGGGTGACAACAAAAGCCCGTGCAAAGCAGCCCAAAAAGGGAGTTGGCAAGTGGCAGGGGGACGACAGAAACCTAGAACAGCCACAACCCACACCCAATCTAGCTGCTGATAGGAATCGGTGGACCCCCTAGCGTTGGCTGCTGCTGAGACCGGATTGACTGGTCTCGCATCGAGGATTGGCTTTTGTTGCCTCCAAGACTTGGGCTCTGTTGTGGTAGTTCCCTTTGCTGGTCGGCTTTTCGGGTGGGGCGGTTTTCGCGCATGGGTGGTGCCCTGGGCAGCCGGGGATTTCTGTCCCCAGCCTGGATAGCAGGATGCATAGGCGTTAACTTGTGGTTGTGCAGCTACGCTAGGTTGGCCGCTACGCTGGCAATGTTTCTGGGTGTTTCATTGTACGGTGCGTTCGTCTGGAGGCGGACACGACGTTTCTCACTCGCGGAGACTTGCGTGCTTCAACACAACACACACGGGCTCCCCCTGGCAGCCCCTGGGTGGTTGGTGCCGCGCGCGCGCTGTTTGTCCTCAGGGCCCTTTGTCGGGGTTTCTGGTGGTTTGCCGTATCTCCGTCGGCTGGTTTGTACTTCTTCCTGCGTCTCTTTCAGTGTCAGGTGATGCGCCCGATGGCTCTATCATATGGTCTGGGGCCCAATATAACAGTTACTACTACGGATGGGTGTCGGTGGACATGGAGTTCTGCCCCGCGTCGGCGGCTCCTGGCTTGTGATGAATTGTGAAAGGTGAAGGCAGACCCCGTTTTCTCGTTTCGTACGTCCGGACACCCGAGCGTGGCGGAGGTTGCACGGTCACTGGACCGACTTTGAGCACTGGAGCACTCATCTTCATTCTTCCTACGCTCAAATCGTTCTTACGTGTGCACGTCGTGCTGGTGAGAAATTATCTAGCCGAACAGGGCGGGCCGGACGCATACGGGCGAAAACGAAATACATGAACTCGGGGTTGTTGGCACCTCTATCAGCTGCAGCCAAAATATCATGGCTGCTCCAGGTTTCGTCGGTCGTCCTCGCTCCGGGGAAAACGCACATCTCGCCGCGCAATCCCGAGCTCGCAAGAATCCGAGCCTGGCTGCTTGAAAATCTCATTGTCAAAAGGAGAACTTGTTATATGTGATGTTTTCATGCTCCCTAACGCGAGCTGCGATGCATATCAGTGTTGTTTTCTAGCCGTTGCAAAGGTTATAACACTGTACGGTGAGAAACCAGCAGGGACCCAAACCGCGGGAAACGCAGGCGCGGCGGCAGGAGTTGAGCTAGATCTAACGGTGTGACCTTCTAGTCCGTAGCCCTACAATCGCCCTTAGAGCTCCCAGAGCCTTCCGTACCTGACGCCACGCCAGCATGCCTTACCTGCCCGACACGCGCTGCCGAGCCTTGACCGCATTGTATCTCGTCGTTTTGTAATGAGTGAGATCCTCTATATGGATATATCATGGATGCGGCTAATCCCCTGGTTTTGCTTGTCGTAACACAAGCTTGTCGGCAGTACACTTTGTGGTTCTGTTCCCTGCCGGCACAGGTATGAAACCCGTTCCTCAGTCGAGGTAGAATTTCGAGTAAGAGGTTTCTAGCAACATTATGCGGTGCATCATTATCGTGTGAGCGTACCTAAACACCTGAACGGAGCGCCTTCGCTCGCTACGGAATGTTCGGAGACCTTGCCCAATGGAGTAATATATAGGCAATGTAAATAAATATAAGCCACCTAAAGGAAAACTGGTTGCCAAAAACCGTCCCTACAGAATCACAATAGAGCATCCAAGCCGCACTCCACGGCAGACGCCGTCTAGCAGGACAGCAACACTGAAGGCTTCCAAGGAATTTCGAGCAAGTACCTAATCATCATGGCGCCGGAAGCCTTCGCGTACAATTGCGGCGGTCATGGCAAACCGCTCCTGCAGAGAAGGTCGGAAGGATAGCAGGATGTCCAGCTCGCTGACAATATGTGTGGCGACGTGGTCGACTATGTCAAATTAGTCGCCAGTATCTATTGGCTGCCCATAGTTACCTTTGCCCGTAGCCGTGTGGTACCTGGGAACCTGGGGCTGTTTCTGCAGCCAAAGGCGGACGACGAAGATGAGCTTTGCATCCAAGGGGCCTCCTCGGTGCCTGTGTCGCATGGCCGTCGCCGGAAGCGGATCGGTGGACGGCTGCGGGGGCGACTGCTTCTTCGATTGCTTACTTTGGCCGCCAGCCTGTTACTCTGGGCAGAGCAGTCCGCCGTCGCAGCAGCTGAATCGGAAGGCGTGCAGTGGGATGATGCGCCTTTCCAAAGGCTTCCGCCTGGCGTCTCTACACCTTCGGGACTCCCACCAACGGCCCCCGGGCAAACAAGTCCTTCAGCACCTGCTGCGCCTGCTTCTACAGCAAAACCGCCTGCAGTCCCGTTAGCGCCAGCTATACATTCCGCTTGTTCCGAAGTAATCTCAGACTGCGCGCAAGGACAACGGACGTCGTACGCTGCAGCTGCGTCATGCGCGCCGTCCCCTCGAATCGTGTCAGCTGCAGGCTTTAGCGGCTTGCTTGGCCCGCCCACCTTTTACGGACGCTGCCTCTCGGGCCCTCCAGAGACCGCCGAGGAGCAGCAGTCCCTGTGGAGCTTCAACAGTGGCGCCGACGGACTCGAACTTGTTGCGGGTGTGGGGCCGCTACGGACCAACGTCAACGTAACTTTCGAGGCACCTCTGTATGCCCAATCGGTGGGAATCATGGTGGCCAGCTCGCAGTCCGGCACCGTAACGGACCACCTTGTACTCTGGTACCAGAACGGCACGTCGGCACGGGTAGGCGACCCGGATGGGGTGATGCACGCGATTGGGTCACCGAATTTAGGCGGGAATTCACCTGGGCGTCAGGAATACGGGCGCAACGCTACCCTAACGAGTCCGGCTCTATCATTGCGAGACTGCCGATCGCTGCGGCGCTGTCTAATTGCTTTGACTGCTTGCATGCGTGTCACGCAGACCCGCTGCAGTACGTATCGTGCTTGTGCTACGTCTCTAATGTGCGCCATACCTGTCGTACATGTAATACGTATCCTACGCCGCGAGACGTTCTGGCAGTACCCGAAAGCGTTGCTTATTGGCAGGTGCCTGCTCGCGCACAGTTTAGACCTGTGGATGACGCCATACACATACGCCTCTTAGTGCCCCCTTCCCTCCTTCCCGCCGTCCCAATCAACTGCCGCTGCAGAGCAACTGCGCCCCAGACACCACGAGCTTTTGCGTCGGGGGAGACGACCAACAAGTAGCCTTTTGGTACACGTGCATCTTGCAAGATGAGACTGTAACGGATTTGGTTGCGGGGGTGCGGTTTGAGACGGATGAGTGGACTGTCATCGATGCCGTACGATTGGTTGGGTACCTACCGAAAACCAAAATGCCACCCGCAATGCCTGCGCCTCCTCAACCAGCTTGGCCGGCACCCGTAGCGCCGGCTACCTTGGACACACAGCTATCGCTGCCACCCTCGCAGCCGCCTCTGGCGCCACCCTCACAGCCACCACTGGCGCCGCCCTCACAGCCACCACTGGCGCCGCCCTCACAGCCACCACTGGCGCCGCCCTCACAGCCACCACTGGCGCCGCCCTCACAGCCACCACTGGCGCCGCCCTCACAGCCACCACTGGCGCCGCCCTCACAGCCACCACTGGCGCCGCCCTCACAGCCACCACTGGCGCCACCGTCGCAGCCACCACTGGCGCCGCCCTCACAGCCACCACTGGCGCCGCCCTCACAGCCACCACTGGCGCCACCGTCGCAGCCACCACTGGCGCCGCCCTCACAGCCACCACTGGCGCCGCCCTCACAGCCACCACTGGCGCCACCCTCACAGCCACCACTGGCGCCGCCCTCACAGCCACCACTGGCGCCACCCTCACAGCCACCACTGGCGCCGCCCTCACAGCCACCACTGGCGCCGCCCTCACAGCCACCACTGGCGCCGCCCTCACAGACACCACTGGCGCCACCCTCACAGCCACCACTGGCGCCACCCTCACAGCCACCACTGGCGCCACCGTCGCAGCCACCACTGGCACCACCGTCACAGCCGCCTCTGGCGCCGCCGTCGCAGCCGCCTCTGGCACCACCGTCACAGCCACCACTGGCGCCACCCTCACAGCCACCACTGGCGCCACCCTCACAGCCACCACTGGCGCCGCCCTCACAGCCACCACTGGCGCCGCCCTCACAGCCACCACTGGCGCCGCCCTCACAGCTGCCTCTGGCGCCACCGTCGCAGCCGCCTCTGGCGCCACCGTCGCAGCCGCCTTTGGCGCCGCCGTCGCAGCCGCCTTTGGCGCCGCCGTCGCAGCCGCCTTTGGCGCCGCCGTCGCAGCCGCCTTTGGCGCCGCCGTCGCAGCCGCCTTTGGCGCCGCCGTCGCAGCCGCCTTTGGCGCCGCCGTCGCAGCCGCCCCTGATGCCACCTTCGCTGTTGGAGGCTTTGCTGCAGCCACCTTCACCGTTGGAGCCTCTGCTTCCGCCGCCGGCACTGCAGGCGACGCCACCTGTCTCGCAGTCGCCGCTGCTATCCCAAACACCGTCGCCGCTGCCGCCACCGTCAACGTCGCTGACACCGCCGCCGCTGCCACTTGCGCAGTCGCCGCAACTGTTGCAGCTCTCTCCGTTACGCCCGCAGCCCCAGCCTTCGCTGCCGGCGCCCTCTTCACCGGCACTACCTAGTCCCGCGCCTAACCCTCTCCAACTGCCCGCCAGCCCACCTGTCGCCCCCCAGCCCACTCAGTCTCCCGGCTCCCCACCCTCCCCATTGGCCACACTGCCGCCAGCTCCTCCTTTATTCCAGCCAATTGAACCCACCATCGCCTCCTCGCCGCCGCCGGCAAGCAACCCAACCCAACCGCACCAGCAACCAAACACCTCTCCGCCGCCACAGCAGCCGCAGCCGCAGCCGCAACCGCAGCCCTCCACACCTCCTCTTTCGCCGCCACTGTCCCCCACGTCTCTCAGTGTTTTCTTGGACCTGGGGATCCCCATCGCAATGATCGATGGAGCGAATCCGAAAGGGATACTTTCGCTCAGTCGCGACGTGCTCCGACCGGGATTTGAACCCGCGAAAGGCACAGCAGCGCTCGCGACGGTCTTCCCTGGAGCCGCCGAGGTCCGGGTGCTGGGCTGGAACGTTGCGGCACCGCTGCAGGTGCTGCCGAAGCCCAACCCAGGCACTTCAAATTCGATGCAGCAGCCGGGTGCAACCCAGGTGCGTACCTGCGGCGCCGCGCCTTGAGAGGCAGTTGTAGTAACGGTTACGGTGGGCCCCAGACCAGAAGGTAGAGCCATTGGGCGCATCGCCTGACACTGAAAGCGACGCAGGAAGAGACTTGTTGGAGGTCGTGTGTCTGGATGATTTGAAATAAGATGCAGCAAGGAGCTGAGAAGGAGCCGGCGAGGCAGCTATGTTGTAGGGTCAAAAGCGGGATGGGGGTATGGTACTGAGATACTCCATCATTAAGTGCGTTGGCGGGCCGGAAACAAGTCCTTCAAGGCAAATGGCAACAAGCCCTACACGCAACTGACGTCAAGCCCCTCTCTCGTCGGACCCATGCGGCGCCCCTGTTCGTTACAGGACCCGGTTGCCTGCACCACGGCTCTGTCGTTGGCCCTGCAAGCGGCCTTCTCCCGGGTTGCAGCCGCCTCGCCCTCGGCCATCACGGTTGCCAATGTGCAGTGCAGCGGAGCTGCCGCTGCCTCGCCCGGCGGCGGTCCCGCGGGCGTAAGCGCCGCCAGGCGCCGCCTGCCGCAACTTGCTACTGCCGCCGAGGGCGGCTGCAGCGCCGGCGGCGGCAATACGACCGGCACTGACGCTGACTGCAGCTGCTCTTCCTCGGAAGAGCCCTCGGGGGTCTCCCTGGAGCTCTGCGTGCCCACCAGCGGCGCTGGGGTTGGCGGGGCAGGGACGGTGGGCTCCGAAACCACCACTAGCAGCAGCAGTAGCGGCGAGAGCGGCGAGAGCGCGCTCCGGAAGCAGGTGTACGACGAGCTGATGACGCTGCAGGCGGCGCCGGATCTGGGCGGGGCTGCCTCCGGTTTGCAGATCTGCGCGCCTCCGCTGGCGGATCTGCGGGTAGCTACCCAGGTGGGTAGCTGGACAGCTGAGCAGCTGGCGTGGGCACGCGGAGGATACCAACAGCATGCCACAATCACACGGACGACATGCCCTCAACCAAGCCCGTCGCAGCCCGCTGTCCCGCCCGTATCCACCCAACCGACATGCGAAACACCTGCCGCCGCCCTCTCTCCCCCGTAGGTTCGGGTGTCATACAAGGTCCCCCTGAGCACCCTCGGGGCGGAGACCTACACCGCCGCGTGCGCCTCCTCTACCTCGTCAGCCGCCTCGGGCCGCACCGCACTTGGCCTGGCGGGCGGTGCCTCTTGCGAGGTCCTCCCGGCGGCGGCGGACACCAGTGCGGCCGCTAAGGTACGGCGCCTCGTGCCGCCAGTGCCGCAAGGCCGCAACGCAGGATGGCTGCACTTGGTGCCTGGTGCAGCTAGCATGACCGAATTGCCAATACCTAGTGTTGATGCCTGTGCCGAGCACCCTGGGACCGCCAAACAGCTCTCGGGCTCTGTCGCCCAGCTCCAACCCCCGCACTTTACGCTTCGTCCTTTTCCCGCCCTCTGTTCGCACCGCTGTCCACCAAGCTTGGCTGTGCGCGCAACAAAGCCCGTCATCGGCCTGACTCTCGCCCGCCTGTTTGCCTGACCATGGCCTGTAGGCCTGACCCTCGCCCGCCTATCTGCCTGACCCTCGCCCGCCTGTCTGCCTGACCCTCGCCCGCCTATCTGCCTGACCCTCGCCCGCCTGTCTGTCTGTCCTCTCACACTATCGCAGGCGCCGATGTCGCAGGCGGCGGCATCCTCTGCGGCAGAGGGCGGCAGCGGCTCCAGGGCCCAGACCATCATTTTGGCGGCATGCGCGGGTGTGGGGGGAGTCCTGGCCGCCACCCTGGCAGCCGCAATGGTGGTGGCTAGGCGGCGCCGGCGCGGGCGAATTCACCCCTTTGCCAAGGCGGCAGCCGACGACGGCGTGTATGAGGTAAGTGCGCGTCCATGCACGCAAAGCGCTCTGGGTTGAGGCGCAATCTCGGTTTGTGGGGTTGGGCAAGGGGGCGCTGTTGCGTTTCGAATGGGCTATGGATAGCCTCCGATGCGCAGTTGGTGGGTCTGAGGGCGTGTCAAGCTCCTCCACGCCCGGGGAAACGAAAGTACCGGTATATGTCTAAGTCGAGTTGGCCAGACACCGATTAGAGGAGGGCCTCTCCCCCTCATCTCGGACGTCGAGAAAACGGCGGTGGTTTTAGCAACCCACCTCTCGGGCGGGTACGGGCGTCACCGCGTGTCACCGCATTTCGCGATCGCATGTCCAGCCAGTTCGACAAGCTCTCCACCATGCGCCCAAGGAGCTGGCCTCTCGAACCGTTTCCTTAGACCGCGGGGGTTGCTACCTGTCCTTGTTTCCGTTAGGTTAGGCATCGCAGTCGGAGTAGACATAGCCGCCGATGGTCGACATCCGACCTCCGGTCCTCGTTTCCTCAACCAAGGTATCCAGCTTACATCTCCAACGTGTGTACCAAACGGTTTCCTAATCGGTCCCTGTTCCACGGACTTTATTTCCTCAACCCCACCCGCCCGCATCTGCCGGCTACTCCGTACCACTTGCAGGGCGGCGTGGTTCTCACCGCAGCCAGTAAGGCCTCTCTACGAGATCACGACGACATAGCGGATGGCACCGGCTGGCAGCCGCCGCGGGGCGCTTCTATTGCCGCGCGACCAGCCGCCGCCGCACCGGTGATGCCGCAGCCACAGCCAACGATGCTGTTGACTCCGGGCAGCAGCTCGTCGGGACCCAACCGGATCTCCGTTGGCAGCACCGGATCAAAGATCAGCATGCATCTGATGGCTGCTCGGGGGTCGTACATGGACGTACGGCAGCCGCCGGACCCGGACTGGGTAGAAACCGTCTCTGGGGATGGGCGCACGCCTCGAGCCTCGTGGCTCGTTATTCCGATGACGTCGAAGAGGACCGCTTGGTCGCTTGATGGGCAGGAGGCGGCGGGCGCTACGCCGTCGGGCCGGGGCGCTGCGACGCAAGGATGGCTGTGGGTGAATGGCGCTGACGGCGGAGGTGACGGCGTCGGGGGAATAGAGGACGGAGCCGTTGCAGACTCCGCTGCGTCCCTCGCTGAGCTGGCGGAGCGCTCCGCACGAACGGTGCGCCCTGCCACCGCCGCCGCCGCCGCCGCCGAAATGACGACCACGGTGACGTCGTCGGCGGTGGCGGCCGCCTCCGAGGGCGACGTGTGTCGTACGTCGCTATCCAAGCCGTCCCTGTCGGTGCCAGAGCGTCAGGCGGCGCTGAAGCCGTCGACGCCGCCGTCAAAGCCGTCAACGCCGCTGTCGAAGCCCGGAACGCCACCACAGGCGCTCGTCGCAACCGCAGCCGTATCGGCGCCACTGGTGAAGCCTTCGCCAACGGTAACGGTGACGCCGACGCCGGAGGAAGAGGAACCGCCAACGGACGCTACGTACGAGACGGATGAGCCGGAGCCCACCCAGCGGCCCAGACCGCCAACACCGCCGCGATCGCGGTCGCGTCGTCCGAAGCCCGCCCCGTCGTCGCCACAGCTCAGCCGCACAACGTCAGAGCTGACGGGAGCCGACGCCTCGGCGGCGGCGACGGCGGCGGCGGCCGCGGCGGTCCCCGCAACATCGTCACTCGCACCGCCTGCTCCTGCTCTCCAAAACGCTGACCCAGGGGTCGCAGCTGGCGGCTCCTCTCCACGGGCAAATGCTGCGAATGCGGCGCGCTGGGTTGCACCGCGCGGCAGTGGAGCGGCCGCGGGGCCGGCGGCTGGCCGCAGCGGTCGCGGCCGTAGCACCGGCTACGGGCGCCAAAGCGTCGGCGTCGGCAAGACGAGGTCAGGCAAGGATGTTGCGACGCGCCTGGCTGACATCGTGTGGGGGATGTACCCTCGTACCGAGCGGTAGGTGCCGTACGGTGTGCGTGGGCGGGCGAGTGGGGCGGACCCACGGGTCGCGAGGGGAGTGCTGAAAACCGGCCCCGCCTGGGGCCATTGGTTAAAAAACTGAACGCAAACTTATCGCCCTTCGGTACACAGGACATCCTGTGTACCGGTGTGTTCCAGTATGTACCCGTGTATGTATGCCGCGGCGGACCGGTGTACTCGGTGTCAGCGAACCTCCTCACGCGACCTTGCCCGCTGAGTCCGCCATTGATGTCCCCTTCCCTTCCCTTCCCTATCATACATAACGTGACATGCCCCATCTGCCGGTGCTCTTGCGTGCCTTGCCAAGCGCTCCAGCATGCGTCTTCCTCAGACTCGTGTCGGGAACACTTATCCAGATAGCAATCCCCATACTCACTGCTTTCCTCTACCCAATTGCGCGCTCCCCCCCAGGATACCGGTACGACACGGACGGTCTAACCTGAACGCGTCGTCCCCCGCTTCATTAGCAACGCTCAGCGGCATGGGCGGCGGCGCAGCTAGGGGGCCCCGAGAGGGGGCCCCTGGTGGCAGCGGTGGCAGCGGTGAAGGCGCCTCGAGCCGACAGCCCGTGCTCCGGGCGGCGCAGCTGCCAGGCACCCCGGCGCCTCTCCGCTCCGCCCTCAAATCGACGGCGACCGGTGGCGGCAGGACTGGCAGGATGGCGCAGCCTGCTGCTGGAAAGGGTCACGGCGACGGCGGAGCGAGAGCCGGCATCAAACGAACGATTGTAGAGGGCAGCCAGCGGAACGGGGTCCTCCTAGACGTCAAGGTGGGAGCGGGGGACTCGGGCCCGTGCCTCATGTTCCTCGTCCGTTGGAGTGACGGGGGATCGACCCCGGCAACCCGCGACGGGGTTGGAGCTGGGGCGCCGACGGCGTCAAGGCCGGCGCCGGGTGATGGCAGTAGTAGCGAGGAATGGCAGCCCCTGGGTACCCTGGTGTCGGGCGCGCGCGCTGCGCTGAGGGAGTTCCTGTCGGTTGCGCCCAAGTGGCAAGAGTTCCGACGGAGCGAGGAGTACCGGGGGTTCGCCGCGAAATGGACGCGGCGGCTGCCGCGTCTCGTCACCTTCGCCTTGGATGCGGATGCGGATGGGGATGGGGATGGGGATGGAGACACGGAGGCAGAGGGGGCTACTGTGGACCGCGGGTCCCCGCGATGAAGACAAACAACGCGCGCGTGGAGTCATGGTGACGCCCACAACCAGCGAGCAGCAGCCAAGCAGCCTTGGCCATGCCGCCGCACGCGCCGGCTTCGGAGCGGGTTATAATATTCGTTGCTGTGGGCTCCAGACCATCGGGCGCATCGCCTGACACTGAAAATAGTGGGTGCTGATGGATTTGCATGCGCGTTCGCTTGTACGACTCGTACAACATTGTCGTGTTCATGCCGCATGACGGGACTTGGCGAGGGTCACCGGCTCCGCTCAGGGACGGGAGTGTACGGATCCCGGTATCTGCCGCTGGCGTCCGTACAGGATGAAGACTCAGTGCGGGTTTTGAGCCCGTCAGGGGGGAAGTAGCCAGTGGTCGTGTGTGTCGCGCAGGCACCGGTACGGAGTGGTACTGCTTGTCGCGCACCGTGTAGTATTCGTACAAAGGAGTTGTATAAAAAGGTAAAGGCAACCCTCAAGAAGATCATTTCAGTCAGGTGCGCGACTCTGGGCTTGCCAACCAATGCCTAGTAGCTATTACGAAGCGGAA
Organism: Yamagishiella unicocca; assembly: GCA_003116995.1. Classification (NCBI taxonomy): domain Eukaryota; kingdom Viridiplantae; phylum Chlorophyta; class Chlorophyceae; order Chlamydomonadales; family Volvocaceae; genus Yamagishiella; species Yamagishiella unicocca. The sequence continues at coordinate 71,549 of BDSL01000131.1, read as the reverse complement.
ACCGCCAACGACTTTCCAGCGGCACACAACCGTTTCATGGCGAACGTTTGGCTCGTTGCATCAACTGAATTTGAGCCAAGGTTGTGTGAGGCTTTCCTGAATGGGCACAGCACAGCTGTTGGAGTTCTGGGGCCGCTTTGGTGGCGGCATGTGCGGCGGTGGCTGCCTCGTCGATAGATGTCCTGTATCACTGCGCTGATGGAGCCACCTGATGGGCCCCTGCTTGGTGGAGCGCTAGCGACATCGTATGTGCGCTCGGAATGAACTAAAGTAGTGCATGACATGGAACAAAGAAGCTGCAAGCAGGGCGTGGTATAGTATGCTGGGTTGGGCGGCGATTGTGGGTGAGGGAGGTTGTGGGTTTTAAAGGGGTGGGGTGCCCCGGACCTCTACGGAGGACTTATACGTTACTGGAGGCCGAACTATTAGATGTGCTGGTCCATAGACCTGCGGCCGCATAGGCACGGCTGCGGTTGCAAGGTGTGGAATGAAGTGGGTAATAAAGCTACACGATCCAGGGAGCTTGCAGTTTACCAGTAGCTGTTCGTGTAGCGGTGGCTACATGTTTGCGATACTGCAGGCGCACCACCTCTGCATTTTTGAAGTTGAAAGCGGCAGGATTTTTCCCTACCTTAGTCAGCCTTATTACGGCGGGGCTGTCACCCTGTCACCTGCTTTTGCCCACGTCCGGGATCAGCAGGTTTGGATTCCTGGAGGATCCGAGGGCGATCCGAGGGCGAACACAGGAATTTCCTTGGGTCTCAGGTCGGAGGCTTCGGTTCGATTTGTTGAGGCGCTCTGCTGATTATTCTGGTCGAGGGGCTGCTTGAACTGCGGTTGGTGTACTGCTAACAGGGGGGCCATTTAGGCTACTTCCCCCTGGGTGATTGGTGCCGCTGTTTGTTCTCTGGCCCCTTGGTCGGTGTTTCTGGTGGTTCGCCATCTCTCAGTCGGCTACTTTTTTCTTCTTCCTGCGTCTCTTTCAGTGTCAGATGATGCGCCCGATGGCTCTACCTTCTGGTCTGGGGGCCACTTGTAACATTTACTACTACACACTCTGCACTGCTCTGCAGCGGTGCGATGGTGTGGATTTAGGGTTTTTACAGTTGCTTTGAAAACCCAGGGACTTACGGATGCCAGATGCCATGAAAACAAAGTCAAGGCCAATCTGTACATGCCGGGCGCGCGGCTCCTGGCGCACACGCTCCTATGTCGGATCCTTATGTAACGGTCAGCGCAAGTACAAAGCCCGAAGTTTCCGATCACTGCCTTCACGTCGCCTCGTTGCACCCCCACATGCCGCCTGCTCTCCCAGCACGTCGGCACCGCTCGCACGCATACACCGGGATAAGTGGGAAGGGAAATGTACGGAGGCTGCTCAGTACTTTGCTTAGGGCATCGTCCTCCACGGAGCATCATCCTTCCCGCAATGTGTACGACGCGGCGGGGGAGATTTTGTGAGATCAAGTGGGCATTTACAACAGGGTGAGGATGCTGATGTGATTTGGTCATGCAGTGCCGTACATGCCTTCAGACGCTTCTGTCAAACATTTTAAGCCGCAGACTTAACATCGTGATGGCAAGCCGTGCTTTTCAAAACAACACGCCAGACGCGTTATGCCCTGAAAATACAGAACTCCACGGTTATCCCCAAGACGTGAGACGACCCGCAATCGTTGTGTTATGGATGCGGCACGGGCGCACGGCGCGGCAGAAGAGCGATAACCAGTGTGGTACCCAAAGCCGCAACTCAACTCGGCGGCCCTGACAATCTCGCAGAGCTGGCGCCGTACATCCCACATTCATTCGCAGCGTTTTTGCACCCTCTTTTCCGCGCACGAGACGCTCGGTAATGAAAACCTTCCCGAGGATCCGTTCGCTGAAATCGGAACAACCAATTCACACTTCAACTTAACATTCACTTTTCAACAGTCGACAGCTGGTCATCCGCACTACAAGAAACAGTCGACAGCTGGTCATCCGCACTACAAGAGGACGCGAGTAAAGAGTACTGCAGGACGTGACGTGAGAGGAGGAAAACAGGAAATGTCAGCAGCGAGTACACAGGACCTCCAGATATGACGCTCGAATGATCACCAAGCGCGCAAACATGGCCACGGTGCGCGTCCACGCGCTGACGCGCAGTTCTCAACGGTGGTTTTGTAAAATGCGTCGCAACGCAACGCATCGTCAGAGATGGCAATCTGTAATACAACATAAACAGTTTGCCTTCAGGATTGCAAAGCGTTTCGGCATCACAAAAACAAACAATGAAGGGACGAACGCGAGGCCCAGGACGGCGTGCCACCCTGAGCTAGAAGAACGTCTGTGCACGACGCAACAAACGTTAAACAAGGAGCGGTAAGAGCGCAAAAGAACGCAAAGGAAAGCTAAGGTTGACAGCACCTTCACAACTAAATGCTCGCTTCCGGCCCCTTGCGACGAGTACTGCTATTACAGGCGCAGGCCCGAGCGCCGCTATCGCTGCACATCAAGCGAAAACTCCTTCGCACACCCTAGTACAACGATTCGGGGCCAAGCAAGAGGGTGACGTCGACAGAGCAGGCCACAGCCCACACGAGCCCACCCACTTTTCCTAGACACGGTCCGGTAGTCGAAATCAACCCTAATTAACCTTCCCTCAGAACACAAATCTTCTACGTCGACCGCACATGCTATTAAGTACATGCCGACATCAGACACATACCCATCACGCCCGTACAACTTAACAACAACGCGGCCCTACAAGACGACATAAGCAACGCCTTTTATCAAGCCGCAAGCGCAAGGGTACCCCCACGAGCACAAGCACCTGCCTGCCCGGCCTTACTACCTGCAATGAGAAATGATTCGCCATCTAGCATTTTTGAGGAAGCACACACGGTTTGTTCAGTTCGCCTTCGCAACGCCGCTGCTTGCCGCAACCAGCGCGATGCAAACGGATGCAACCATGAGGGGACGGATGCGGCCGGGATGGAGGGCGGGAGGCGTTCCCTCCCTTCCTTCCCTCCCTCTCTGCATCGCCGCCCCTGCCGTCAAACAACTCCCGCCTGCCCCCCTGCCTGCTTAAGGACGATGCAACCGTACGACGATCCCATCGCGCAGGAAAACCTGCTCAAGAAGACAACACCACGACGCTGCGTGGATCCGACGTGGATCCGATGCGTCACCCGATCCAAAGCGATCGACGCAACAGCTGATGATGATCGCCATGGCGCGCATCGGGCCTCGGTTGATTTCCTCCCTGTACAGCCCCCCCCCATGGCCCATCCCAAGACCTCGACCTCGGCAAGAGTCGCTCATGTCAGGGGCGATCCAATGGCCTGGGAAGGATTGCAAAGCGGATTACGCGGATGTACCACGTGGCCTTATTCATCGCGCGCTACCTGATCCGTCGAGGCGAGCACGGCTGGGGTCCGGCCTCCCCCCCGCCTTCCCCATATCCTTTCTACGCCAACCTGCATAAACATGAACCCCATGCCCGTGAGTTGAAGCTCACGCAGCTTCAATCGTCAACAACACGCAACATCCAACGGTCGTACAACTGCTCGCGAAGAGCTTATCCCCATTTCGCGAATGGTCAACATTACGGCTTGTAGCCGACGGCGCTGGGCGCTGGTCGCTGCAGCGTCACCCACGCGGCTTTCGAATACACGTCACCGTTGAGCAAGAACACCATGTACATCCCTGGTGGTACGATGTTAATGTGGGGAGGCCCGCGAACTGTCACCACACTGCCGTCGTCGGAGACAATCTCCAGCCCGACCAGACGCTGATGCGTGTTGAACGAGTGGGTAACACTTCCGGGCGCCATCAGGACTACCCGAGTGATGCTGTTGCCGTCCACGCCTGCCGGGAAACTGTATGCGATCCGTACGGTTCCAGCATATGGCATGATGCTCGATTGTACGGCGTTGATGCTGGGCTTGGCCCAATCCATGAAGACGTACGGCGGCGTGAAGATCTCCAAACGATACTCCGCCTACGGGGATCGAAGCAGGGGCGAGGGTCTTGTTTTAAGGCTAACGACGGGGGCCGTTGAGGAGTGGCCGCTGCAAACCCGCGGGACTGCATGGGGGAGGTGGTGGTTGGTCAGACTGCTTGGCGGGTTGGGCACTGCGGAGGATTGCCCATTGCTGTGCGCACGCATTCCAACTGAATGGATTATATGGTGTTTATCGTTCCCTTCGCCACGGGACAACACAGGGGCAATATATGTACTTGAGGAGACGGAGGCGCTGGAGACGTGTCCAAGGATGGGTTGAGTGCCCTTGCACGTGACAGGGGACGTTCGTCCACACTCCCATTCACAAAAAGCCCACCTTGGACGTGGGCGATGGGTCGAAATCGAAGCCGTCCTTGACCGCGAAACGGTAGCAACGGTCACAGCCAGCAACCAAGATGGTACCGTTGGTGGTTAACGCGGCAGTGGAATGGTACATGCGAGCGATGGGTGTGAGGCCCAGCCGCCGGAAGCGGTTGCCAGCGGGCAGATCTGGGTCGTACAGCTCCGCGAAGAGGACGGGGTAGTTGGCGCGGCTGTCTCCGCCACTGGCAGAGTCTCCGGCCAGCCCCATCTGCATGGGTGAGGAGGCGACATGGAGGCTAAGGCGTGGGACCGGAAACAAGGATGCAATCACCGATGTTGGTGAGCAGATGGGCCACTTGGGCGCTGACACGCATCGCTAGATGCGGAGAGGGCGGGAGACATACGCACTCCCGCAGAGCAGAGCTGTACCCTGTGGACTCTGAACGAAACCCAAGCGCCGTCGCTGCCGTACGCTCCGGTCGCAGGGGCTCGCAAATCTGCCGCGCCGTCATCGTGTATGGCAGTGCTGAATGCACAGCGCGCGACGGACTGGGGGCTGACGTTGCCAGCGCTCCGAAACCCTGGCGCCGCAAGCTGGGTGCCTGAACGTCCGGCTCCGAAACCCACCCGCCACTCACTCTCCAGTTCCCTTCCCGTCCCTCTACCCTCAAGACACGAGAGGAGGTACAGGACCCTGCATGCAAACGGGAGGGCCTTCCACTCACGTTTGCGCCGTTCAGGATAACCACCTTGCCGTTGGGCAAGAGCACGCTGTCGGGCATGACGCGGCCAACGGTCATCAGTTCCGGTAGCCAACCTTCAAACGTGTAGTTTCCCGAGGTCTTGTTGAAGGTCAGCTTGATGCGGCTGGCACCACGATTCGCGATGATCGTGAGATCGCGTGTGGTTGCTTCTCTCTGGCCGCCAAACAGCATGATCTCGACCTACAGCGACCCACGGGTCAGCCATCATCTTAAGAGGACAGTGTCCGGGGGATGGCACGGGGGCTGAGTGGCTCGCAGCCAAGGCGAAGCCGATGACAGGATCAGAAGCCTGCCGCTGTAACATCCTGACAATTCCTGCACCGCAGCAGCAGCGGTGGCCCCTCCCCACCAGGTGTTTCGGCAGTCAATCCAAGTCTACAAGCATGCACACGACCAGGTGTCCGAAAGCTGTGCGCCAGCTACACTCCCCATTTCGAGTAATCGGTTCAACCCCCCTACCTGATAATCATTCTCCGGGTAGAGGCCCAGCATGACGGAGCTCCCGGTAAAAGGAAACTGCGTCGAGCCGTAGCCACGCAATCGGGGCACGTCCTGGATCCAGTTGTTGGTCCGCCAGTCGAGGATGAAGCCAGCGCGGCCGCAAAACGTGAAGAGGAGGCCCTCCGGCAGCACATAGTTAAAGGGGTAGTAGATCTGCGGGGGGGGGGGGGTGATGGCGGGTTTGTGGGTTGCGGTGGCGTCAGGAGGGGCCGCGATTGTCGTACATACGGTGGTTGCTGAAAGTGTAACGGTATTAATGATTATAGCGGTTGCATATAGGGTCGGCGGGTCCCGCCATCGGAACCGTACTGCCGCAACCTCACCTGCTCCGAGGCGTCCAGGTAGCCGGAGCGCATGCCGTACGGCTTGATGTCCGTAGTCACGGGGTCGTACATCTCCCAGAAGGGGTTGTTGGAGGTGCCGGCGCCCACGCCCTGCGTACCTCCCATGATCAGGATCTTACCGTTGGGCAGCAGCGTGGGTGTGGGATACCTGGGGGGCGGGACGTTTTGAGGTGGTGCAGCAGGGGTAGGGTGGGGTTGAGAGGGAACCGGAAGGTCAGCACTACAGGGGGGGATGAGGGATGTCAACGGCAGGTGAGGAAGCTCGGGTCGGAAAAGGGCCAGCGCCCATTGGGGTCTTATTCTCCTGTCGGTTGCATCATTGGGGCGTCTCCCACCTGCCGCCCTTGTGACTGCACGACAAGCTATGCAAGCAAGGGGGAGCTAGCCGTTTTTCGGCATATGGACCCACCATCGCCGCCAGCCCATATCCCTGATTTTGCGGAGCTGCAGGTCGGTGCAGCTGCGGTTGAAGGTGCGCACCGACTTCATGCCGTCCGGGTAGCCGGCATTGGCCTGGCGGGGGGTGGCATAGGGGAGGCCGGGGGGGGCCGTTGGCCCTAGTTTGTCTTTATGCTAATACAGGGGTGGTCAGTGCTAGCCTGCAGGGGTGCCTAACGGAACAACTCTAGGACGACCCAGACGAATACGACTTACCGCCAAACGACAACCTACAACGGCGACCTTAAACCAGGTTGCGGCCATCCGTCTCTTGGGACCCACCACCGCAGCGTCCGCACCCACCCCGCACCGCCCCACCTACGCGTCGTGCAAAGTTCACTCCTCTGCCCTCCTCTCCCTTTTCCCCCCCTTCCCCGTCCCTCTGACCCCTTTTTCTCCCTTCCGTTCCCTTTCCCCTCCCTTCCCTTGTCCCCCATCGAAAACCCCTCGGCACGCCGGTTTGCCGTTGTCCCTCTTCCTCGTTTCAAACCCCCATGCCCCCCTCTTGCAGCTCGCTTTGGCATACAAACACCACCCTCCCATCGCGCACCCCTCTTGGAGGAGCCACAAGGCCCCCCGGAAAAGCCACATTGCCCCCCGGAAAAGCCACATGCCCTCCCTGGAAAGTCGCAAGCCCTCCCTGGAGAAGCAACAAGCCCTTCCTGCACAAGCCGCAAAAACACGCGCCCAGCACGCACCTGGTGTCCGCCAACCACCAAAACGTCACCGCTGTCCAGCAGCGTGTGACCGCAACAAAACAGGCCGTCAGGAGAAAAGATTGGCACCCAGCGCTTCGTGACGATGTCGAAGAAGCCGGCGATGACTCGGCTACCGTCTGGGTGGTACCCGGAGGGCCGTTCCATTAGTAGGTACTTGTCGGTGCCGGGAACCATGACCAGGTGTACGGCAACGACCATGGCGCCGCCAGCTGACGTGTACTTGCCGTACACCAGGGGGTCGCCTTGAGGCGGTGCTGGCGGGCGATTCGACGGCGGCGGCGACGGACTGAATGGCGGCCATTGGGGTTCTATCGGCGGCGCCGGCGGGATGTCGTTCGAGCCCTTAAAAGGAGGGGGGCTGGGGGGAGGCGGTGACGGTGGTGGCGGAGAGGGTGGCGGCGGAGAGGGTGGCGGCGGAGAGGGTGGCGGCGGGGACGGTGGGGGAGGGGGCGGTGGGCTGGGGGGTGGGGGCGACGGAGGTGGCGGCGGCGGCGGCGGTGGCGGTCCAGCAGGCGGCGATTGGAACGCTTTAGGGGGAGAAGGTGGCCAAGCGCTCCTCGGTGGCGGCCGTCTCCTAACATACTTCTTCGGGCGTGCCGGGGGACGAGGAGGGCGTGGCGGGGGGAGATCGTACGGCGGGTAGTCATATCCGTCTTGCGCCAAGGCTCTGCCAGCGTTGTGGAATTCGCTGCCGCTGCCGTCACTGCTGCTCTCCACCGCGACCTGGTCCCAGCTCGTCACCTTCCTCTTGGAGTCTGTTTCCGACCACGAAGCGGACAGCGCGTTGCCCTGGACGCCGTTGAGGGTTGCGGAAGCAGCCAGCATCACAACCATCAAAGCTGATGCAAAGCCACTGGCACAGCCCCAACCGCGGTATCTGATACCGCTGGGGGCGCCTCTTTGACGGCTGTGTTGGGGAGAGGAAGACCCTGTGGCGGCGTCGCCGCCGCCGCCGCTATCGGAGGCGCTAGTCAGTCCTTTACAACCCATGTCGATTTAACGTTTTGCGCTGTTTCTGATGTGTTAGCTATCGCGGCCGGTCCGCCGTGACGGGGCTGGGAGGCTCGACGGCGGTGGCGTCAGCCTCCCGAAGCTTCGCGTGTACTAACGCTGGGTTCCGGCCGTTACACCAGCAGAATGGGTTCGTATGGGAGGCGGTTACTCGCGTCGTTCAGTACGGCGCGAGGAAGCTGTCCGAGAGCCACGGACGACCCAAGGCTACGCAGTAGCGGCGCAGAGACCGCCACGACTCTCGCCCCGTCCGGAGCAACGCACTCTAGGCTGCTCCGCAAAGCCACCAGCTTATATTATCTGCTTTTGTATCTGAGCAAGTGCAAAATAAAGAGGGTCGTCGACCATCACGCCGGCGTCAATCAGTTCTTGTCATACAATGCCGATTGATGCCCCACGAATGCAAGGAATTCAGGTCGTAGATCGAAGGGTGTCGCACAGTGAAAACGAGGGCAAAGCACGTTACTCTCCTGTGTCGATCGGTTCGGCCACACATACCCATACATTTCCGGTAGCAAAATATTAACGGCGCATACGCCTATTATACAATAGTCATAATAAATCTAAATACGTATGTACACTAGCGCGCCCGCCGAAGGTTGACACGCGCGGCGGACAGACCTCAGGACAGTCCTTGGGGCATATCAACCACGCTCCCAAACCACGCACCCTGCGTACCTTAAGACTATTCAGCTTTATCCATTTCCCCAAAAGCAGATTCCGATCCAGCAGATGCGGCAAGTTGTGAACTCAGTCGCCCACCACGTGAACGCAGCCGCGTTGTGAAGCCCCACCTAAGCTGCACAACCTATATATGGGTTCTGCTGGAAAGTCTCTGCAATTAAACCCAGCGTGGCGGACGTTTGAGTTCAAACAATGTGGGTGACGGATAGTTTAGTCGACGCGACGACGCACTGCAGTGAAGGCCCTATGCCACTCACTGATGGGTTTGGAAGCGGGTCGTTGTTCAAACTGTCCTGTGGCTCAGGCATTTGTTGCAAGGCCCAAGTGCATTCCACGGCACCGCTATACGACAAGTCGTTATTGCGAACGGCCGACCCTGGTCGACGCAGGCAGACCAAACTCGCGGCAGGTGTAAGGAAAAACTATAATTGATCTAAGGATCGGCCAATGATTTGCTGCGCGGAAGCGACGCTGCGACCATTCGCCGGTAGCGCCGTCTGATATGGTAATCCTTACACAGGGTGCAGCCCTTCGTCCTTGTTGTGATAAAATGAAAAACATAAATAACGGAAGCGAAATTGTTCCGTTGTTTAAAGGGTTGAAGCGCGCGAATCTTTGTGGGGAAACGGTCTGAAGGCCAGTTGCTGTCAACACCCTATGTAGCGCGGCCACAACAACGTCCCGCTGCCACCGACTGCATCTATGAGTGTGTAAGGCCCATGAAAGCGATATACCTGGCTTTCAAATTTGGCGGTTTGTAGGGAGGGGTGACCGCGAAGGTAGCTACCGTACGCTGGAAGGTACAGCAGGACCAAGATCTTCCCTCGACATAGACAGCCCTGGAAGGTGACCGAATCTGAATACTTTGGAGACAACAAGGCCGTCAGATCACTCTTGTAGATCGTTAGGTAGATGCGATCCCATGGCTTGCAGTCAGCAGCAGCAGCTAATTCTGGCACAGTCGAGGATTGACTAGCAGTGCCCGCAATCGTGCTGAAAGATGCGGGGGGTGCGAGCCCGGCAAGCTGGGAAACGCTCCGCCTTCGCGGCGGCTACGATTCGTTTGGCGGCAACGCCGCCTTCCTCCGCTTCCCCCATCCGCGACTCGCCACCAGTGCCTGTGTGCACGCCTGCACACGCTACTTTCCCAAGAGACGCCTTGTGGCATTAACGCACAGCTGCAATCAGGTCCACCAGGGTCCACTACGATCGTGTACGATCGGGTACTACCGGTAACTCTTCGCTTTCTCGCTGGATGGCTCAGGTTACCAAGTGTTGCTGTAGGTCCGTCTCGCCCCGTATAGCGAGGCGGAGCAAGCGGTGCGCGATGCGGGTGGCGAGGATAGCCGGGCGATGCGCTGGAACGGCATCTGTCCCAGAGCTGTTCCTGATGCTAACCTTTGATACCACTCTTTGACAGGCCACATTGTATCGCTGGTGCCCAAGCCCGTTTGCTTGACCACCTTAGTTTCGGCAGACACGTCGTGAAGACCTCGTAAACTCGCATCCTGCGCGAGCAGTCCTTCCGCAAGTCTGCATCGCGACCTGCTGAGGCCCTGCCGCGTTCCCAGACCTGCCGTGTTCCCAGACCTGCAAAGGCCCCACCGCGTTCCGTTCAGTTCCGTTTTCGCATCCGCATTCCGCGCCGCCTTCTCTGCACCTTCCCATTCGGACGATTGGACGGTACGGCGATGACGAGAGGCTGCGAGATGCGTATGCTCTGTCAGACGTAAGACCGTTGGCGTTTGGACGAGCAGGACCGTGAAGACCCCAGCGGTCTTCAAGACTGTCCGTACCCAACTAAACCTACCGACTCTGTACACAACCGCACGTCTCTCCCCCCCTCTCATGTCCCACTAAAAGGTAGAGGCGGCTGCGGCCAGTGCCGAAGCAACTGCACGGTACCGAGAAGCCTGTCTCGGGCCGGCCCCGTTCCGGCCCTCAGTCTTCAGCTGATGTATTGGACTAAATCCTCTCCCGGACGCCGCGTTGAGCGCTGCCCCCCAAAAACTAGATCCGGTGACGCTGCTGCCCGTGCCGTACGACAACAGGTCCAAGGGACCGCAGCGCCGTGCCTGGTTGAACCGCGTATGCGAAGTGGTTACAGCGGGCGTGACGTCAGTTTACATCAGTCATCCGGCCCCCTACGTGACGCGGACCCCCCTAGTGGCACGAGCTCCCCCCCAACAAACGATTGCTTGCAGGAGCTCCATCTCTCCCCCCTCCATGCAACCCATCCCCACACCAGCAGGAGCTCCCCGGCCCCCGCCAAACACACCACAACTCCCCTAGCCGCCATCCACGCTTCGAGCTCCCAACCGCCTCCGCCCACGCCCACGCTGCCTCCACCCCCAGCCGCCTCCTCCCCCTGCCCTGTTCCACGCCACTTCAGCCCCTAGCCGCTCTGCCCTTTTTCACCCCATCCTGTCTCTCTGGTGTCCGTCTTGTCTGGTGCCTGCCTTCGTCGTCGTCACCTACTCCGCCGCCAGCTGCAGCAGCGCGGCCCCGCTCGAGGGCTTCGTCGCAAAGAGCACCTCGGACAGCTGGTCAGAGGTGATGGTGCCGCCCTCCACCTTAGCCTGCGGATCAAGGTTCCCCCGGCAAAGGTGGAGTGAGAACCCGGAAGAGGTGGAGTGAGAACCCGGCAGGGGTTGAAAGAGGAATGATCGCAGAAGGCAAGAAAACCGGTTGATACAGCAGGGGGCGGGAAAAGGGTTGCAAAAAAGAAGGGAGGGGAGGGGGGGGGGTCGAGGAAGACCCGTGGGGGAGGAGGCTCGGTGGAAGAGCCGTGCAGATGTAGGCGGGAAGGAGCACCAGCGTGGCACGTAGGCGGTCTGCGGGTATGAGCTGGGCTCGAGCAGCGATGCGCGGTAGTCACCCACCCCGCCTCCCACCTCCCATTACCTCCCACACCCCGCCTCCCGCCTCCCACCACCTCCCACCACCTCCCACCCACCCGCCCTACCACCGCCCATGTCCCACCTGGAAGTACTTTTCCTTCAAGGCCTCCAGGAAGGCCTCCACGTCCTCGTCGCGGACCAGAGACACCGTGCAGCCGCCCCAGCCCGCACCTGGACCGTCGGGTTGGGTTGGACGGGGGCGGGATGGGTGGGGGATGGGACGAATGGGGGCAGGGAGGGTGGGCGACGGATGGTCGGTGGGGAAAAGGAGTGCTGGTCGTGAGCGTATGTGCAACTCACGGCCCGAAAAACGATTGCGAAAAGGAAAGGAACTAGATGGAAGTCGGTGCGGCTAATCCGGCGCATCCGCCAGCGCAGCAATCTCGTTCAGCACCCACCCGCCTTGAATATCACACCGCCACATATCACACACTGCTTCCTTTTCTTGCTTCCGACCGGCCGCTGGCTTTTCGTAAGGAACTAACTACTAGGGTTTGCGACGCTTCGCCTGATAACCAAGCAAAACTCTTAGGTTTCATCACGCAAAACCCTTCCGCCCGCGGATCCGAGGACCCGGAACTCCAACCCGCCCACCGGTGAGCCGTGAGCCCAGCGCCCCGGCGGCCCTCGCCACGGCGACCAGCTCGTCCAGCTCGTCACAACTGCAGCCGTACAGGTCGGCGCAGGAGGCGTGCGAGTCGTTCATGAGGCCGCCGACCTTTGCCAGGCGCTCCGGAACCGGCAGCGAGGCGTCCTGGGCTCCAGGGAGGGCGAGGAGAAGGGGAGGGCGAACCCGGAAAAATGCTAGTTGGAAAACGGCTTGGGCATGCGTCTTGAGGGACGGGGAGGGGGAAGTTTGGCTGGCAGCTGCCAACCTGGCGGCTAGGAAGCAAGGACATGAAATGCAGCATAACCTCGCAGGGCGGGCGGGAGACTCCAGTGCCGACCCACGGGACTTTCCTCTCTCATGCCCCCCGCCTCGCACCCTCCTCCGGGTTCCTTCCCGGCCCCCAACCCACCTCGCACACCGCACGGAAGTCCAGCACGCGCTGCGCCTCCGAGTACACGTGCACCGCCCTCTTGCGCAGCGGGAAGGCGTACTTGTCCTTTTCTGCCACCTGCAGCGCGAGCAGCGAGCCCGGCTCGCCCGAAAACAGCTCCGCCAGCCGCCGGCCGCCCAGCGCCTCCTCCACCTCGGCGATGGTGTACTGCTCGGCCAGGTGCTCCGAAACCGCGTTGGCGCACGTGGCGCCGTCCGCTGCGCCGTACTTTTCGTTGATGAGAGGCTCCAGATCGCGGAGGGTGCGCGCCTGTGGGTTGGGGGGGAGCAACCGCTAGCTGGGGAAGGCAACGGCGAAGAGGCATTGAAAGGTGGGGAAGGCAAAGGCGAGGAGGCGTTGCAAGGTGGAGAGCTGCGTGCCAATTTACCTCTGCTTGTGTGTTGCTCGAAGAATTGAGCAACAAGGAAACGTAACCCCTGTGCGACAAGTTTGTGGTAAGAGAAGTGCAAACTGGGGGCGTGGTGGGGCGCAGGTGGAAGGGCGTTGGTGCGTTGGGGTTTGATACCCAAGCGGGCTGTGGGCTGGGTGCCCAGGGTGAATCGAAGCGGTCAGGTCAGGCAGAGCTAGCGACCCCAGGGAAGAGAAACAAATGGGGTTTAGAGTTCTAGGGCACTGAGCGTAGTATGGAACCCGGGCCGCCGCATCAGCGCCCCAACCCCTTGGGTGGAGTGAGGCTGCCCCCTGCCGCCCACCTGCCAACCCCCCCCCCACACACAAACGCACACGGGTTTCCCCTCATACCATCCCCCCACACACCTACACCTTATCTTCCCCCCCACACATACATACCTTCTCCAGCGCGTCCTCCGCACTCATGCCCAGCTTCATGGCCAGAAGGACCGCCGCCAGCCGACACTCCACCACACGCAGATTGTAGCTGCAGGGGGAAGGTGGGGGGCGGGTTAGGAAACTGCCTACCCAGCCACGAACAGCAGGCAGGGAGAAGTAGAGGAAAGGGGCGACGACAGCTGGCGACCCGTACGGCAGCGCACTGTCGTACGCACCGTTTGGGCGCCGTCTCGGCCTTGTTGGACACGGCCAGTGAATTGGCGATGACGAAGGTGGCTCCCTCGGGGAGGACGATGCACACGCCGCGGACCTGGGGGGGAAGAGGAGGAACGCGTGTTTGTCGTACGATGCAATACATGTCGGACAGGGTAGGATACGAGGCGTGTGGAACTTTATGTTAGGGTCTGCATGCCGGAGAACTTGGTGGGTCAGTCGGAGGACGAAAAGTGAAGCCCTGGTTTGGGGTGGACCTGGGTTGGGGGATGGGGTTGGGTTGGGATTGGGGTTGGGGGATGCTCCATACTGATCTCCTTCCGTACACGGGGTCCCAACAGGGAACCCCTGGTTTCATGGAAGTACCGCAAAAGGACGTAACAAGCCAGGCCATCGGATGACCAGGCTCGTCGTGCTGCTTTCTTCCGACAGTCATGTAAGTCGGGATCCTCCGTTGAACTGATTCCGTGGAAGTCTCCCATTACTGCGCCAAACCAACTTGCAGGGACACGCAAGCATAACATTGAACTTGTGGGACAGACTCTATAATTCTGCGCGCCGTGGGGAGAACGTTTACCCCCACAGGCATGTAATCCCTGGTGGGCGAGCCTTGATTCGCATGTCTGCATTGGTGAGGCTTGTGTCCGTCGTGGGCACCCAGCACAAAGGCCTCCCTCCCTGGAGCCGAAAAGCTCCGCCCCTGGAGCCGCTTCGGGCCCGCCGACCCACCGACCCACCGGGTTGAACTCGACGTGCATGGCCACCCCCTGCTGCCCCATCATCGAAATTGCCTGGTCCATGCCGCCGCTGGTAACGCCCACATAGCGCTCCGCCTGGCCGAGGGGGAGGGGGCGGCAGATAGGGCGGGGGAAGGGGCCAAGGGTGAAGGGCGCAAGGGCGAAGGGGCCCAGGGGGAAGGGCGGGGAAGAGGTCAAGGGGGATGGTCGCGGGACGAGACAGCGCGCCGACCCCCGCCACATACGCACACACACACCTTGCACGCCGCCTCAGCCACCGCCGCCTTGTCCAGCTGCTCCGGAACCACCCCCAGCGCCGCCAGCACCGCCAACATGGACGAGCAGACGATGGCGGCAGAGGACGACAACCCGGAGCCTGGGTGTGTGTTTTGGGGGGGGGGGAGGGAGGAAACCGGTTGACACGGCAAAGTGGACCGAGAGGAGAAAGACCACTGGGAGACGGATTTAGGAGCCGTGTGTACGAACTTTGGAGGTGGGGAGTGGGGGAGCGAGGAAGTCCGTGTTTGGGAGGTTTCGAGGGAGACCCGCGTTTGGGAGGAGGGTCAGGGGATAGGGCAGGGTGCGAGGCAGGGGAGGTGAGCGGCCAGGACGAAGGTACATGGAGTGGTGGCGAGATGCCCGGTGCAGCGACTCGTGCGAAGTACCGTGTCTATGGCAATTGGCAACTGGTTTCAGGTTGCCGGCCCCGTGACAGTGCTAGCACCAGCCAGGCAGTTGTCTTGACGGCGGCAATTTGTGTGTGTGTGCGAAAATCCTGAAGGCAACCACCTTTGAACGGCCCTCTCTGGGCCGCCCTAGTTCACCCACCGGTGGGCACCTGGCCGTGCACCACCACCTGCAACCCGCATGGCTCCGGAACCGAATCGGGGCGTGTGGCGGCCAGCAGCTCAAACACACCCTGGGGAGATGCAGAGGTGAGAGGAGGGGCGCGGGGGAGGGGAAGGGAAAGGCAGCGCAGGTGAAGGCTGTGCATGAAGGGGGCGCGGCCAAGAGGGCGGGGTCGATTTGCCGGAGCCGGCATTCTCAGGGGTTCTGCACTCGCAGAGTCAGCTAAGTTACATACGTCGCTCGGACGCTTCGCTCAGATCTGCCTTCGTGGCCCTGTTAATACGGTGTCCCAAGCGTGCGACCTTCGAGTGATCCGACTCCAATCGAAATTTGCAATACATTCAACAAACATCAGGCAACTGACATAGCAGCCATTACACTAAAAATCGCGCCTCCTCCCCCATCCCCCCGGACTATCCTGTCCTTTTCGCGTCAACGGTTTTTATGGCTTTCCCCCAGGCCCCACTTTGCTCTGGTGTCGACCTAGAAATTTCCTCTTAACCCCACCTTGTATGCGGAGACGAAGTAGTTGGCCCACGAGTGGTTGGCCACGTCCACCTGCTGCTGCGGGTCGATGTCGAACTCATGCGTCGGGTACTTGGCGGCCTCCACATTGCCAACCACCAGCTTGCTCGTCCCGGGGGCCTTACGAATCGCAACCACCGTGTCCTGCGGCGGCCGCGAGGACGGTGGCCGTGGTGGTTGAGTCGACGGCAACCGCCGACAGGCGAGTGAGGACAGGCGATTGAGGAGGGGCGATTGAGCACAGGCGATTCGGCGCCACGTCGATCGCCACCCATCCCCCCCCAAAACTGTGTTTCGTCGCTTTCTGCGGCTCCGCGGGGCTCCCCCGCGGCTTCACGGACCCGTGGGTCGTTAATGCCCTGTTGTGGTGCCGCTGACGCCAAGATCTGGGAGAGAGGGCACCCAGGGGCAGGGGCAGCCGCAGCCAGAGCAGCTGGCGCAGCCACAGCCGCCGCAACACACCGCGCTAGTGGGGTATCCCACCTGGCGGATGGCCATAGGCAGCACTCCGTATCCCTCGTAGTCAATGTGCTCCCCGATCAGGTTCACTCGACCTAGGGGGGGCCGGGAGCAGAGAGGCCGGTCAGGTGGGAGCGCGCAGGCGGGACGAGTGTACGGCAGGTGGCGGAGGCCCAGGCGCGGGGGAGGGGTCTGCTGATGCGATCTGAGGAGATCCAGGATGATCCTCTGCAACCAAACGTCCGCCCCCAAGACCTGAATGCTCGTTTCGGTCACCAAAACACAGCGCGCCCCCGGCTGCCGCGATATGGCAATCCCCTCCAGGCTTACCCGGCGCTCGGGCGTAGAACTCCGGGGGACTGCTGTACGCCAGCTCGAAGGCAGTTGTGATCTGTTTGAACCGCTCAGCAACGCCTGCATGCACAAGGACCGACGGGCCGGAAGGCTGAGCTGAGCCCAATACTCCAGTCATATGAAACAAGAATGGACACCAGGCAGCTATGGGTTGTGCTGACCTGGGCTGCCTGTGTAGACCGCTGCGAGATCAGCGAAAAGCGGTACCGTGGGGCTGGGCTTAAAAGACAGTGCGGAGCCCCCAGCCGTTTTCGTATCGTCAGCTTCAGACATGATTGATGTGGGGCGCAGGCAATTGGCGAGGTGCCACCTACGGAACGTGAGTGGCGTTACGTCGGCACAGCGAGCAGACGACCTGTGAAATGAATACCCAGTCTAAAGTACAAAACTAAAAATGTTCGGCGATAATTCACTTGTTATCTTGATCCTGTGCTTCTAACAAATTGACCGCGTCAGCCCGTGGGCTCCGAAGCAATGTACGGCATCTTTTGGACCCTCCTGAAATCCCTTGACTGCAACAAGAGTCACGTCATTGCTCACTCCACCTCATCCTGAGTAGAAAATACCGCTTGATCCTCGTTGATTTCAATCTCCCAACCAAAATGTCTGCTTTGCGATGCTGCACCCAAGGCTCTGGCGTGGTGCGCGCTGGTACCATTCGTTCAGCACGCCGGGTCAGCCGGATCATAACGCGTGCCGCAGAGGTGGGTGGTGCAGTGCGCTGAATGTCCTACAACCATCGCAAGCAGCGCCCAGTTGCTGAATGACCGTGCGGTCGCTGCGATATGGGTGAATTATGTTGGGGACCAATCAGCAACGGACTGCAGGACCAGCGACGTGTCCTCGGCCTTGCTGCACGCATGCATCGCAGACGAAGGAAGACGCGGCGAGCACTAGCGGAACAACTGCTGCTGATGAGGCAGCCATCAAGTCATCCTTTACGCGCGAATTCACTTCTTTTGGCGCCCGCATCGTGGAGAGCGACGGAAAGCTGTCAGGCCCAGAGGACGAGAAGGACTTCTGGGAGGGGGACAATATGGAGGTGGGTGCGCTCTTGCGCCAGCCGGTCACCCCGCGAATCAAAGATGGTTCGGGGAGTAGCTCCGCTCTGTGTTACTGGCCTCGGGGTAGGGCTGATCTTGATGCGACGGGGGGGGGGGGCGAGTAATACATGTGGATCGGGCTTGTGGGATGGCCGAGCACAGAGGCCCCAGAGGCCACCACTGCGGGCAGGTGCGGCAGGCCGCTCAATGAGGGACTGTCGGGGCTGCCAGGTCGGGGATCAGAGCAGCAGCAGCAGCAACAGACCAGCTTGATGGCCGGCAAGTGCCACACCCCACGGCGACCCTTCCGGCGCCAGGTTGCACACACTCATCTCGCACCCATCGCGTACCCATCTCGCACCCACGTATCCACCTCCGAAACCACTCCACCGCGCCAAACGCGCAGACGCTGGGCCGTGTGATGGAGCGCTTCTTCCTGCCCGGGCTGGTGGTGCTGGGGCTCGTCTGCGGAGGCATCGCCGCGCGCACTTACAATGAGGACGCGGACGTGTTCATCGCGCCACCTAGCGGTCCGGATTCTGGAGTCCTCATCATCCCGGCGGGGGCTCTGGCGCCCGCGGCCGCCGACTCGCCATCCGTCTTCGCGCAGCCGACCTCGCAATGAGGCGGGAGCAGCGGCTGAGCGGTGCCGTAGTAGGGTTGATGAGCGGGCGCGAGTGAGGGAGATATCCCAGGCGTTGATGCGGAGCTTGCCTGAACAGGCAGGCCCAGCTGGGTCTGCTGATCAGGGAGAGGAGGGCGGCAGGAAAAGAACCGGAGGGGGCAGGGAAGGAGGGGCGATGCGATGTTCGTTGCGCTTGCGGTGGGCTCACGGGGTCCGGGACCATCCACTGACGAGGAGGAGCAGAGTGGGGCATCCAGGGAGGGGAGCCACAGGCCTGAAGCGGGGGTCGCAGCGTATGTCGCATGGTGGGGCTGAGTCGTACGGATTGCCGCTGAAATCTGGGGCGTGCAAGAGAGTCTGGTGGCGCCGCAGGATCCAAACCCCGTGTGTGTCCATTTTCCACACCTACGTGCGCGGGGTCGTCCGTGCGGTGACAGTGAGCGGGTGCCTTTTGGGACGGTTGGAACTGCATGTCTGTTGTCAGTTACAAAATGGTTGTCCAGCGAGATGGTGGCAGCAGAGGTTCGGGTAGCAACCTGTCCCCTCCCGTCTCTTCTGTAGCTGTGTACGACACGGAGGCTTGCCTGGTGTGGAGCCGGATGTTGCGTACGGCGTGCTGAGTGGGCGCCTGAGTGGATGGCTGAGTGGACGACTAAGTGGGCGGCTGAGTGGACGGCTAAGTGGATGGCTGAGCGGATGGAGTCTGAGTGGACGGGTGCGTGCTGAGCCGTGAGGAAAGCGAGACCGGACCCCATGCAGAGTTGCAGACCGACCCCGCGGCGGGCGGGTTCCAGGTTGGGAGGCCCTTCAGGACGAGGCTGTGGTATGGACACGGCATACCTCTCCGGATCGTGCGGTGTGTCGGATCAGGTGGCGAGGCCCCCTGCACGGTGGCGGTTGCCTGGGACCATCCAGCTCCGAGCAGCGCGGGACCCAATGTAAGGCGTTCCCCAGGGTTCCCCAGGTGGGTTCCTAGAAGATGTTGGCGGAGACTTGTAAGCGCAGCGCGCAGACTCCAACGTAATGGCTCACATTAGCCACTTGTGCGCTCAAGGGGGGCTCTTGGCGCCTCTGCGGAGGGCTCCATTTTCCTGGGGCAGGTTGATGCATCCATTACCCTCACCCAACATACATCCGTGCTGGCAATGTGGGGCCCCCGCCCTTCTTCAAGGAAACCGACGCGCCTTGTCCCGAGGCAGGTTGCTGCATCTCCTGTCAGCAACAAAGCTTCTGTGTTGCGGATATGCTGCGGTGGCAATACTGCCTGCTGGTTGTCCCTCATCATCCGACCTGGGTTGGGCGGTGCCCCTGCTCCTGCTGCCGCCCCTGCTGTTGCTGCTGCTGTACTCGGCGATCATCGGCTGCGCGCTGCAGCTGCGCCAGCATGCATGACAGCATGGGCTGCGCCACCCGCGCATGCTCGTCAAGGGCCTCCACCGCCTCCTGCAGCTCGTCAGCAGCGAGCTGGGACACAACACCGAGCGCCGCCATACATGACCCCGGGCACAACCGCAGCAGCCGGCGATGCAGGTCGCCAGGATACCGCACGGTGAAAATGTGGAGACGGGAGGGATGAGGAGGAGGTGAAAGATGAAAGGACCATGATTGTACAAGCTGGCCCAGAAGGCTACTAGTGGAGTTGGGGAGGGTTCGGGGGGTGGGCACTAGGCACGTAATTTTGGCATGTGGTTCATGTTATGCGACATGTGTCGCACGAGCTGTAACTTGGAGGGCTAGGTGGCCGATAATTAGGTCCGATACCGCCGCATACCGCGTTCTCCCCTTCCATCCAATGGGGGCCGGTGACCGGACCTGCGCATTACAGGTTCCAAACTATCTTAACATGCAATAGGCATTCGAAGCGCCTTACTTGTGCACGCTCGCCGTTCTGAAGTAGTGTCCGTGTCGCTTCAATTGTTGCTGGTGTACAACGTTGGACGTGCTCCTGGCGGCCATAGGGTTAGAAGATACCAAAATCGTATGAATGTATCCATGACTTCAAGGAAGCAGTTGCAGCCCGATGCATACCATGACTGCAACCAATCCGCGTTGCGGTTCCGATGCAACGGCTTGCGGCACAAGGAGTACGCCTTCACTAAATTGGGACACTGGCAAACCAAAGGATTATGTCAGCTATCATAACTCTGCAGCGTTGTAGCCAGAGGATTCGTACCAGTCGTGGCGAGCTGCTCCGTGGGAGTTGGTCGGGAGCGAAACATGGGTCCTTCTGCAGCGTAGTGAAAGGCGTAAACGCACAAGATTATAGGTACTATCTGATTGTAAAATGAAAACATCTATCCAACGGGTGGCCGTATGTCGTACGGCATCGCGGGGGTGACTCCGTGACTTAGTGCCCTTGCCAGCAATCTGGGGTCGGAGACACCGTGTACGAAGGAGGCACGTACTTTGGGCCTGTCACAAAACAAATAACTGATCATGACCCTGGCGGTGTCTGAACAGGTTAGAGCCTGGCATCCATGGACAGGTGAGAGCCTGACATCCATCACCTGCTAGCAATGGGTGGAACTGTGGACTCCAAGGCACCGCTCATGCCGATTCCATGTCGCTGCGCTTGTCTACACACCATGGCACTCCACTGCTGGTTCCCCCTCCAGCGGAGGATGGTGAGGGCGACATTATGGTGCACAAGGCTGCACTGTGCTTTGCAGGGACGCAGTGCCACGTGGATTCAACCTCAGTACGGCCCACATGGCGTCGACAATGTGACGCGGATGAACGGCACGCTATTTGTCAGCAGGTTAATAGCCCACCCGACCGTGGGACACACGGGCTGGAGTTCTGCCACCTGTATCGGACGTGTCGCACACCAAAGTCATTACAGAATAAATTCAGTGCCGCCCATGAATTCACTTCCGCCTGTCAATTCTCCGACTCCCCTACAGGGCCTGCCCACCTTCCCCTATACCAATCCTGCCTGCTCTCCATGCCCTTGGCGTGAGGAACGCACACCTCCGCAGGGGCAGCCAAGACACGGCAACATAAAACACTCGGCCGTGCACACTGAACGACCTGTAGGCACCAAAGCCAGACGCCAAGCCTGGCTTGGCTTGCTTGGCCCTCCACAACACTTGCATGGCCCTTGCCGGGCCAGCGAGCCTCCCCCACCTGCCACGCACTGGCGGGAAGTCCTGCATATTTCATCAGCCGTCCTCCTACCTGCAATTTTAAACGTAACTCGTTGATGGAGTTGAATGACGGCAGCAACGTCTGCCGTCGTATATCATCAGGAATTGCCTCCCGCCCGACGCGCCCCCAACCTGCCCTGCTGTCTCCTCGCACCCCTTTTGAGGGTTTTACACCCACTTGCACGTATAGCGGCCCACATCAAACGCAGCCCTTGCGTCCGCCACAATAAGCTCTCCGAACACTTGTCTGATGAGACCATCCCGTCACCTACCCCCTCACCCGGAACCCCATCCCATCCCGTTTCGCTCGCCAACCATCCCGCCGATCATGCGACAGCCCCTATAAAACCAGGCGTTGCTGACGCTGCACGTTTGCAGCTGTACGACGGCCATCAGTCGGCTATCCTTCGCCGGCCAAAGGGCCTCATTTTGCCTTGGCTCCGCTGTGCCCCATACATTAATGTTCTGCATCATTCTGATTCTGTTGTTCATTCGGTTAGTACCTCAAAAGCCATCCATATGGCCGGCTTGTCGTACAATGTGTACGGAAACGCCCCGGTGAGGGCGGTTACCGCTGCGATGGCAGCCCGCCTCACCGCCGGCCCTGGTAGAAGAGCAGCGCGGGGTCCATCCCGGTTGGGGTGCCAGCCGTGCCAACCTTCTCGTTCGTGTTCCTGCTGACCTACGAGGACACGCACGTATGGGAGGAAGCGGAGGGGAGGAGGAGGAGGAGGCTTGAGGGCCAAGCAAGCATTACCTCCTACAAGCCTAGGGTCCAAAACGCCGAGCGGCCATGTATTGACGGCATGGCCGGGCACTGGGATGATGATTGTACTCCCCGGGTAATCTGGCATCGGTTCGTAACCGCCGTTACGGTTATGAACCGCCATTATGGTTCGTAACCGCTGGGACCGTCACGCCAGACCCTCCTCCCGCCCTCCAGCGCCATCCTCTGCAACTGCGTGCCCCACCATTACGGACATCCTTTAGCCAGCTGGGCTGCTCTCCTCTAAAAGCAATGCGCGCCCCTCGAAGCCTCGCTCCCGCTGGTCCCCAGTAACACCTTTGCAGTCCCAAGCGCTCCCATGGATTCGACTGCATCTATCTTCGTGACCGTGACGATGGCTTTTGCTTACCCTGATCAGATGTATTCAAGTTCCCTAGCGGGCCTTATATACGACCATGTGCGTTGCATTCTACATATTTCCTATTTCCGTTCCTCGCCTGCGCCAACCGTGAACGGCCCATCTGTGCGTCATCCGCATGGCCCCTTCTGTAGCTTCACTGCGCGTGCGCTTTCGCTCTCCCGCCAGTGTGGATTGTTTGTTCCTTGATTGCTTGCTCCTTGGGGTGCCTGGGTTGTCTTATTTGTCGAGGCCCCGCTCTCTTGGCTAGGGCGGCGGGGTTCCGTTTTTTCCAATTTCGCTGAACTCAGCCCTACGGTTCTGTCAGCATCCTTCAACCACCCCCGCCCCCAAAACAAATCCCCAGGAGGCTCCATGGGTCCTCTCATTGCCCCCAAAAAGCCCTCCAGGGAGGTCGCACGGTTTCCCTCGCTGCTCCCCAAAAACCCTCCAGGGAGGCCCCACGGTTTCCCTCGCTGCTCCCCCAAACCCCTCCAGGGAGGCCCCACGTCCCACCTTGGTGGTCCCTCGCAGCGTCTGGATGGTGATGTCCACATCCTTTTCGATGTAAAACTTGCGAGTGCGGTTAAAGTGGTTAGAGGACGCCGGCGTCTGTACGATGGCCGAGTCGCCCTTGTAGCGCATTGGGGTGCCAGACACGGGATCGCGCACGCCACCCCTGGAGGCGCATAGGAAAATGGACACGGCGACGGCACGTTCAATAATGGCTAGGAGAGGCCACAAGGCTGCATGAAGTGAGGTTATGGAGTTGGGGTGCAGGGAACGCGGGTAAGGGTACGCCGGCTGTGCGGCGTGAAAAGATGGGCCTAGGGCTAGCTGGAGGGGGTCCCGTTGGGTGAGGTTGGGCGAGTCGCAGCAAACGTGCCCATTTATGATAGCACTCATGCCGCTTTTGATTTCCGTATCCCAGCTTGCGTCGACATCAATCAGCGTCATCGTCACTCCAAGCAACAGCTCTGCCACCACCTGGATCCTAGTCCCTTGGCCCCGACGCCCCGCCTCCCGCCAATATACAAACGCACGTGTTCTTAGCCACCGGGGTAACCAGCAGGTCTCCGCTGATGGGGCTTTCCACCCGAAATATGACGCCGGTGTTGTCGAGCGACACTTCGCCTCCGTTCTTGCTGTAAAGTGACATTCGGCTGGCGGTGCTGTTCATGCCGGTGGTCCCTCGGAAAGTATCATTGCCCACGCAATCCATGCTGCGGCCTCGATTGAGTTGGCGGCTCATGGTTTTGGGATTACGACGACGAAGAACTCCACAAGTTGCGAAGCTGTCGCGGTGTGCTCGGCTGTCAGGCCACTCGTACGCCTAGGCAAGCCGCGGGCTGATGTACTTAAGGTCGCAGATACCTCGCCGGGAGACTGCGGAGGCGAGAGCCGAACGCCGCTGCTGAGCCGCGGGATACTAGCTGAATCGCCGTTGTGTGCGGAATAGGGTAGGAAGCCCAGAAACGATGTTCTAAGCAGACCAGCCCCTGCGTGCAAATCATTGCTTATAATATGAATACTCTATACTAAGCTAAGCGCCGCTTTTCATTGCTGTAGCTTCTAAGGGCGCACGAAACTCGAATGCGTGGAACATCAACCCCTCCGCACTTGCAGAGCTTGAATAGCGATTATTTACAGAGTGATACAAGACTTGCCTCGGATTCGCTGCAGCTTGCCACGTTACAGTAGGTGGTACCGGTGTGGGGCCACGAGTTACCAAAGCGATGAGGTAACTTCGACGCTAATAGGCAGAACTTGCAAGGAGGAGCACGTATCTCGTTGAATGTATTCTGGGTAATGACATTGTTGGGCAACACGGGTGAATATATGTCCCGCACGCCAATAGTACGACACAGTTGCCAACAGCAGCGCACCCTACGTATGCGCGTATGCATTAGTACAGGTATGGAAGCACGGCATCCGAGTTGACTTAGTTTTATCCTTCTCAAAATCATCTATACTGCCATTTGCCCATCATGTCTCAACAAGCCATGCCGCTGCTGGTGGTGAACCTTGGATGCGAAATGGTTTACATCCTCGAACAGCGGCTTAAAGCACAGAATATTCCAGGCGACAAGAGCTGCAAAGTTCTAAACGACGTGATCAGGACCATGTTCGACGCGGGATACGTGGACAAGCTTTTCGCAGCACAGGATATGTACACGGTATCTCAGACGCGGAAAATCTTCGACCGGCTTGCGCACTCGAGCATCATGCGGCTTAGCGAGTCCAGGTGCGCCACCTGGTCGGCGGACCTACCTCTACCCCAAACGACAACCTTGAAAGCCCAATGCCCGGATGGACGAAGCATTTCCTGCGATTGAAGTCTGTCATGACATGTGGTCAGCCGGGTGAAACGGGCTGCCCATGTGCCTGCTACCTGCTCCCGGCCGCCCCCGACTTCCTTTTTTACACTCTTACCCGCATGCAGCGCACCCCTTCTCGTCATCCAGCGGTTCGCATGCTAATTAACTTTAGCTATCCTGATCACCTTACACACCCCTCCCCCCGTGCTTGTCGTCACCCAACACCAGCACCTTTCCCCGTCGGGTGACCCGCATGCTAGGGCTAGCCCTTCCAATCCCTCCCTGCGCAGCCAGCCGACCCAATCCCCTCTCGGACGGCCCAACTCGCTGGCTGGACCCAGCCGCTGTGCTTCCCACTTCGCATTTCGGACGTGACACTACACGTACTAACACTCGCTAGCTGGCACATCCAGACCGCGCACTCACAAGCACCCGCCCGCACATCCGCGCGACGCCTAAACTGCCCCTCCCACCGCTCCCCTCCTTTGCAGCATGGACAAGCTGTTCGACCTGATGATGATGGGCTTCAAGTACCAGCTGCTGTGCGCCACGAAGCTGGAGCAGATGATGGAGGTGGGAGCGGGGACGAGGGGGAGCGGAGCTGTGGAAAGAAGGGGGACGGGAGGGAGGATGTCATGGAGGAGGGAGGAGAGGCCTGGAGCGACGCCGGGGATGCGGGAGGGAGGGTGTCAGGGGCAGGGGCGGGGCGGGGAGGGAGGAAGGCGTGGGGGGTAGGAAGGGAAGTGGAGGGGCGGCGGTGCCTTCAACGCGGGCAGCAGGTGCCGTGTAGAGCCGGTGGCTGTGGCCCAGTGGAGCCATCGGACGGGTGTAGCAAGACGGATGCAGCAGGGAGCGGCATCACAGCACCCCGAGCACAAGGAGGGGCCGGAGGGCAGGCCGGGAGGGCAGGGCGGGAGGGGAGGGCAGGGCGGGAGGGCAGGGCGGGAGGGGAGGGCAGGG
The DNA here is from genome assembly GCA_003116995.1 of Yamagishiella unicocca. NCBI lineage: Eukaryota > Viridiplantae > Chlorophyta > Chlorophyceae > Chlamydomonadales > Volvocaceae > Yamagishiella > Yamagishiella unicocca. The sequence continues at coordinate 45,676 of BDSL01000131.1, read as the reverse complement.
CGGGAGGGCAGGGCGGGAGGGCAGGGCGGGAGGGCAGGGCGGAAGGGCAGGGTGGGAGGGCAGGCCGGGAGGGCAGGGCGGGCGCACCTCTCATGCGCTTGTGGGCCTGATGGTCGCAGCCCTGAGGCCCTGAGGCTCTGAGGCCCTGAGGCTCCTGGCCCGGGAGCTCAGGTTCAAGGACCTCTTCAGGCACCACTGGCCTGCCGGCGACGCCGCCCCAGCTGCAGTGGGCAGGCGACAGGGGGTGTGCTGTCCTCGGGAGCCATCCTCCTGGGCCTCATGGGCCTCATGGAGGGCAGCCTGGGGAGCTGTGCCGTTCTCTGGTGCCATCCAAAATTCCAAATGGCGGGGGTGGGGACGGGGCGGGGGCTGTTGCAGGCGAGCCCCAGCCCTGGGGGCTGCTGGGGCCCTGGTGAGATCCTGCCGTAGGGTTGGTCCGGGCGCCACAGCGCTACCGCCAGTGAAACACCGTGCTGTGTCGTGCTGTGCCGTGCTGTGCCGTGCCGTGCTGTGCTGCGCTGCGGGCGCCAGGTGACGCTGCTGCACCTGACCACGATTCGGTCCATCGTGGAGGGGCTGCCGGACAAGTCGTCGGTGCCGCTGCTGGGCACTGTGGAGGCGCTGGTGGTCAAGACGTACAAGAGCATGCCGGTGGGGCAGCTGCACCTGGTACGACAGACGCTGCTGCGCTTCTTCCAGGACAAGAGGGTCAAGGTGTCGCTGTTCCTCCAGGTGGGTGAGACGGCGTGAGGGTGTTGATGCACCGCTACCGCGTGCGAAAGGAAACCAAACTGAGGACACGGAGGCGAATTCTCAGCCCAGCCCTGCCCAGCGATGTTACCGAAGGCACGACCGGAGACGTGAAGTTCGCCGTGTATGCGAATGGGAGGCTATGACAGAAGACCCGTGGGTCGGCATTGGAAAGTTAAACCGAGGGGAGGGAGGGAGCTATGACAGAAGACCCGTGGGTCGGCACTGGAAAGTCAAACCGAGAGGGGGAGGGAGGCGCCGCTAGTACAGTTCCCCCTTAGTACACGTCCAGGGCACGTCTGGGGTGATTTTGGTGCACCCAGCAGTGAAAGCCAAGGTGTGCTCCCGGGTGCACCGCTGTGTCTCGCACCTGAGGCGGGCAGCAACTGGTGCTATTGGCGCGGTTGCGAGAGGAAGCTGGGGTAGGGGGCGCAGTACAGGTTCGTAGAAGCTGGGGAGAGAGCAGCTCCGTAATAGGGAGCGTATCTTCCGGCTCTCCACCCACCGGCCGCATCCCAACCGCCAACCGCCAACCGCAACCTCAACTGTCGACCGCGCGCAGGAGGGCATCCAGTCTTCCATGGGTCGCATCATCCTGCCCACCCCGCACAACGGCTATGTGGGCACGGTCACTACGTACGACATGGCTGGCGGGCTGGAGGGCCAGGACAAGTTCAAGACCAAGAGCGCGACGGTGGGTGGCGCGGGAGACGCGGTGCCGCGGTAGGGCGCACCTTGGGCGGCCACGCCTCTGCCCTCCCCAACAATCCGCATCCCCCCTCCTCCCCCTCTCCCCCGCGAGTCTTCCTCGCAATCCCCCCCGAAGAGATTACATCGCAGCTCTCAACCCCATCTCGATAAACCCAGACCCCGGACGTGTGTCCTCGGGATCTGAACTCCAGGGTCCGCTACCCCCGCAACCTGCCCCTCCCCCCCGTCCCGCCCTCTGGCCCTCTCCCCTCTCCCCCCCCGCAGATTGACCGACAAGAGTTCTTCGTGCACCCCGCCCCCCTGGGCACCAACCTCTACAATAAGGAGCGGGCCAAGGTGGTGCCGCCGCCGCGTAAGGGTGACGCGCTGACGGGGCCCATCAAGCCGGAGGAGGACTACAAGACGGTGAGGCGAAGGGCTTGTTTGCTCCTTTCCCACCCGGCAGCCGTATGAAATGGACGTGTTATGGAGACGTGAGCAGCCTTAAGTCCCATTGTACAGGCATACAGGCACGAGGGTAATACCGCAGGAAGGTGTCTGTGTGCGTGGGGGGAATGGGGGGGGGGGTACATAGGAGAACCGGTGGCTCGAGATGGGAAGGAGTCAGGGGTGGGGGGTTTGGGGATGGCGAAGGAGTCCGGGGCTGGGAGCGCGAGGGCATGGGGCCAGGGATTTCGGAGCTCCAAGGATAGTTGGTGGTGGGAGCGGTGATTGGGGATGGTGGTGTCCCTTGGGTCATGAGCTGCGGCTCCTACACACCTGGGCACAGGCACGATACCTTCCCCGCAGGAAGCGGCGTCTCCATCACGCAATGCCTGCACCCGTCCCTCCTCGGAGCCGGACCGGCTCGAACTGGCGACAGCTCGGCGGCCCGACACCGACTCCTCTCACTCCCGCCTTATAAACCCCTAACCTCCCAAATACCTCCTAAAACAAATCCTAACCTCCTAAACACCTAAACTCGTTATCCGGACCTCCTAAACATAAACACCTAAACTCCTAAACCCTAAACCCTAAACCCTGCCTCTGCCGCCAGATGGGCGACGAGTACTCGGAGCGCCGCGGCAGCAGCGCCAACGAGTTCGCCTACCTGTCGGCGCTGCTCAAGGTGAAGCCGCCCGCCTCCGACAACTTCAAGCTCAACCTGTTCGGGGACGAGGACCTGGCCATGCCATCGGGTGAGAGCGGCAGGGCCGGGTAGGGGTGGCGAGGAGGCCCGTGTACACGACGGCGCGTGGGGCCGAGAAGACCCGGTTACACGACATAGGAAACGGAGGGCAGAAATTAGCCGGCGAGCACGACAGGGGGGACAGGGGAGTGACTCGGCGGCGACGATGCTCTCCGCACCCGTCCAGTGGGTGTCTTGTCTGTGGAGACAGCTGAGGTCCACTAGCCTGATGTATCAGCGCTGCACCAGCGAATGAAGGCAGTATGTATACCTCCCCTGCGGCGGTGCCGTAGCGCAGGAGGTTTCGCGGAAATCCCCAAAGCCCCTCCCCCTCTCCCCCGCCGTCCCTCCCGGCCAGACCCCACCGCCCTTAAGAAGGTGTCCAGCATCAACTTCAGCGGCGCTAAGAACGACAAGCACCTGGCGGACGTGATGAAGAGCATGAAGGTGGCGGACAGCAAGGGCGGCGAGAAGGACCTGTTGGACCTCATGGACAATGCATAAGCGGCCGATGTTGCCGCCAACCCCTCAAGCTAGGCCACGTGTAATGGGTGCTGCGGGCGCCGCCCATCCAGCCCGGGCCGCAGGTTGTGTGTACGGCAGGGGGCTTGACCTTCAGCCACGTGAAAACTACATAACCCAGGTGCCCACGCACGCATAGGACGGCATACCTCTTTTCCCGCTGCCCCGCCCCTAGTAACCCTGGGTGGTGGCGGCAGCGGCGGCGTTGGTGGCGCCGGTGGTGGTGGTGGTGGTGGTGTGATGAAGGTCGTGTATATGTACCGTCGGGCTCCGGCGGCGCGCCAGCGTGTGTTGCAGGAGCGCCGCTTGCAACAGCTGGAGGCCTGTGCGTCCTTATGCTCGTTGTGGGCGACCGAGCGTGTTAGCCGCGCCGCACTCGCCATGCGACTGTGCTCGCTGCACGGCGAGCATGATTACAACGGCGTGCGTACGGCAGAGTACAGGCTCGGCCAGGTCGCCCAAGGCGTTTTCCTCGGTTGGAGTCGTAGATCGCGGATCTAGTGGTCGTGGTTGGTTGGTGCCAGTCTAAGGTCAACCGTGAGGTTACCGATGTTGGTCTTTGGGTATGAATTGAGAAAGGAGGCAGGTCAGCGACGCGCGCGCACATGGGCGTTGTGTCGTTATAACCGCAAACAGAATGCAAAGGGCATAGTGGATTCTGGATTGTGCTTGGCTTGGCAAACAAGCAAGGTTATGTGTCGGTGTGCTGCGTGTGTGTATAGCCGTACAGGGGCTGCAGGGGCCGTTAGTGCCCGATGTCAGTGCAGGTCTTCGTAGACGCCCGCGAGGGGCGCAGGGTTCAGGGGAATGTGGATGTGTGGTGTGGATGTGGTGTGGTGTCACGTTTTCATGCTAGGCGAGCGCCGATTCTGAGTGCCAACGCGCCCCTTTGCCGGCCTGGCTGAAAACGGCACAATGTGGTGGTAAGAACCGGTTAGCACGTACGGTAGACGTAGGTGATCCATGAGTCATTAAGCACGCGGGCGGTCCAGGGAGGGGTACGTGAGCCATAAGGAAGTAGCGCTAGCTGCGGGCAGGAGCTCGTGTGGCCTTAACTACGCGGGCGGAGTTCTCCGACCGCCGGCCGAACGTACTGGAGCTCAGCTACTCAACAGCAGAGGCCCGCCACGTCCGGTGTGTGGCTGGATGCGGGGCGGACGTGGCTGGATGCGGGGCGGACGTGGCTGGATGCGGGGCGGACGTGGCTGGATGCGGGGCGGACGTGGCTGGATGCGGGGCGGACGTGGCTGGATGCGGGGCGGACGTGGCGGGATGCGGGGCGGACGTGGCTGGATGCGGGGCGGACGTGGCGGGATGCGGGGCGGACGTGGCGGGATGCGGGGCGGACGTGGCTGGGGTGGTGTAGAAACGCGTGTTGGCTCTTGGCTGGGAGGGGGTCATTTGAACCTGATGGCTGCGCAGCCGCAGGATGACGGTAGCGTTCTTTTGACTGTAGCTTGCGAGAGCATGATGCGGTGATGGTGACTGAGAGACAGCGGCCGCGGCCGTTGGAATAAGGCCCCGCGTGGAGCATCCGAAAGTGCCGTAACGGAGATTAACCGTATGAACCCCAGACGAGGGCCGCGAGGAGCGGGCTTGCGTGGATGCGTTCAAAGGCAGCTACGGGAGGTGGTGGGAAACGGCACCCGTTCGTGGGAAGAACGGACGTGAGGTGTCTGTTGGCGTTCCGCCAACGATCGTGACCACTTTCCACGCCACCTCCGGATTTTTCCGTTGTGCATCCGTACCATGGCCCACCATTTCGGCGGCCGCGTGACGCCGTACCGCTGTCGTACTGCTGTTAGGTCGGCTTGGAGGGTTGCGTGCTGCGCTTCCAGCGGGGAGTCGATCCGTTTCGCTGTAATAGTCGTATATTGATGTCGGTTGGGTGGGTCGGAGGGCGGAGGAAAGAGGAGGCGACTTGCGTGATGCGGCGCTGTTGGCGAGGATCCGACATCGGCCACACGGAATCAATTCAGCAACCCTCCCCCTTTCATAAACGTTCTTCAGCAACAACGCCTTGCAATTTCGACTCGTGCCGGAAACGTTCTCACACCGCAACGTTAGGTGGGGCCAATTGAACCAACCACGAGACCTGCGGTGCATTGAAGCCAATCATACAAGGGCAAGAAAACTGAGAGCACACAACCATCTGCACCATGTCGAAACGCGCACCGACTCCGTCCTAGTGACGGTGCCTAACAGACGCAGAGCCGAGTAGCTTTTGGCGTCCCCTACCAACCCTGCACGCCGCCGCTAATCCGCCAACGCGAGGCCATCTTGGCAGGGCGGTCTCATGCTCTCATCCCCGTGCCATCAAATTGTACACGGTTTCGGAGGCCCAGGATACTACCCGACAGAGTAACTCAGCGGCGCACTTCAGCCACGATCTGCCGTACGATTTCCGCGTCCGCGACGCCCCACTCGAAGTCCTTGGGGGGCTGCGCCGAAACCATGGACATGCCGGGTCGCCGGAAGACCATGGTGCTGACGTGGCGTCTGCAGCAGCAGCAGCACCTCCAAGGAGTTTAGCAAGAACCATGTTACGTCAACAAATTGCGGACAGCGTCAAGCAACATTCGGCAGGAGTTTTGGACGCAGCAACGTGGAAGCCAGCAGCCGCGCTGAAACCCTCAGTCCAGCCCGAGTAGCGCTTCGACCTGCGCGGCGTCTCCACTGGCCCGTGGGACACTGATCCTGGGGACACCGACCCGCGCCATCGACCCTCCACCACCCGCCACCTGCCACCGCTGACCGCCGGCTCACCGCTTTGCGCTGCTGTGCAGCTCGGTCACGCCCGTCAGCCGGGACAGCGCCCCCGCGTTGTCGGGCGTCACGCCGCCGCCCGCCAGTACGACAATGCGACCGGAGCTGCGCTGCACCAGCGCAGCCAGGGTGCCCGCTCCCTGGGGCCATCAGGGGCAGCGGGGAGGGATACCGGTAGCGGGCGGGGGTGGAGAGGCAGCGTGGGCCGACAAAGGGGGGGAGAGCTCGACATCGGAGGTACCTTGATAAGTTGGGCGTTGCGCAGGGCCATCGGCTCGGTGGGGGAGGCAGTGCCTCCGAGGCACACTGGGTATTTTGTAGGCAATTTGGGGTGCGGGTCGTGCTGCCAGGGAGGCGGCCGCCACCGCGCGGTGGGCTCCCGGGCTGTGTTGCCACTCAGCCCCGCCCCTGGAGCGCACCACCCGTGGAGCGCACCGCCCCTGGAGCGCACCGCCCCGGGAGCGCACCACCCTTGGAGCGCACCGCCCCTGGAGCGCACCGCTCCGGGAGCGCACCGCCCCGGGAGCGCACCGCCCTTGGAGCGCACCGCCCCGGGAGCGCACCGCCCCTGGAGCGCACCTCCCCTGGAGCGCACCTGGATCGCAGTGGGCTCGCAGCCGCTGGTGAGCACTCGCGGCAGCCCCAGCGCCACCAGGTCCTCCATAGCCTGCCGGTGGTGGTTTCGGAGCGCACGAAGGTGGGGTGGGGTGGGGGAGGGGGCTCTTGTGCCACCCTACAGTGCTTGTATGGTTAGTTTGTAGGGTCCCTCGGCTGCACTGAACGGCTCAAGGCCTTCTCAGCTGCATGCACAAGGCGACAGGTCTGGCATTTCCCTGCCAGGTTTAGTAGGCCGCCGGCCCATATCGACGGGATCACCGACTTCGGCTCCGCTTGAACCAACGGCCGCGCCCTACATGCTTCTTGCCAGGCGGACATGCGAGGTCTCACGGCTGAGGGCTGCACGCATGCTGATGCCGCAAGTCTAATTACTGCCAGGTTGCTTATGTGCTGGGATAAGCGGGGGGTGGAGGCTGTGCTGGCGGGGAGCTGTCCAGGGAGGGGGTTGCCGACCTGCATGGGGTCCGCCGCCATGTCGAAGGCCCGGTGAAAGGTGCCGTCCAGGCCCTGCCGGCACACCAAGCACATACAGCAGCGGCGGGGTCCGGTGGCGATGTGTTCTTGTCAAATAATGAACTACAATTGGCGATGGACGAGGATGCTGTTGGTGGCGCGCGTGTTGTGCGGTACGGGACAAATCGGGTGCGTTCCGTATTCAAGTCGCAATTTTAGCAAAGCATTTCACTCAAGGCTCTTGTTTGGGATTCCCTTTGCGGTCCTCCTCTACGTGCACAAAAGGGGCGTCGCCATACCATGCACTACCGCTGCAAATCGGTTGCTACTGCAGGTTTCCGCAGATGCGCCGCTCTCTGCCGCAGCCACTAGGCATCTAAAACGCAAGCCCCACCAGACCCTTGGCTTGCTGCCACAGACGGCCCGTGGCTCCAGAGTCGACTGAGCCATCGGGTCGCAAGCAGCCGAACACCACCCCGTCCGCCCCGAGCGTCTTAGCTACGCGGATGTCCTCCAGCATGACCTGCCAACAAGTCGTCGTGCGTGGCCTCAGCCGAGGAAGCAGCAGGAGTTTGACAGCATAATGCTTTGAGATTATAAAGTCGCGGAAGCTTACAAGTTGCTCTTCCTCGCTGTACACGAAGTCTCCTCCGCGGGGACGGATAATCACCATCAGTTTGCCTTTAAAGCCATCTCGACAGGCCTTAATAAGGCCGGCGGACGGAGTCACACCGCCATCGCAAAGCGCCGAGCACAGCTCGACGCGATCTGCGCCGCCTGCCTGCGCTGCCAGAGCACCATGTATACTATCAATGCACACCTCTATTAGCACCATCGAAACAGCGGGTCCTACAACCTAAGCCGTGCGGTGACGTATGTTCAGCCTGCCTGAAATCTGACGGCAAAAAATCAAGCAAGCGGATGACAATGCGTCTGACCCTTAAAAGAAGTAAACGATAGACGGAAAAGCAAACGCTCAACGTGCAACCGACGGTTGACGGTTTAAGAGCACAGCGGGCTTGTCTCTCGAATTCGTGTAGACACATCATCCAGCTATTAGCAGTCACAGGATGGTTTTCCCATGACTATCCCGCAGAGGCATGCCATGCTGCTACTGTCCTTGCACCTGGCAGGCATATGGCCCTTTTTCCCCTGCTAGCACCAAACCTGCGACAAAACTCGAGCAAGCCAACCAACACATGTCTATCACATCTGTCTATCACAGGAACCTTCAACGCGACCCGCAGAGGCCAATCACTGCAACGCACGGAGCAGAGGCCAACACTCGCCAGCACTTGCTACTAGTCGCATCACCATGACGTCACGCCCGGCATATCACCATCCCGAACACTTCCGCGCCGCACCTCCCTCACCGCACCTCCCTCGCCGCACCTCCCTCACCGCACCTCCCTCACCTCACCTCACCTGCAGATCCTCACCGCCCCGTCCTCCCCTGCCACCACCAGCAGCCGGCAGCACGGCAGCACCGCCAGGCCCGTGATGGCCGCAGACTCGCGCCCGCCGCGCCCGTTGCGCAGTCGGGCGAAGCTGGGGCCCCCGCCGCCGCTGCCGCTGCTTCCGCCGGCCGACTCCCCGGGTAGCGCCAGCACTCCCACGCTGCTGCCCGACGTCATGAGCACGCAGTCCCTCAGGACCCGCAGACCCTGCGGCGCAACACGTCCGGAAGGGGCACCGCGTTTCGGGAGGACACATTGCACGATCAGACAGAGGAGGAGGAGGAGGACGTGGCGTGAAAGGAGGGGGTTTCGAGGAAGACCCGTGGAAAGGAGGGGGAGGGGGGGGAGTAGAGTCATTTGGATGAATTTATTTTCAGCCCCTGGGAGCTGCTGCAGACAGAAGTGATCGCGCTCTGCGTCTGCTGCGAAGTCCGTGGTCACGATCCGCCCCGCGTAGACTTTGCAGGGGGAAGGCTGCCGGCCCCATGTACAGAAAAGGATTCCCGCCCCGCCTCTCATTGCACCTCTCACCAGGTCACCACCTCTGAGCACCTCTCTCACCTGAACGCCCTCCCGGGGCAGCGCGAAGCTCCGCAGCAGCGCCGGCGCCGCCACCCCGCCCTGCTGCAGCTGCGCAGCACTCCCCGACGTCGGGGACGGCATCACCACATCCAGCAAGCCGGCGCCGCCGCCACCACCGCCGTACAGGCCATCCACGCCGTACACCGCCGCCCCGACGCCGACGGGCGACATCGCGTCCACGACGCCCCACAGCGGCTCGCCGCCGCCACCGGCGCCGCCGCCGCGAGGGCCCTCCCAGCCCGCCCACGGTCCCGTACGACTGTCGTACCCGGCGCCAACGGCGCCGGCTGCGCCGCCGCTGGCTGGTGCCGCTGTGGCCGCCATGCCGCCGGCAGCGCACCTCCTCAGGTCCCAAAGCCTCAGCAGCTTGTCCGCCCCCGCGGTGACCAGTGAGTGGCTGCCGCATGAGGCCATGGAAGCCACCTCGCCGCCGTGCGCGCGGAACGCCGCCGCTGCCGTACCGCAGCGGCGGTCGAGCACCACCACCCGGCCGCACCGCGAGCCCGCCGCCACGACGTCGGGCGCCAGCCACGGCGACGGCGACGATGGCGACCAGCCGCCGCCGCCGGCGTCGCCGGCCCCGGCGGCGGCGGTGCCGCCGGGGGTGCACAGCGCGGTGATGGCGTCGTCGGCGTCCTGTCGTACGGCCGGCGCCGCCAGCCACTCCGCCACCACGCGGCGGCGCTCCAGGTCCAAAGCGCACACGCGGGCATCCGCGGTGCCTGCCGTACGCCGTACGGTTGCGGCAAGTCAATATAAGCACTTATGTGACGCGAGCTGAAGTAGCACAGGGAGGGCGCTCTCTCGTGCCCCGCCGGCGTGCACCGTGGGTACTCAACTCCTCCTCGACACCGTGGGGCTTCAAGGGGCGACGGCGACTAACGCCTTGGCCGCATGATTGCCTTCGGCCTTCGCACGCGCCCTTGACCGCCATCCATCCTCCCCTCTGCCCGCGGGCCCCCCCTTCCAGAACACACCACGCGCAGCACCAGCCAGCAAGCCTCCCTCCCACCCTCGTCCGTCAGCCCAAGATGTTCGCCCCCCCTGCCCACCCAGTTCTCCAGCATGCATCTCAAAACTTCTGTTTTCAACGGGTTTTTTCCCGGACATCCACGGGTTTCCCTCGAGGCCCCCCTGCCCACCTGCATACAGCATCCGGTGCTCCTCGGCCGCAGCGCACATGACGGTGTAGCCCAGCCGCAGCGCCCCGGCGCCTACCTGGCCCCCCGCCACCGCCGAGGAGGAGGAGGAGGAGGCAGCATGCAGCTGCTGCGGAGAGGAGGAGGAAGTGGGCCCAGGCTGCGAGCCCGCAACGCCAGCCGCGCCTCGGCCGGCGCCGGCCGCAGGCGCCGGCGCCACCGTGGCTGCTGACAGCTGGCGGCTGGTTTTGAGGCCCCCCATGGACGGCCAGCCCACTGGGTCGGCGGGCTGGTTCAGCATGTAGTGTCCAGAGCTGCAGGCAAGGCGCGGGAGTGTGGGTTTCAGGGCTTTGTGGGTGCGTCGGAACCGGTGAGTCGACAGAGGAGAAGAGACATTACGATCGTGTGTATGGGTACATGTTCAGGTACACGTGATGGGCGGGTTCAGGCAGATAGGACTAACTAGCCTGAGGTTTTAGAAGGCATTTTTGACTGGGGCGGGTCCAGGCGGCTAAAATGGGCGGGTCCAGGTGGTTAGGCTGGGGTGGGTTCATGCGGCTGGGTCAGGTGGGCGACAGCAGCACGAAACAGTGCAGCACGTCAGCTGGCTGGAGTGGAAGGATGGACGCAAAGCAAGGTGGCCAGCGCGGGGCGCCGCTGACGCAGACCAACTTGTGTAGCTTACCGATCAATGAGGTCACCCCAGGCGCTGCCCAACGGCTCCCCGTCCGCAGACGAGTACGGCTCCCCAGCAGCGGCGGCTCCGCCGCCGGCGCTGGCCCCGCCGCCGCCAGCCCCGCCGGCGGCTCCGCCGCCCGCGCCGGCCGGCGCGAAGCACGCCAGCTGCTGCCCGCTGTCGTACGCCCACACGTGGAGCTGCCCGGCGGCGTCCAGCGACGCCACGACGGCGCCGCCGGCTCGGGCCGCGCGCAGCAGGAGCAGCGCGTGTACGGCAGCGCGGTGGCCGCCGTACTGCACCCGCGCCTGGCAGTCCGACAGCGACCAGACGCGCACCACTGGGCCCTCGCGGCCCGCCACCGCGCCGCGACCCGCCGTCAGTACGGCACACTCGCCCGGGTGTACCGCCATTGCGCGGATGCGGTCCCGGTGGGCGGGCCACGAGTGTACGACAGCCGCCTGGAGGCTCCAGACGTCACTGGCAGGCGGCGCGCCCGCCGCCGCCGCCAGGAGCTTCGCCCTGGCGGCGCGCCCGCCGGAAATGCTGGGGCCCCCGTACGCGATTGATGTGCCACCTCCCGTGGACGGCGGCGGCGGCGGCGGCGGTGCCGGGAGGTCCACAGGCACCGGCGGCAGCCAGGACCAGCGCTGGTTGCCGGTGTCTGGCGCCTGTCCGTCGGGGAGCACTGGTGGCGGGATGAGCAGCGGCGCCAGGGAGGGGCCGCCGGACGAGCGGCGGCTGGCTGGGGGCTGAGCGGCAGCGGCAGCAGCGGGCGGGGGCGGCGCGGGCGGCGAGGGAGCCGGTGCCGACGCCGTGGGGAAAGGCGACGCCGGTATCGCTGCGGCGGCTCCGGAACCAGCGTCAGCGTCAGCAGCTCCGGAACCGGTTTCCGGTGCGAGGTGGCTACCACTGGCGCCGTTTTGCGGCGGCGGCGAGACGCGCGAATCCAGCGAGAGCGGCGGCGCCTTCGGCGCCGTCGACGCTGGTCCGGGGTCCGACCTCGCCGGCAGCAGCTGCAGCGCGGGGTGCACCGGGGCTGCCCTGCCCCTGCCCCCCGGTAGGGCCCCCGCAGTCGCTGCCCTGGCCACCAAGTCACTGTCCATGAAGACACTGCTAGCGATCCTGGCAGGAGGGCAGGTGGGCGACTGCGCTGCGGCCCTTGAGGCGGCGGCGGCGGTGGCAGCGGTGGCACTGGCGGCGGCGGCGGCTCCGTCCGGCATGGGCGAGGAATCCCTGTCGTTCTGGCTGCTGTGCCGCCGCAGGAGCTCCGGTGCGCCCCCAGCCTCACTCGCCGCCGTGCCTGCCACCGCCGCTGCCGCTGGGTCCGGGCTGCAAGGCGGTGTCGGAGGAGGGGCCGCGCTGGGGCTGGTCGCACCGCCCTCAGCTCGCGCGCCGCCGCCGCTGCCACCACCGCCGCCACCGCCGCCGCCGCCGCGGCGACCGCCAATGGCTGCAAAGGCACCGGTGGCTCCGCCGGAGCTTCCCTGGCGGCCGAGCATCATCCCCGCCCCCCGCACTGCGAGACCCTCCACCACTGTCGGCGATCCAATGGCCAAGAGCTGCGGCCACAGGAAGCCCTCCGCCTCGCCAGCCTCGGCCGCCATTGCCGCCGCGGCTGCTAGCTGACCATGAGAGCCGCCGCCACCGCCGGCTGCGCCGCCCTGAGCCGCCGCCAGGCCGCCGCTGTTGCCGCCGGCGCCGTTGCCGCCGTTGCCGCCGGCGCCGGTTTGCCTGTGGCTGGCAGCCGCGGAGGCGCCGGCGGTGGAGGGGACGTCCTTGGGCGAGGAACGCGGCGGCCCCGCCAGCGAATTGGGCGCCGACCAGCCCACCTCCTTTATGAACATGTGGGTGCCGTGCAGCGCCGCCACCCGCTGCTGCTTGCTAGCGATCTCCTGCCGGATTTGCAGCTCCAGGGAGGAACGCGACCGGCCCGCGGCGCCGCCTCCGGCGGCGGCGGTTCCCGCCGCCGCCGCGCCGTCCGCCGGCGAGCCAGCGGCGCTGTCTGCGCTGCGGCGCTCCGTGCCGCCGCCGCTGCCGCCCCCCCAGGCTCCTGCTGTCGCCGGCGACCAGCCTAGCCTGGTGGCCAGTCCGGCCTCCACCGCCTGCCAGCCGGGAAGCAGGTTCCGTACAGTCAGCAGGCCGGAGCTGTCCACCAGGTACCTGCGCACAGGGGTGGGTGGGTGGGTGGGTTCGAGGGAGACCCGTGGATGCCCGAAGAAAACCGTGGGTGGGTAGGTGGGTGGGTGGGTGGGTGGGTGGGTGAACCGCGACAGGGTAAGAGGCGTAGGGGCAGGGGGAAGGGGTGCAGGAGGGGCGCGACCCGAGGATGAGCGATGGACGGCTGGACAACCAATAAAGAAGGAGTTTGGAAGAACGGAACATGCCCCCATACGGGTAGGGTTAACGCTGTGCCGAGCAGGCCCCGCAAGGCCGCCGACTCTCCACCATCCATGGCAGGCGGCACCCACCCACCCCCATCCCTCTGTCTCCTTCCTCACGCGCATACACACACACACACCCGCGCCCCTCACCGCACTCACTCGTACACGCAATGCACCAGCTCCCAGTACCCATCCTCCTCGTCACCAGCCTCCACTTCCACACCCCCGCCCGCCGAGCAACTGCCGCCGCCGCCGTGACCGCCGCCGCCGCCGTCACCACAAGGGGACGAGCGACTGCGGTGGTAGGCGCCGTCCGGCGAATGCCCGCCGCCGCCGCCGGCGGCGCCGCTGCCGCTCGGCCCGGCGGCGCCGGAGGCCCGCGCGGCGGCGGCGGCGGCGGCGACCGCCACCCCGGCGGTGCTGCTGAACTGCGCCGCCGCGGCGGGACCCTGGTCGTGGCTGGGGGTGACGTCAGCGCCACGCGCCGTACCGTTCGCTCGGTAGGCGGCGCGGCGGCGAGGCGCAGCGTGCGCCAGCAGCGGCATCAGGTGCGGGAGCACCACCCACGCCAGGTTCTCCGGACGAGCCAGCCGTACAAATGCGCGCAGCGCCAGACCCGCCAGCATCGTCAGCGTCCCCGGGGCAACCCGGAACGACCCTGGGTCGAGAAGGCAGGTGAGCAGCGGCGGCAGGCCGCCGCTGCCGCCGCAGGCGGCGGTGGCGGCGGCGGAGCCGCCGCCGCCGGAGCGCGGGCTGGAGAGCGGCGGCGGCGGAGCCGCCGCCGCCGCCACCGCCGGGTCCGGCGTCGACGGCGTTGACGGCGGGGTCGTGGCGGCGGCGTGGGAGGAGAGCAGCGACGAGTGCGAGGGGGGCAGTCCGTGTAGGAATATTCGCGGTATGAACTCCCGGGGCAGCAGGTCCAGCACGGCGGTGAGGACCGACAGGGCGGTGTACATCTGGTGCTGCAGCCACGACTCCGTCGGCGGCGGACCGCCGCAGGCGGCAGGCTCCTCCGCTCCGCGGTTGCCGCTGCCGCCGCTGCCGCCGCTGCTGCTCCGAAGGTACGACATCGACGCGGACTTGGTCCCTCGCGCAGCCTGCTGCTGCCGGCCCGCGGCGCCGCGGCTGTGGCGGCCGCCGGCCGCCGCCGCCGCAGGCGGCGGCGGCGGCGCCGGTACGACGGCGAGCTGCAGCAGCGTCGGCGCCACGTGGCGCGCCGCCAGCTGGCCGCCCATCTCCGCGCACAGCTGCACCAGCAGGCGGGGCACGCTGGTGGTCACGGTCAGCGAGGACAGCATAGGGCCCACGACGCGCTCCAGCAGCAGCGGCAGCGGCAGCCGACCCGCAAGAGCCACCAGCGCCGCGGCGGCGGCATCGCTGACGCTGGATACGGCCAGTGCGCGCGAGACGCTGCCGACGCCGCCGCCGTCGACCTCCGCCGCCACTGGGGCCTTACGGCTGCCCGCGTCGGCGTCAGAGGACGCCGCCGCCGGCCGTACGTCGGCCTGGCCGCCGCCGCCGTCCTCGGAGCAGAGCAACGCCGCCAGCACGAGCGGCAGCGCATGTTGTACATACAGGTCTAGGTCCGAACACGACAGAAGCTGGGTCTGCAGCGACGAGGAGAGGAGCCGGTGCTGCAAGGCGAAGCAGCCGCGCTCGTGTCTTGTGGTGCCGAGGGCCGAGCCGGCGGCGGCGGCAGCGAGTGACGGCGCCGCCGGGGCGTCCTCGTGCGGGTACTCGACAAAACGCGACAGACACGCGCACACGTACGGCAGCACGTGCGCCGTGACCTTGTCCGGCGGCAGTAGCCGCAGCAGCGCGTGCAGTACGTCGTACACGTTGCCGCTGACATGCGTCGACAAGGCCGCTACCGCCGGTGTGGCCGAGGGGCCGCCGGCTCGGCCGAGTACGGCGGAGCCCTCCGCGCCGCCGGTGCCGCAGGCGCCGCCGCCGCCGCAGGTGCCGCCGCAGCCCTCCGGGCTGACGGTGACTGCGCCGCAGGCGCCCGCCGCCTGCCACAACACTTGCATGATGTGCGGCAGGCACAGCTCCAGGGCGGGCCGCTGCTCCGCGATTTCGTCCAGTCGGCCTCCGGCCGCCGCCGCCGCCAGCGCTTCCAGCTGCTGCGGCAGCAGCAGCGGCGGCGGCAGCGGCGGCGGCGGCGGCCGCCGCCCCCGCCGCACCGACTCGGTGTCGTACAACGTCGTACGCAGCAGCGCGTGCGCGGCGTGCAGCTCCGGTCCGAAGAAGGAGTCGCTGAGGAGGCGCTCGGTGGTGGCTTGGGGGGCGAAGCAGAGCCGCACGAAGCGCCGCGCCGCCGCCGGCAGCCGGGCCGCCAGGTGCAGCCAGTAGGCCGAGTGCTGCGGCGGGCCGAAGCAGCAGCGCCCCAGGTAGAGCTGCACCGCGACAGTGCCGATGGCCTGCAGCCGCCAGGCAGGTGACGCAACCAGGCAGGCAAGTAGGGAAGAACGAAAACACAAGGGACTCAGCCGTACGCTTGGAAGCTGTTGTGGTACCGTAGCAACGGCACCGGCCGCAAGACGGAGGCGAGGAGCACGGCAGCGGATCCCCCCCCAACCCATCCCATGCCCCGCTCCCAACCCCGCCAACCCCTTCCAACCCCTCCCAATCCCTCCATTTTAACATACCCGATGCCCACACCAGCAACAAGCCGAATGCCCACTCCAGACCGCCAACCCCCCTCCCAACGTCGCCACGGACCCCTGCAACTACTAGTACTACCAGCTTCTCCCACCTGGCAGTTCCCTAATATCCCCAACCCAGTTCTCCAGCATGCATCTAAAAACGTCTGTTCTAAACGGTTCTTTCTGGCATCCACGGGTCTTCCTCAAAACCCCACCTGGCAGTCTTGCCGCATTGCCTCCGCCATGCTGCTCCGCCGCTGCCCCATGCCACCGAGATCCACCTCACCACCCCCACCCCCACCACCCTGCCCGAGGGTGCGGGGGTGACGGCGGCGACGGGCCAAACCCCACGACGCCCCGTTGGCCTCGACGGCTGCCACCTCACTCCGCAGCACTCCCTGGACCATCTCCTCCCCCCCTTCGCGCTCCATCCCATCCCCGTCCCCGCGCTCGCCCATGAGGGGCAGTGGCTCCAGGGGGGAGGGGAGCGGGAGCAGGGCGGGGAAGTAGTCCTCATGTACGACCAGGCCGCCATCCCTGGACGCCACAGCCCCAAGCAGCTCCAGGCTGTCTAGCTGGGCCACCACACCGCCGAAACTGCCGAAGCCGACACCGCCAGAGCCGCTGGGGGAGACAGGTGTCCGCTGCAGCGACGGCGAGTAGGCTATCCGCTCCGGCGTACGCGGCTGCGGGTGCACCCGGCCTGGGGAGGCCGCCGCCGCCGCCGCCGCCGCCGCCGCCGCCGCCCCGGCCGGCCGCGACATGCGCGGGGGGTGCGGCGCCAGGAACAGCGGCGGGTGCATCCCAATGGGAGCGTACGCCGCCGCCGCCGCCGCTGCACCCGAGTGCACCATCGCCGGGGAGCTGCCGCCAGCGGCGGCGCCGCCGCCACCGCCGCCGCCGGCGATGCCGCCGGGGCTGCCGCCGGGCCCGCCGGCGGCCCCTGCCGGTCCGCCGCAGCCGGCTGCCGCCGTGTGCGGCTGCGCTGTGAGGTGCACGTTCTTGGCCGCCACCGCCGCCGCGCCCAGCAGCTTGTATCCGAACATGAGGTCCAGCCAGTGGTGCAGCTGGCCGGACACGTGGTCGGATTCAAGCAGGGCGCTTGGGGGAGGAGGGGGAGGAGGGGGAGGAGGGGGAGGGAGGGGGAGGAGGGGAGGGAGGGGGAGGGGGTTAGGTAGGGACAGGCGGGGTTGGGAGATGATCCGGTGCAGTTCAGCTTACAGGGCCGAGAGCAGCGGGCGCAGCAGCGCACCACGCATTCGACCACCACACGCAGGTACCGGCACCACCCGGCCGAACCTTGCGGCAGGCAGCTCTGCGGCCTCACGCCCCAACGCGCCGCCCCATCCCCTCACGTCATGCATCTCAAAACGTCTGTTCTAAACGGATTTTTGTCGCATCCACGGGTCTTTCTCGAAGCCCCCCTCGTGCAACCTGGCCGTTATGGCCCCCACACACGCAGCCTACCAAGCCCTTCCCCTCCTCCAGGCCTACCCAGCCCGCCTGGACCCTCCCCTCCCCTGCCCCTCCCTACCGGTGCCAGCGGATGAACTCCTCGGGGCTGTCCGCCCACTCCGGCAGCTGCAGGTCCGGCAGCTCCGAGTGTATGGAGCTGAACACGTGTCGCAAGGGGCAGGAAAAGCGGGGTGGCGGGGTCAGGACGGGAGGTACGGGAGACGGGGAAGGCGAAAGTGCAACCTCGTGGGGGTCGTGACTCAGCGGTGGGTGAGGATCATGACGCCTCAGTCGCTGCTCCCACTCCGGGCTTCCGCTTCCTCCGTGCGCACCTCCCCCCAGGCCCCAGGGCCCCTTCCCTCCCTCCCCTCCTGTCCGCTGTCCCCTCCTTTCTCCTCCTCCTGTCCCTCCCCTCCTCTCCCCTGGCTCCCCTCCTTTCCCCTCCTTTCCCCTCCTCTCCCCTGGCTCCCCTCATTTCCCCTCCTCCCCTCCTTTCCCCTCCTCTCCCCTGGCTCCCCTCCTTTCTCATCCTCGCCTCCCTCCCCTCATTTCCCCTCCCCTCCCCTCCCCTCCTCCCCTCCCTCCCCTCCCCTCCTCCCCTCCCTCCCCTCCTCTCCCCTGCTGCCCTCCTCTCCCCCGCTGCCCTCCCCTCCCTCCCTCCGCACCTGAACATGCCCGGGTCCGTGTACAGCTGCGGCAGGCACTCGTCCGGGCTGCGGCCCAGCATGGCCCCCAGCGAGGAGGGGTACTCGCGGGGCTCGAAGTGCGACCGCACGGCGCGCTGCAGCACGGCGCGAGGCGTGACTCGGGCCATGTAGATGCAGTAGCTCAGCTCCGACAGCGGCTCCTGGCGGCAGCGGCGGGGAGGGGGCGCAAGGGTTCGGGCGGGGGGGGAGGGCCCAAGGGCGGCCCAGGGCGCATGGGGGACGGGCGAGGACGTACGTCTGCGCGGGTAGGGCGATCCACGAACCCCTGCTCGGGTAGGGCGATCCACGGACCCCCGGCACCAGGAACCACGCTCGGCCCCCAGGCACCACACCTGGGAATCGTGTCAGCACCCGCCGCGACGGCGACTGTACGACAGCACGTTCTCCCCCCGCCCCCTCCAGCCCCGGAGCTCCCCCACCCCTCGCACCTGCGGTATGTGGTGCGGTACATCCGACGACAGGAACGTCACGTCCAGCTGCAGGTCCCCCTTGGCCTGGCGGTAGCGCGACTGGGTCAGGTCGTGCCACCCGCTGCCGCCGCTGCCGCCGTTGCCGCAGCTGCCGCCGCTGCCGCCGTTGCCACCGCTGGCGCCGCTGCCGCCGTTGCCACCGCTGGCGCCGCTGGCGCCGCTGCCGCCGCTGCCGCCGCTGCCGCCGCAGGCCTGCGGCGCTGCGCCCAGCATGACCTCCGGCGGCACGCTGAAGTCGGTGACCCACGGGACGAACGGGTGGAAGGTTCGGTCGCCCAGCCTGCGTCCTGCCATGAGGTTGAGCAGCATCAGGTAGTCCAGGGAGGACAGCGCGTGGTGCTGCCAGGCGCGAGTGAGGGCGGGGAGCGTGGGGGGGCAGGGGCGCAGGCAGGCGGGCAGCCGCGGCAGCGCTGGCAGCGCCACTGGCGCTGCCGGCACAACATCGTGGGCCCCGGTGGCCCCGCCGCCTTCGCCTGCGGCGCTGCGGAGACCCCCTGTTAGCTCCCCCACCGCCTGCCGCTCCTCTTCCGCTACCAGCTGCCGCTGCTGCTCGAGCTGGTGATGGTGCTGATGGGGTGCAGGAGAACGGGGCGGAGGGGGAGGGGGGGCAGGTGGCAGTAGCTGCACCCAGCCGCCGGGCTGTAGCAGCACCGTGGCGGCGCCGATGCCGCCCAGCGCGTACCCGTGCGAATGCACGTGGCAGGCGGCGCCCACCAGCTGTAGCAACAGGAAGCGCAGGGGCTGGTCGCCGGGGCCGCCGCCGCTGCGGCCGTACAGCCCGCAGCAGGCCGCCGCCGCGGGGGACCGCAGGCAGTCCGCTAGGCTACAGCCCGGGTGCCAAGCGACGCCCACGGCATCAGGCGGCAGGCGTGGAGGGGGCGGAGTGACGGCGGCGCCGCCAAGGAGCCCGCCAGTGAGCAGCACGGGGCCATCACGTGAGGCATCGAGCAGTACGGCAAGGTTCGGGTGGTCTGGCTGCGGGTCTGGGTTGGCGAGGCTCTGAGGGCGGGGCGGGGGTGGGCCTGGCGGCATCACGGCAGTCGGCCGGGGTTTGGCAGGAGTCCATGCGGGTGCAGGCCCAGGGCCGGGAAAGTCGGATGCGAGGATGCCGGCGGGTATCTCGTCGAGGAACTGGGATAGGGGGACTGGGCTGCCCGGCAGTGCTGGCGCTGGTGCGGGCGCCACCGGCGACGGGGAGGCCGGCGCTGCGAGGCCGCAATCGCGCGGCACGCGGAAGTGCAATATGACCGGCTGCTTCCATGGTGCTCGAGCACCGCCCACCCATCCCGTTAAGCTCTGAAGGTCCGGCGTCACTGCGTTGGTGGGAAAATGGGGCAATTGCAATTCGCGCCAAAGCATACAGGTAGACTAGCCCTGGGAGAATAAGCCCAGAATCCGCATGCCTAGAAGAGCTGCGCAACAAAAACGGACCCTCCAAATTGCCACTTGCCATAGTCGAGCTCTAGGCCAAGAATGGAAGCAGCGAAAGTCTGCAGCTGCGCGGCAGCGCGGAGCAAGCCCTCCGCAACTTCATCATCTCCGCACTCTGATGCCATAATAGATGGCGCCGCGAGTCAGGCGTCCGGTCTGGAGTAGCAATTGCGTTCCCTCCAAACCCGCCGGCATATTTATGGGGCATACACTCTAGCCTACATCACGATTAGAAGCGAAAATAGGTTTTGCTCCTATCTTCGCTCCGATCTATTTTCGAGTCGACAGAACTGGCGTCCGCAGTAAACAACGATGGAGGGCAACCACGTGCGCAATCGTACACAGATTTAAGGCACGTATATATCATTATCATACAGCATGGGCATGAGGAGCAAGGGAGCGTTGCATAGCAACCGTTAGGGCCGAAGTCGTTGACCGGCGTCGCCTCGCCTGCAAGAGGGTTCCGGCCCTTCCAGCCGCTACCAGACCCTTGCAACTCCATTCGAACCCCCTTCAACAAGGTTTTCTCTGGCCCGGCTTAGTGATCAACTGGAGCAAAGTTCGGCCGGCCAAACTCCGGGTCTCCAGTTCGGGTAGGCGTTGGGGTAGGCCAGACGGCAGGCCGGAGATCACTGTGTACTTGTAGCGCGGGTTGCGTAAAAGGGTACCACCCGGATACCGTTATCCCAAAATTGTAATTGGCCTTGCTATGGTTACAGTAGCGCGCGAAAGCCCCTGGCACGGTTCACCACCGCAGCGGCTGGCAACCGGCGGGGCCACGCTGCATTCGCGCCCCTCACCAAATCCTCCTGGCAAACGCAGTGCTGCCAAGGATATGTCGTGGCCTAATCGGCCAAAGCGCCTGCATTTGGAAGGCCTTATGGCAGTGCATGACACAGCAAGCAGCATGCGGGCAGGGCGCGTGACAGACAGCGCGTGGAGCCGTGGACGCCAGTTAGTGTCTTCGATCGTCCTGCCGTACCAGCAGTCGCTGCATGGCTACATCATTAAAAATAAGCAGTGCCAATGACCACCCGCTTGTGTCTGGTGGTGTCTGACATGTAACGGGGAACTGTAGCCACTACAGCGGTCCATGTCTGTCCATGAGACGTCCAGCGCATGGGTTGGCAGTTACGGCATAACTGTGAAATGCCGCCTCCATCCAAACTCATTTCCGATCCTCGCCCTCGACCCTCGACCTGACGCATAGTCAATATAGCTAGCCATGCTTCACCGCGACTGTTCCGACTGTTCCGCCCAGACGTTCGATCGCCCTAGTCCAGCCAATGCCATCTAGCCCCAGCGCTCGGCCCCTCCTTATCCCTTCGGACCAAATCCTCCTACTAGTCATGTAGTCTTCGTTCCTTGACATATAAACCCCTCGCGCTAGGCCTACCCTCTTTCTGGACCATTGCCTACACCTACCTGCGCCCTCCCCGATGTTGCTGTCATCGCACCACCCGGGCCCCCCCTCACCAGCCGCCCCTCAGCTCACACGCCGCCCTGCCGCCCGTCACCAGCTCCACCTCCCGGTTCACCAGCTCCACCTCCCACGCCTGCAGCTGCGGCACCACGAGCAGCACCCGCGGGCGCCCAGCAGCCGACCCACGGGTCGCCGAGCCGGCCGACGCCGAAACTCCCTCCCCCGCCTCAGCCTTCCACGCCCCTTCACCCACAGCCGTCTCCTCCGACCACTCAGGCGCCCCCTCCTCCCCACTTCCCCCAACTCGCCCGCCGCCAGCGACGCCGCGGCCTGCGCCCCTCAGCGCAACCCCCCTCCCGTCCATGCTGCTGACCCACGGGTCACCCAGCGCCAGCACCAGGTCTCGCAGGCGGGGCAGCATGGGCCGCTCCGCCGCGCTGTCGCCGTCTTCCTCCACGTCCAGCAGCCGCAGCACGCGCAGCAGCGGGAGGCCCGCCAGCAGGCACAGCACGCACAGCATGTTCCGCACGGGCTGGAGCGTCAGGGTGCGCAGCACGCGCAGCGCTCTCAGGGCCTCTACAAGTGCCGCCTGGGGGCCACCCCACGCCGCACTCCTGCCTACGGGGCGGTAACCCTCTTCCGACCCCTCTCCTCGCCGGTCCGCGCACCAGCCGTTACCCTCGCCTTCATCGTAACCTTGGTCGGGAAGAGCTTCGGGTTGGTGGGTGGGATCCGGGTTGGGATCCGGGTTGGGATCCGGGTTGGGATCCGGGTTGGGATCCGGGTTGGGATCTGGATCGCGCGCGTCGCGGTGGTGGTATGCGTCCCGTTGGGTGGTTGTGTACGACAGGTCCAACAGCGCCAGATGTTGCAAAGCGGCGCCGGCGCACGACACCAGCTTACGGGTCAGAGCGGGCGGGTCGACATCCCGCTCCAGGGAGAGCCGCAGGTCCAGGGAGGGGACGCCGGCGGCGGTGCCGGCGGCGGTGGTGGCAGTGGTGGCGGCGGCGAAGCTGTCCAGGAGGCTCAGCAGGGCCAACCCCTGGGCCCCGCTGACGCGAGCATTGACCTCCAAATGTCGCAACGGCTGCGTCTCCGAAACCAGTCCACTCCTCCCGCCGCCGTCACCAGTGGCCGCCGCCCCTGGAGCGTCCCCCGCGGGCCTTGCGTCCCCCCGCCGCCGTACGAGGTGCTCGGGCAGGGCCCTCAGCGCCGCGATGACGTCCGCGCCGCCGTACAGGCCGCGAGCCGCCGTCGCAGCCACCAGCGCCTCCTGCTCCCCCCGCCGCCTGAGGTCCCCCGACCAGGACCCACACCTCCCGCCCTGGCAGCTCCCGCCCTGGCAGCTCCCGCCCAGCGCCTCCCTCGCAACAGCGCTTTCTCCCTCTTGCAGGGCTCGCCTCCAACCATGCTTCTGCTGTTGCTCCTGGTCGTACTGCTGCTGCTGTTGTTGCGGTTGCGGTAGGGGCTTATGGCACCGCAACCGCTCAACCCCACTGACAGTAGCAGCCAG
The DNA here is from genome assembly GCA_003116995.1 of Yamagishiella unicocca. Classification (NCBI taxonomy): domain Eukaryota; kingdom Viridiplantae; phylum Chlorophyta; class Chlorophyceae; order Chlamydomonadales; family Volvocaceae; genus Yamagishiella; species Yamagishiella unicocca. The sequence goes on along the minus strand of BDSL01000131.1, from coordinate 22,806 downwards.
CTCAATCGGCTGCAGCAGTAGCTGCTTCCCTCGACACCCGCCTCCGCCACCGCCGCAGCCGGACCCGCCGCCGCCGCCGCCGTAGCAGCAGTACGGCCAGCACGGCGGCGCCGCGGGCTGCCACAGCGCCGCCGCCGTACAGCTTGCAGCCGTCGGGGCCCCGCCGCCGTTGGAGGCCGAGACAGGGGCCACAGAGCTCAGTCGCAGGCAGCTGAGGCCGCGTGCGGTCACTCCCAGCTCTCGTAGGCATAGCAGCAGGTCGGGCGGGCATGTCAGCAGCCGCAGAAGCGGGGCGGGCGGAGGAGGCCAAGGTGTTTGGGACTGCGATTGCGATTGCGATTGCGCTCGCGATTGCGATTGCGATTGCGATTGCGGCTGCGATTGCGATTGCGGCTGCGATTGCGATTGCGGCTGCGGCTGCGCTGATGACGGAAGCTCCGAGGCGTGGGCGGCGGGCTCACTGGGCGGCGCAGAGTCACCTTGTGCGAGGAGGAGGAGGAGGAGGTGAATGAGGGTTTCTTGAGGGCCCGGGTCAGGCGCTGTATGTCCGTTAGGCGTTTAGGACGGACTGGGGCTGTGGGCCGGAGGCGGCCTGAGAAAGAGATACCGTCTCGGCAAGCAATCGACGTGGCGATATTTTTGAAGGAAGTGCTCGTTTAGTAATGTGCAACTGCAACCCTGCTGACCGCACCTTCGAAGAGCACGCTTGACGGCGGCGGCGGCGGCGGCGGCGGGGGGGCCCCCCACGGCGCCCAGCAGGCGTCCGGCCGGGGCCGCCACGGCGGCAGGTCCACCGCCAGCGCCTCCAGGGAGGGCGGCAGCCGCTGCAGCGCCTGGCGCAGCGCAGCGGGACAGGGCATGGGGCTGCACTGCTGCATGGCCCGCCGGTGCTGGTTGCCGTACGGGTGGTCGTACTGCAGGTGCCAGGCAGTGCCGTACGGCCGGGCGCGCAGCGCCAGGCTGGTCAGGCGCGTGTGGGACCGGAGGTCCAGGACCTTGGCGCGCGGGGAGGGGGAAGGGGCAGCACGGGAGGGGGAAGGGGCAGCACGGGAGGGGGAAGGGGGGAGGGGGCAGCACGGGAGGGGGAAGGGGGGAGGGGCCCGGGGAGAGGGGGCAGCACGGGAGGGGGCCGGGGGGAGGGGGCAGCACGGGAGGGGAAGGCGAGACGAAGGGGGTGAGGTTGTGAGGTCCTGGGAGCCAGGGGAGGGCAGCGGAGACCGGCATGTCGCCGCAGGTCTGCTTTAATAAGGCGAGGACTGAGACGTACGGCAGCGGTCTTACGGAATAGTCTACGGACATGATACCACGTGATCCATGCCGTGCATGCTGCCGCGCTTCGCACCTCCCCTACCTGCATGCCCTTGTCGTACCCATCGTGCACCAGCTCCAGGTGCAGGTGTGCCAGGCCGGTGAGGTGCTCCAGGGAGGCCACGGTGGCCTGGTTTGGCACCACACCCTGCGCGAAGCGCCAGAGCCGGGGGTTTGCAGGAAGTTGTAGAACTTCACATGTAAACTGCACGTGTACGACGTTACGGCACCACGTAATCCCAAAACGTGGTGCCTCAGCCCTTCAGAGTCCTCCTCGCGCAGCCCCTACCGGTATGCGTTCTGGCTCCTCCTATCTCGGAGGACGACCTGCCGCCACTTACACCTAGACCAGCGCACCGCAACCTTCCCCACCACCTCCAACCCCCGCCACGCCATCTGCTCCTCCTCACCTCCTCCCGCACCCCCCCCCTCACCCTCTCCCACACCCCGCCCCTCACCCCCTCCCACACCCTCCCCCCTCACCACCAGCTGCAGCGCCGTCAGCTGCGTCAGCGGCCCAAGGTCCGGACACGCCCGCGGCGGCTTGTGCGCCTGCGGCTGGTGCTGCTGGTGGGGTCCGTGGAAGCGCACCGACAGCCGCCGCAGCGCAGGGAGGCCCGCCAGGGCGGCCACGGCGGAGCCGTCCAGCCCCCCTGCCACGCCGTCCAGCACCAGCGTCACCAGCTCCGGAACCCACGTGGGCAGCGTGCCGTACATGTGCACCTGGTGGGACCCAGGCCAGCCGGCGAGGTGTAGGCTGCGCAGTGAGGGGCAGGGGCCGAGGACCGAGAGGCAGGCGCCCAGGTCGATGCGTCGTACGAAGTCGTGGGCGCTGGCGGGGCGGAGGAAGAGCTCGGCGAGGCTGGTGAAGCGCTGGGCGAGAAGGCGGGAGGTGCCGGTGCGCTGCAGCTGCAGCAGCCAGGGCACTGTGGGAGTGAGGCGGAGGCGGTGGAGGAGCTGCGAGTCGACCAGGCGCGCGGCGTCGCGGCACGTGAGCCGGAGCGCTTCGACGGCGCGATCGGAGAGGAGCGGCGCGATGGCTGCCCAGACATTGTGTGGGAGGTCTAGGAGGGATGGGGAGGGGGTGATGGGAGCGGCATCGTTATGGCTGCCATTTGCGAGTAGAGATGTCCAATCGAACGAGGCTGCCATGTTTCCATTGGCCGCTATGCAGCGGTAATATAATACATATCTGTGGTGACTATCGTTCGAAAATGCAGTTGCATGGGCGCAGGTTCAAGACGCAAGGCCCAAGGCGCCAAGGCCTGTTTGACGTCGTTGGCAAAGTACTACAAGCAACATATGACGCCAACATACTAGATCATCGGTAACACACATTCACCTTCTACCTGCTAACCTCTGAAGAATATAGGTGCCGGCACGATATCTTTCGTCGGCAGTTGGACTAGCGACATTGCCCGCAACACCTGAAACGCTCGCTCTTGCGCTCGCTCGGGCCAGCTAATCCTTGATGGAGAGCTTCGTGGATGTACCACCAGACAGCGACTTTCCGCTTGAGAATCTACCGTGGGGCGTCTTCGAGCTACCGGGTTCGGATGGTCCCACAGCGCATGTCGGCGTGGCGCTGGGTCAGCATGTCGTCTCCGCGACCGCGCTGCACGTGAGGGCAATCCACCATGGCCTCTCCCTTGGCTCTTGCCAGTATCGCAGGCTCATCAAGCCTTTATGCCACTGCTGTTTCCGTGCGGCCGTTGCCTGCCATTGTCGCTCCCATCCCGCTGACGTTGTCACTCCCACCTAATTACACCCCTTCGATTTGCACCCACCCACCCAACCATACCGCATCGCGCCAGGCGGAGGGGTACCTGCGGGACCTGCCGGGGGCTTCCCCTGGAGTGTTCTCTCATGTGAGCGTCAGGGACTGCTGGCTCGAGGGGCGAGAGGAAGGGAGAGGGCTAGTGGCGACACGGCTGGTTGGGCTCACTGCTGGCTCTGTGGTGTCGTACAAGTGTCGTCTTGCGTCATGGCGCTGGCAGCAGCAGGATAGGGCCTACGGGCGATAACATTCCCTGGCCCTTTTGCACATATGCAGTGTTAGGATATACTGTATTGTACACGTGGTTCTTCTTTAGTTGAGCACCCGTGTCGGTGAAGTGAACCGCCGTGTTTGTAAAACGCCCCTCCCCCTCTCGCCCTCCGTCGCCCTTCACGCCTGCGCCCGGGGGGGGAACAGGGCCGGCTGAACGAGTTCATGGCAGCGGGCCGGCCGGCCTGGCGGGCAGCTCGAGCGGCGCTGCAGCGGCTGCTGAGTGCGACGGAGGGGGAGCTGCGGGACCGGCCCGAACTGCGGCAGAGGGTGCTGCACAAGCAGGTGGTGCTCCTGGGGGCCCTGGGTGGTGATGTGTGTACGTGTGCGTGTGCGTGTGCGTGTGTGTGTATGGGGGGGGGGAAGGGGGGAAAGCAGCTGACCGGGTAGCCTGCATTGTGGGCGGCTTGGAGGCGCCACAGCCTGCCTGCATTGGCTTGGAGGCTCCACAGCCTGCCTGCATTGGCTTGGAGGCTCCACAGCCTGCCTGCATTGGCTTGGAGGCTCCACAGCCTGCCTGCATTGGCTTGGAGGCGCCACAGCCTGCCTGCATTGGCTTGGAGGCGCCACAGCCTGCCTGCATTGGCTTGGCGGCGCCACAGCCTGCCTGCATTGGCTTGGAGGCTCCACAGCCTGCCTGCATTGGCTTGGAGGCTCCACAGCCTGCCTGCATTGGCTTGGAGGCTCCACAGCCTGCCTGCATTGGCTTGGCGGCGCCACAGCCTGCCTGCATTGGCTTGGAGGCTCCACAGCCTGCCTGCATTGGCTTGGAGGCTCCACAGCCTGCCTGCATTGGCTTGGCGGCTCCACAGCCTGCCTGCATTGGCTTGGAGGCGCCACAGCCTGCCTGCATTGGCTTGGCGGCGCCACAGCCTGCCTGCATTGGCTTGGCGGCGCCACAGCCTGCCTGCATTGGCTTGGCGGCGCCACAGCCTGCCTGCATTGGCTTGGCGGCGCCACAGCCTGCCTGCATTGGCTTGGAGGCTCCACAGCCTGCCTGCATTGGCTTGGCGGCGCCACAGCCTGCCTGCATTGGCTTGGCGGCTCCACAGCCTGCCTGCATTGGCTTGGCGGCGCCACAGCCTGCCTGCATTGGCTTGGCGGCGCCACAGCCTGCCTGCATTGGCTTGGAGGCGCCACAGCCTGCCTGCATTGGCTTGGCGGCGCCACAGCCTGCCTGCATTGGCTTGGAGGCGCCACAGCCTGCCTGCATTGGCTTGGAGGCGCCACAGCCTGCCTGCATTGGCTTGGAGGCGCCACAGCCTGCCTGCATTGGCTTGGAGGCGCCACAGCCTGCCTGCATTGGCTTGGAGGCGCCACAGCCTGCCTGCATTGGCTTGGAGGCGCCACAGCCTGCCTGCATTGGCTTGGAGGCGCCACAGCCTGCCTGCATTGGCTTGGAGGCGCCACAGCCTGCCTGCATTGGCTTGGAGGCGCCACAGCCTGCCTGCATTGGCTTGGAGGCGCCACAGCCTGCCTGCATTGGCTTGGAGGCGCCACAGCCTGCCTGCATTGGCTTGGCGGCGCCACAGCCTGCCTGCATTGGCTTGGCGGCGCCACAGCCTGCCTGCATTGGCTTGGCGGCGCCACAGCCTGCCTGCATTGGCTTGGAGGCTCCACAGCCTGCCTGCATTGGCTTGGAGGCTCCACAGCCTGCCTGCATTGGCTTGGCGGCGCCACAGCCTGCCTGCATTGGCTTGGAGGCGCCACAGCCTGCCTGCATTGGCTTGGAGGCTCCACAGCCTGCCTGCATTCGCTTGGAGGCGCCACAGCCTGCCTGCATTGGCTTGGAGGCGCCACAGCCTACCTGCATTGGCTTGGAGCTTGGAGCGATCCCGCTGTGGAAGACGACGTCAAAAGTCGTCCTTCGGGTTGGGGATACATGTCTGTCCCCCCGCCACCCTGCCCCTTCTTCTGCGCCCCCACCCTCACTGCCACCCACTGCAACCTCGCCTCCTTGGCCCCCAGTGATCCCAACCCCACAGCTGCGGGCTTTTGCCCACACAGACCCCAGAAGGACGAAGGTCGCATGATCCCCCTTGCCCACCGTGCCCTCACCCGCCCTTCCACCGTCCCCTGGACCCCAGTCCGACGTGACCATGCTGCTGCCCGCTGCTGTGGGCGACTACACGGACTTCTACGCCTCCCGCCAGCACGCCACCAACGTGGGCGCCATGTTCCGCGGACCGGCCAACGCGCTCAACCCGAACTGGTGAGCTGCCGGGCATCAGCGTCAGCGTCATCAGGAGTATCAGTGTCAGCAGCAGCAGCAGCGGCAGCATCAGGAGTATCAGCGTCAGCAGCAGAAGAAGAATTAGCGCCAGCATCAGAAGCATCAGCGTCAGCAGAAGCAGAAGAATTAGCGCCAGCATCAGAAGCATCAGCGTCAGCAGAAGCAGAAGAATAGAGCCAGCATCAGAAGCATCAGCGTCAGCAGAAGCAGAAGAATTAGCGCCAGCATCAGAAGTATCAGCGTCAGCAGAAGCAGAAGCATCAGCGCCAGCATCAGATACAGTATCAGCACCAGCGCCATCATCAGCAACCGATAGCCGCCCGCATCGCCCAGGCTTCCTTCCATTCGCTGCACCCTACATGGGCGCCGTTGGACCAAAGGTCCCCAACCCATGCTGCTGCTTCGAACGCCACCCATTTGCGTCTGCTCCGGCCCCCTGTCACGCCAGGCTGCACCTACCCGTGGGCTACCACGGCCGCTCCTCCTCCATCGTGCCATCCGAGGTTGCAGTGCGGAGGCCCAGGTGTGCTGGGGAGGGGGTGGCGAGAAGACCCGGTTCCACAATATAGGAAGCGGAGGGCAACGGCCCCCAACCCCGCCGCACCTCCTCCACCAACTCCACCGCATCTCCTCCACCAACCCCACCGCATCTCCTCCACCAAACCCACCGCATCTCCTCCACCAAACCCACCGCATCTCCTCCACCAACCCCGCCGCACCTCCTCCACCAACCCCGCCGCACCTCCTCCATCGCTGCATGGTCCCTCACCTGCCCTCGCCTGCCCCTTGCCGCCCAGCGCAGGGGCCAGGTGCTGCCTGCTGGCGCCGCCGCCCCAACCTTCTCGCCCAGCTCCCAGGTCGACTTCGAACTGGAAGTGGTGCGTGAGCGGGCGGGCGGGTGGCTGGGCGGGCGGTGGGCAGGGAGTAAACTTGGGAGCCGGCAAACGAGGCGAACTGCCTTGTCGATGGGAGGAAAATACCAAAATAGGGTTTGGGTGGTGGGTGGCGAGAAGGGGGCGGGCTGGTGAGTGGGTGGTGGCATGACGTCATGCCGCCCCCAACAACCCAGCCGTACCTCCTTCCGTACAACCTTGACACCGCCCGCCACGGCGCCGCCGCCAGGCCGCCCTCATAGGGCCCGGCAACGCGCTGGGCGAGGCCATCCCCGTGGGTGCCGCCTGGGACCACGTGTTCGGGCTGGTGCTGCTCAACGACTGGAGCGCGCGGGACATCCAGAAGTGGGAGTATGTCCCGCTGGGGCCTTTCAACGGCAAGAACTGGGTGGGTGGAGGGGCCTTATGGCGGCAGCGAAGCAATGGATGGGTGCTGCGGCCTTTTTGCGGCGAGAAGAGGGTGGGTGGCGGGGCCTTATGGCGGCAGCGAAACAATGGATGGGCGCTGGGGCCTTTTTGCGGCGAGACGAGGGTGGCGGGGTGACGGTGCTGGGGCCTTCGGCGGCAGCACAACAATGGGTGGGTGCTGAATAAGCAAGGCTGGGAAGGGGCCATGTTGGAGATACAAGCACAGCAAGTGCCGGGCCGTTTAGTTTTGATATCGAAGTCAACCTACGAAGGCCGAATCCCAACCGAAAACCCAACGAAACACACATACATTCAACCAACTTATCACCATTCTGCGCGTAAAAACCGATTTTTCTCCCGAGGACAAAGCCTCACCTAAACCATTCAGCCCACCCAACCCACCCAACCCTAAAACTTCACCCCCAGGCGACGCAGATCTCCCCCTGGGTGGTCACACTCGAGGCGCTGGAGCCGTACCGCTGCAACCCGCCGGCCCAGGCTGACCCCGAGGTACTGCCGTACCTTCGGGAGGCGGCGCCGTACACGTACGACATCGAGCTCGCCGTGGACATCACCCCGAGCGGCTCGTCCCAGCCAAGTACTGTCACTCGATCCAACATGAAGCACCTGTGAGTGACACCCCCTTCGTCGTGACGTCGGCATCCCTACACCCCATTTTGGCTGCCATCGTCACCGGTACCGCCCGCAACGCGATTCACGCTGCAGTACCAGTGTATGCAAAACATCAGGATATGGCCCCCTGCACCCCAACCGTTTTTATCCGATTGCCGCCGCCGCTCCCAAACACCTGCCTCGCGAGATGACCACCCTTCTCTCTGTACGATTGCACCCAAAAGAACCCACATGCTAACCGTCCCAACCGCCAAATACGTTTGTGCACCTGAACTGTCGCCGCTATTGCACTCGCAAACACAAATTGGTCGGCCCCCGTGCCCTCTCCTGGACACCAAATCTTCACCCGCTCCCTCCCCACCCCCGCCCCCACTCCCCCGCCCTCTCACCCTCACCCTCTCCCCCACTCTCTCCCTCTCCTCAATTCCTCGCCGTTACTCGAACCCTGACCAGCTACTGGACATTCTCCCAAATGGTTGCGCACCACACCGCGGGCGGCTGCAACCTGCGCCCGGGTGACATGCTAGGCTCCGGAACCATAAGCGGCGACGAGCCAGGCTCCAGGGGGTGCTTACTGGAGCTGACTCACGGCGGTCGGGACGAGGTGGTGCTGGCTGAGGGGGCGGCGGGGTCAGAGGATCCGGCTGGTGTACGACACGTACGGCGAAGGTATCTGGAGGATGGGGACACGGTGGCGCTGCGGGGGTGGTGCGGGGAGGGGGCCGGTGTACGGCGTATTGGGTTTGGGGCGTGTCGCGGAACACTGCTGCCCAGCCGGTAGGGGATGGTGGGGGGGTTGCGGATGCGTACCCATGCAGTGCAGGGGATGTGGAGGGGCAACGATGCAGGGCCCCAAGGGTGCCTCAAAGTGCCCATAGGGCAGGTCAGGCTTGGCCCTGGTGCCCCAAGGGTGGGGGCGGGTCGTGAAGGCAGGTCGTGTTTTGGGCGGGAAGCCATGTCCAAACACGGATGGGTATCAGGAATCGCCTCTCAGCGATCACGGGTGCCGAGATTTGAGCCGCCACATTATTAGTTTATGCTATCGTATTTTCCTACACACCATGATACGGTTCGCTGTCCACGAGTCTCCCTGGCTCGTCCTTCTTATTGAGCTCCGAGAACTTGTAATTACCGGGTGATAATCCTATCAATCAAAAAGTCAATTAACAAATGAACAAAACGAGCAATGTATGGGTGAGGAACTAAAGGAGTTCGGACCTGTGTGGGTGCGCAATGGTGTTGATTCTCATTGGCGGGTCAGTATACGCCAGGGCAGATCGCGGGCAAGATGTATATCTGCTCTAGTATACACCGTGCTTGCGGCCTTATGGCCACTGGCGCGGCCATAAGGCCGGAACCAGAGCGGAACCAACCAACTTGGTGGTTGCGGCTGAAGTGCTGAGGCTGCAAGGGCAAGGAACAGGTTATGCATTGCACAATGGCGGCCACAATATGTTGTGGCGGATGGTTTTGTGGTCCTAGGTCTCCTCCAGCTCTGCGTCGCCGTCAGTAGTACAGCTTGTACAACACCCTGCCGTCAGGAGTTCAACTGTGCTGACACGATTCAACGATTCAAACAGCTGGCCGTCGCCACTTGGCATACTCTTGCTGCTGGTGCGGCATAGTCGTCAATTGGTATCGCTGACGGGTCGTCCACTCGTCCTCGCAATCTTCGGGATGGAAGTCAACCTGAGCCGCAGCTACATATTGTATACATTCCAATAGCACATTGAGGCCTAAAAAGCCATCCAAGGCCACTTAGGAATGCGGTTTGGCTGTATGGCAAACCCGCACAATGCCTAGCCATAGGGGAGTTGCCGTGGCCAGCAACGGCGCGGACTGGCATCATGTGGCCGGATGATATTACACAGAAAGGCTGGTGCAGCCTCGTTAGCGCCAGGGGCTGGAGTTCGCTATCCATTACCGTTGCTGGCGTACCAGGCAGCGTCTCCTTGAACGCAGACCTTACAGGCTGCGTGCATCCGAGCTGGTTCCGAAATCCTAGCGATGTGCCGCAAATGGCACAAGGTAAGCAGAGCGTAGCGGCCAGCCTTACGTCATCGGTCACCCACCCAAGGGCGCTCCCTTGGGACCTTGCCCCGCCTTGGTATCGTACTGGCTCCGAACAGCGAGCTGCGAAAAATGTTTCGCAATGCTTTAACTGTCAATGCATCGGCGGAAGCAAGGACGTGCGTTTCTGCTTCCAGCATTCTCGCGCCTCTCCCTTAGCGTCATTGCATATGCAACTCGACGTCAGCCATACGTAGAGTCGCATTCCAGAGCCGATGCTCTGACGCCGCCAGCGTCGCGCCTTCGTCGTCCCGTCCCCTCCGCTCCGCTGCCTCCGCTCCTCTCCTCTCCGCTCCCATCCCGCCCCGGCCACTCCACCGCTTCCCTGCCGCCACCTCCACCAAAACATAGCCCGCTAGACATCAAATCGTCAGCGTCAACGGAACCCCCCTTATGTCGGGTATTTACGCCCCCCCCCCCCTTACGTCGTGCGACCGGGCCCCCCCCCTTCGCGTCTTTCGACGCTCGCCCAAAAATACCGCAGGCGCCAAGTACATGCAGGTGGCTTGGGACTACGACGCCGCGCGGCCTCTGCCGCCGCCCGACTATCCCCCCAACATCACGTACCTCCCCGAAGCCAGCAGGCGCAACAAGGAAGCCTCCGCCAGGCTGCACGAGCTCCTCCTGCAGCAGAGGGTGGCGCTCAAGTGCATCACCACCGTGTCCACCCCCAACCTAGAGTGGTCGGTGAGCCGGGCTGGTTGCGGGCCGCAGCTCCATGCAGGCTGGGGGGGTGCGTACGGCGGGCAGGAGGGGCAGATCATTTGCGTACGGCGGACAGGAGGGGGGGATCATTTGCGTACGGCGGGCAGGGCTCGCTAGGGACTTGTCGGGAGAGCGCATCCTCTCCTTTGTGGGTCGGCTGACGGGTTCCCTCCCCCCTCCTCGTCGTCGCGTCACTCGCCAGGTGGTGCTGGTGGCAGGACACATGCAGCAGCAGCACCCGCTCGCGCTGTCCGCGTCAGCAACGGCGGCGGCGGCGGCGGCGGCTGCTAGGTCAAACCAGCCGGCGGGTCTGCCACGACCCACCCAGCAGCCGCACCAGAAGGACGGCCCTCCGTCTCGCAGCGTCACGAGCTCCGTAGAGCGCCAGGCTGCACGCGCCTCGGGGGCCTCACCTGCAGCTCCTGCAGCCGGCGGCAGCGGCGGCAGCGGTGGCAGCGGCGACAGCGGCGGCAGCGGCGCAAGCGGCGCAAGCGGCAGCGGCGCCCACCTGGCGGTGGCGGCGGCGTCAGCTGGGGGCGGCGGCGACGGAGCCGCCGCCGCCGCCGCCGCCGCCGCCGCCCCTCCCCTCCGGCGACCGCTGGCGTGCTTCCACGCGTACTTCTTGCCGTTCAAGGCCAAGCTGGACATGCTGCCTGGGAAGTCGTACAAAGAGTCCTGGCTGGACCGGCGCCTCCGGGCGCGGCGCAACAAGGAAAAGGTCTGGGCGGGGGGTTCGAGGGAAACCCGTGGATGTCCGAAAAAAATCGTTTAAAGCAGAAGTTTTGAGATGCATGCGGGAGAACTGGGTTGGGGATACGAAAGCCGAAGGTCGTAATATGACCTTTGGCGGCTAAGCTATATCGGCTACGGCGAGACGAAAGGAAGCGAGGACCCCGCGCGACGCACGTAAACTTTTCGCAGAACCGGTTTTGGGCGCTAGCAGGAGAACTGTGGGAGTTGGTGCGCTATGGGAGAGCGGACATCGCGGTCCGGTCCCAGTCCCAGTCCTAGTCGGAGTCCCAGTCCCGACCCGCCCGAATACCGACCAGATGCGTGAGGAAGCCGGTCATTACCAGAGAAGGTCCGCGGTCGTCCAGGAGAGGAGGCCGAAGCCGCGCCGCGCCGCCATGGGGGACGCGAAACTGGCGAAAGCCCAGACGCAGGTCCCGACGCCCGCAGACAAGAACGCAACGACTAGCAAAAAACTGCCAGAACAGAGGCCCAACCCAGCGGCGGAACTCACCTGACCAGGGCCCAGAGCGGGTGGGGAAGGCGGTCGACGCGAAGCATGCGGGCAAGGGGCAGCAGGGGGCGTTAGGAACAACATCCAGGCGCGGAGCGGGTGGACAGGGGTCAAAGCAACGAAGAGGCCCCAGCGGCGCGGCGAAAGAGGCGGAGGCAGGAAAGGGGAGGACGGATATACGGGGAGACGGGGACGCGGGCTGGTACGGCGGCGTACGGCGTTGTACGGCGGAGGCCTGTATGACGGAGGGAGGAAGTGAGAAAATATGGGGCGTGAAGATGCGGGACAGGGGGGCAAGGCTAGCAGGCGAGGAGACGGGATACCGGGGGGGAGGCGGTGCGGGGGGCGGTCTGGGCGGGGGGGGGCCCGGCGGTGGAGTGCGGGGGGGGGGTGTAGGGTGGTGGCGGTTTTTGAGGAGAGCCCCTGGTGGTGGCGGGCGCAAGCGGCGGGTGCGGCGGTGGCGGTGATGACAGTGGTGGGGGTGTCGGCCCTAAACCCCTCTTGTTGCCGCTCTTGTAGCGGCAGGTAGTTCCGGATCTTCCAAGGGGGCCTAGATGAACCTGTGGGGGTACTGCTCTGGGGTGGGACGAACCTGTGGGGGTATTGTTTGGGTGAGGGGACGAATTTGTTGGAGTAATACTCTTGGGGGCTGGGCGGACGACTGAGCTGAGCGCTTCGCCGTCCTCGCGTCGCGCTACTCAGGCCAGTGACATCCACGACTGGCGGGAGGACCTCAGCCGCTGCCCCACGGACCCGCGGACGGGCCTCCCGGTTTCGGAGCCGATGGTTTGCTTCCGCGGCTACTGGGACCGAACCTCCTCTTTGCACGCTGCGGCGGGCGGCCCCAACGTGCACGTCAACAGGGTGGAGTCGGTTATGCCCGGCCGCGTCTTCTACTACTCCTGCCGGCCCTGGCGGCAAAAGCCGGAGTCGCAAACGGTGCGTCGCGAGGCGAGATGAGTGGGTCGTGTCGTGCGATATTGCCGTACTAAATTTCGTCGTACAACCAAACCAGGGTCAGCGCTCGCGGGGATTGCCTGGAAACGCGGATCCTGACACCTTGCCGTGCGGCCGTGTTGGGTCTCCTCCTTTTTATTCAATGCACAGGACTTTCTTCTGCCCCCACCGGGCCGTGTGCGCTTCGCTGCCGTCACTCCCCCCTCCTCTCCCCCCCGGCCGCCGCACGGGTTTTCCTTGCAAACTCTCCTCTCCCCGCCCCCGCGGCTGCTCCCTGCACAGCACCACGCGCCATCCCGCCCCCCTGGCCCCCGCGGCTGTGCTCCATCACTAGTGCTGCTGCTGTCTCGACCTCACCCAACCCAGGGCGAGGTGTGAGGGCATTTCTTTCTCACACGGGTATTCCTCTCAACCCAACCACCTTATCGTCCCGCCGCCGCCGCAGGATTCCCTGGAGCCGGTGGTGGTCGACCGCCACTCGCATTTCCTGGAGGAGTGCCTCTGCGATACGGCGTACTGCGGCAAGCTCAGGTGGGTGTCTGTTGGACAGCATATGTGTTGTTCCTATTCGCCCGCCGTACTGTCGTACGGCGACAAGCTCCGGTTGGCGGGTGGCGCAGGAAGACGTGCTGGTCATATGGGGCAAAAGTATCGGATAAAGCGTCAGGTAAGCTAGGGCGGATAAGCTAGGGTGGGTGGGTGGGTGGGCGCCCAAGCGAGGGGCTTCGTCTCTCCGCCGCTGTCCGCTGAAGGATGCCCCGCGTGGGTGCTGTGATGTCATTGCTCCTCTTTCGTGCAGCCCCCGCCCCGTTGGTCGGTGCTCCTCTGCCTTTGCCTCCGGCTCCGGCGCCGACATCCCACATCCCGTCGGTCCCCTCCCGGTGCCCTCCTGATCCCCGACAGTTCGCCGATCTCGCACGACTCACCGACCAACCCCTCCTCCCTCCGCCTCGGTCGCCGTCGGTGCCCGTCGGTGCCCGCCCCTACATTCACGGTCAACTGTAGCGGGGTCAGCTGACGGCGGATCGCAACCCCACACACCCATCCGTATCCCTCCCCCCCTCCCTCGGGTCTCCTCGCAACCCCACTCCCTGGACCCCGCAGCGCCCGCCGCGAGCTGCGGCGGCTGCGGGAGCACGGCGTGCAGTACGCTGTAGAGGTTCGGCTGAAGCCGCTCCAGGAGGGCCGACGGGACCTGGGACTCTTCGCGGAGGAGCGGATCCCTCGGGGCTCCTACGTGTGCGAGTACGTGGGCGAGCTAGTAACGTTCCAGGAGGTGCGGCGCGCGGGGGGAGGGGGGTGAAGAGGAAATCTGTGTGTGTGGGGGGGGCGCTGAATACCGTTTTACGCGATGGGACAGGATAGTTGGCGCATGGTCGTCGGGGTGTTTTTGCGAGGAAGACCCTTGCATGCGAGAAAAAACGTCTAGAAGAGACGTAGGGGGGGGGCCGCCCGCGAGGGGAAACCCTTGTGTGTGGGGGGGGGGGCCCGGGTGTGCGAGAGGTGATGGCGTTCGAGTAAGATGCGCTGCTCGCCGCCGCGGGGGAGGGCGTCTTGGGTTTCGGCGAGCCGTCTCCCCACGCGTGCCTTCCCCGCCCTTCCCCTCCCTGCCCCGGGCGGTGTAGATGTGTGCACGGACGAAAGCGTACGACGCCGCCGGGCTGCATTACATGTACGACCTGGCGCAGAGGGCCGCACTGCGGCTGCGTGACGGCTCCTCGGCGCTTTCGGTGGTTGACGCCACTCACATTGGCAACGTGGGCCGCTTCATCAACCACCACTGCGAGAAAGCCAACGTGGTGGCCGTCAACGTGTGCATGGGTGGGTGGGTGGGTTTGAGGGGAGACCCGTGGGTCGGCGGGTCGTTGAGTGGGTGGGTGGCGGGTATGTGTTGGCAGAAACGGTGTGGGAAAGAGAAACCGAAAGTCCAGTGGCAGGCCGGTTGAGTGGCAGGTCGGTCGAGTAGCAGAACCCCACCGAACCCACCCACCCACCCCGGATGGGTGGGTGGATGGGTGCTTGGTGTCTCTTCGTGATTCCTCCTCGACACGCCTCCCTAATGCAGCAGCGGGATGCAGCCGTCGTACATAGCCGTCGTATACTGCATCACACCACGGGAGATCCCACGACGGAGCTGCGCGCGACAGTAGGAGGTCTCCCCCCTGGCACCGCAACTGTAAACCCTAAAACAAAACCCTAAAAATTCCTTCTTGCCGCCTCTCTCTACTCCTTCCTTGCTCCCTGTGTCCGCCGCCGCTGCCTGCCGTACAGGCGGTTTGGACGACACCCTGATGACCGTCATGATTCGGACCACTCGCGACATCGTCCCGGGAGACCAGCTGCTCCTGGACTACCAGGCGGGGCTGTCGGCGGAGCAGAAGGCGGCCATCCGGGCCAACCCAGTGGGCGAAGTGGCGTGCAGGTGCGCGCAGGCAGCCAGGAAGAAAACACACACGGGGCACACGAAACACACGGGACACACTAACTCGGAGGAACGGACAGGCGGCACGCGGAAGCGCATGCACGACATTGCGGGGCTGGGTTTGGGATGGGTGATGGGATTGCAGTGCCGTGGGGCAGCGTGGAAAGCGGGAGGTAATGCGGGGGGTAATGGGGGGGGGAGCGGCACCTCATCACGGACAGGGGGTCCGCATCTTATCACGGTAAACGATTTGCACAGCGGCTGGTGACGGCAGCGGCCACGGAGGCGGCGCCGTCTGTCCCCTGGCTTACCACCTCGAGCCGCAACTGTGAACCAGTCAGTGTGAGCTCACGGCCCGTGCCCCACCGCCCCTGCATGCCCCACTGCTCCCACATGCCGCACTGCCCCTACATGCCCCACCGCCCCTGCATGCCCCACCGCCCCTGCATGCCGCACTGCCCCTACATGCCCCACCGCCTCTGCATGCCCCACTGCCCCTGCATGCCGCACTGCCCCTACATGCCCCACTGCTCCCACATGCCGCACTGCCCCTACATGCCCCACCGCCCCTGCATGCCCCACTGCCCCTGCATGCCGCACTGCCCCTACATGCCCCACTGCTCCCACATGCCGCACTGCCCCTACATGCCCCACCGCCCCTGCATGCCCCACCGCCCCTGCATGCCGCACTGCCCCTACATGCCCCACCGCCTCTGCATGCCCCACTGCCCCTGCATGCCGCACTGCCCTACATGCCCCCGCCCCTACATGCCCACTGCCCCACATGCCCACGCCCCTCATGCCCCACGCCCCTGCATGCCCACTGCCCCTACATGCCCACTGCTCCACATGCCGCACTGCCCCTACATGCCCCACCGCCCCTGCATGCCCCACTGCCCCTGCATGCCGCACTGCCCCTACATGCCCCACCGCCCCTGCATGCCCCACTGCCCCTGCATGCCGCACTGCCCCTACATGCCCCACTGCTCCCACATGCCGCACTGCCCCTACATGCCCCACCGCCCCTGCATGCCCCACTGCCCCTGCATGCCGCACTGCCCCTACATGTCCCACTGCTCCCACATGCCCCACTGCTCCCACATGCCCCACTGCCCCTGCATGCCGCACTGCCCCTACATGCCCCACTGCTCCCACATGCCCCACTGCCCCTACATGCCCCACTGCCCCTGCATGCCGCACTGCCCCTACATGCCCCACTGCTCCCACATGCCCCACTGCTCCCACATGCCCCACTGCTCCCACATGCCCCACCGCCCCCACATGCCCCAGCAGGTGTGGAGCTGCCAGCTGCCTGGGTGTACTGTTTCCTTCCGTTGCAAAGACTCAGAACTCAACATACACGACGTTACGGACGGTGGCCGGCGGCCGCGCCGCCGCCGCCGCTACACCCAGCTCCTCCAGCAGCTCGGAGGGCGCCGCTGCTTGCAGCGATAGCGACGGCGGCGGCGGCGCCGCTGCCGTCGTCGCCGGCGGCCTAGTGGGGGAATCGCCTTCGGGCATCAGCGGTGTTGTGGGCGTGACTGCCGTGGAGGATTGCGCCTGGGCGGGCAGGGAGCTGGCTCTGGGCCTGACAGGTCCGGGTCTGCTCGTTCCGGGATCGGGGCTGGGGCTCGTTCCGGCTTCGGGGCTGGGGCTGGTTCCGGGATCGGGGCCGGGGACAGCAGGCTGGTGTGTTCGAGGGCGCGTGGGGGCACGCCCTCGGGTGGGGGGTTGGGCGAGCGTTCTTTCCCGTCTCGGTGGTATCGGTAGGTAGGTGACGGTGGTATCGGGAGGTAGGTATCAAATTCCTGGAGACGGTGCATGGAACGATAGCTGGTTGGACGAGCGCCATACTGCGTCGGCGAGCGCCACACTGGGTGGACGAGCGCCATACTGGGTGGACGAGCGCCGTACTGGGTGGACGGGCGCCATACTGGGTGGGCGAGCGCCATACTGGGTGGACGGGCGTGGTACTGGGTGGACGATCGTCCACCCAATATGGCGCTCGTCCACCCAGTATCGCGCTCGACCAGCGTCTTTCATTGTCTAGTCCTCCGCCGGGTGCCACCGTGTCGTCCAATGTCGCTGTCTCGTCCAATGTCGCTGTGTAGTCCAATGCCGCCGCCTCCGAGCCCTCCATCCTCCTCCTCGCCGCCCTCCTCGCACCCGCAGACGTACCTACGGAGAGGGGTGCTGCAGGCAGCAAGTCGGCGCGCGCGTGCTCGGCAGGCGTGGAGGCTCCACCGACGGCTGTGCCCGGAGGGCCTTACGGCTGTACGAGTATTGGGCATGGGGTTGGGGTTGGGGCGCCGTTGCGCCGCGACCCAGCCACCGAAGGGGTACGTCACGCCTTGCAGCGCCCTTCGAAGCGGCAGCGCCTGGCCGGACCATGCACGCCGCGCCTGGATCGCCCAGGCAGCGGCAGCAGCGGCGATGCGGACGTCGAAGGCGGCGGCGGCGGCGGCCGCGGCGGCGTCGCTGATGCCGCTGACGCGGGCTGTAGCACGGACGACGACGACGCGGGAGCGGCGGCGACGGCAGGAGCCGACGACAGCGGCGGCGGCGGCGGTTTCGGAGCGGAACTCGTAGCGGCCGAGGCGCTGTCGGGCCGTACGCTTGGCGCACCTCGGAGGGCGGCCGTGAAGCAGGGTGCGGGCGCTGCTGCCGGCCCCGGCCTAACGCCACCTCACAACAGCTCGGGAGGCGGAGCCGGTGCGGAGGCGCAGTCCTCCGGCGTGGAAGGCTAGGATTGATGCCGGAGAAATGGCTGATGGCGGCTAGGGATGGTGCGGTGGGGAGTCCTTCCTCCCGCGCGAGGTGTACGGGTTGTACCACGGCGCTGTACGGGACGAGCAGTAGTACGCTGAGCGTCAGTGTTGGGGGGGAGGGCGCTGTGGTAGGGAGCTCCTACGTGACGTGTAGGAGTTGGACTGAGGCGTTGATTTTGACACACCAGGGGCGCAGCGATGCGCAGCAGGGGGCTCGTTTGGCAACCTGACTACAGTAAGCTTGACCCCTGCGGAGGGGGGCACGCCTGTTTTGTGCCTACTCTAGGACGTAAACGGTAGCGGGGAATAGCTGGCCGGCCGTACCTTATTTCGTACAGCTCTTAGTTCGTGTATTTCTGGTATTTTCTGGGGTCCGGAATCCAATGATCGCTTCGTCGTAAAGCTCGACACGGCGTATGCGTTAATAGCGCTTAGATACTGCACGTCGATGGATTGTGTCGGTCTACTACTCTACTTCCATTTCTTTCACACGATTCAAATGTACGAATTGCGCTGGGATCCCAGAGGACTGCCGACGAATGATCTCGTTGGGACAACGAAACCTGGGACTCGCAATGTATAATGATACCTGGGCTTACATTGATACCTGGGCTGATCCCTTCAAGTGCACCATATTGTTGTGCACTTTCTTGCGGTGGCGGGAAGGCTGCCAGCGTAATAAGGATTTTGAAACTGTTACCGGCTTATAACGGCCGTTTCGATGCGGCGTTTGTTCCACATAAGGATGAGCGCGACCGGAATTGACGTGGATTGACGTTGAAAGGGAAGAATCATTCGAATGGTGTGCAACTGATTTGATGCCGTACGCCTTGACAGCGGGCGCTGTCGTTGTTTTGCTCAAGGGTGCCAGGGGGTGCCTTTGGTCCATGAGCCTCCTGGCTCGTCCGGGCCTTACGAGCTCCAAGAGCTTGTAATCAATCGATCAAGCAATCAATTTACCAGCAGGGGCTGATGCGCTGCCCCCGCAATCTTGTCTAAGCCCTTGTGGAGTCATGTCACCGGCGGACCCGTTTACCCCCCCCCCCAATTGGTGCGCTCTGCACGAGTCGACGGTTAAACGCTTGGTTTCCCATAGGGAGACTTGTCTTTCGTTCCTTCCGCTCCAGGTGCGTGCTTGTTGTGACCCTGGGTCGGCTCGGCACTGCACTTAGGGTTGCCTTCGCGAGGACAGAGCTTACGGTCCGCGCCCAACAATCTGCGCACTGTAAAATGATCCTCGATCCCCCACATCGGGACCAGCCCTCAATATATGTACCAATCCGTAGCGGGCATGCGCCATGTGGCTGTGGCCTCGGGAGTTCGTTGGGGGGAAGGCGGGATGTCCGGATCATTCTTAACCCTAATGATCGATGTTAGTCGCGCCGCGGTCCCCTGAGCGTCTTGCACCGTGCAATGGGTTCGTTCCTGGGCCGCCGCTGGATGGCCTCTTTTCACCGTGGCATCGCTCACCCTCTTGTATCTTAACAACCCTTCGTGGCTAAAAGGGTTCCTGGTCCTAAATGGCGCAGCAAGTGCTTGTGGGACCATTAGCTGGCAGGCATACCCCAGCCATAATTGTCGCCATTCCTAACACCGAAGCCCAAATAGGCAAGCATGTGCCATGCCAAGCCCTTTGCCGAAAGTCCCCGCCATGCTTGACACGGGTTTTGACCGCCTACCTCTGCAGTGCTCTGGCGAGGTTATTCACTCACCGGAGGCGTTCTGGGCTCTTCTGAGCCCACCGTAGCGTGGTTGGATAATGGTGTATCGCTCTCGCCAGCTGCTGGTCCGTCAGCATGGTTACCCATAGGTCGCTAACTTCAACCGCGGTGCGTTACTTCCTTCAGGTCCGTGTCGATCGGTGCCACAGCAATCGAACTACTGCTGTTACGATTATGCAAAACCTATGCTTCGAATGTTGGAAACAACTATGGATAAGCGTTTCGTTAGTTCTTCCCATGGAAGGTTATTAGCTCCTTGGCACCCGTTGATGCCCGATTAGCGAGGACCGTAGTTGGCCAAACCTAAAACCCAGCGAACCCCCCGTACATTGTCCAGCGCGGCATGAATCAGTATAAAAGGACATGATAGATCGATCAAAAGTTATGGAGTTATCCACGCTCGTCTGGATTGCCATCGCGCAGGAGAGCCTGGAGGCAGTTGGCAGTTCCGAGGCCTTTGCGGCCATATTGCTCTGCAGCCCCGCCGACGATCGCTCTCTGCGTACGCTTTCACGGCAACGTCGCATCCAGTTCAGCCGGAGCCTACAAGGTAAGGTGCGGTGTCAAACTGTAACATTGCCTTATGTATGTGGTCGCAGCGGTTGGGATTGGAAGCTTCGCGCCAGCTCCCTGCTGCTTGCGATAAATACATCCTTGCGAAGGAAAGACCTGCAATATCACTACGATTTTAAATTCCCGACCTGCAGAGGCGACGCCCGCCTCGCGAAAATGGCTCGCGACTTGGCCCTGGTGTTGCTCTGGGCCGTCGCCATAAGTTTAAAATCCGGTAAGCTGCGGGTAGAAAATCCTATTAGCACAAAGCAAACACGGTTTCCCTGGCCCTGCCCTGCCCTTCTCGTCTAGTTTCACAAATTGCGAGAGCTGCACGTTTACCTCGCTTCCAAAACCACAAGCCAATCGTTTCCGCATTATTCGCTGCCCTTACCTCTCTTCCACATCTTTGCCCCATCCAGTGGCAGCCCTCGGCGATGCGGTGGCTACCAGCGACTTGACATTGCGTTCCGGTGTCACCTTTCCCTGGTGCAAGTGCAAGACATACGACTGCAGTTGCAGCCCCTATAAGGTGTCGCTCCTCGACTTCAAGGTGAGGAAAGAAACCCCCTGGACGGTACATTGTTTCGTGTTACCCGAAGCACTTACTAGTTATAGTTCCGACAAAGGACGCGCGAGACCAGCGCAACCTATATTGGTGTATCGCAAACGGTGGTCCCAAAGCCACAAGGACATGAGTTGATTCGCCTTGCACCCTCCCCTGTCTTTCCCCATCCTCAGTACCTAAATTCCAAGCTAACCAGGACGTGCTTCACAGTCGACTATGTCGGCTGCGATGCATCGCGGCCGTGCTGTGCCGGGCTGTTGGGCTCTGTGGACAAGCTGGTGATTGAGACCACACCGCAGTGTGGCGCGAAAGCAAACCTCGTCAGCGTGACGTTCAACGACGAGGTGCACTTGTCTTGGAACCCTTACGCCCGAGGCTCAGGTGGGTGTCAGCCTCGTACGCGCGTCGGTCGGTTCGACCCAGCTTTTCCTTGGAAGGAGAATTACCCTGTTGCAAACAATGGGAAACCTAAAACCCTCGCCTCCAGCATATGTATTACCCTAAAAAACATGGCATCCATCATATATTGGGGACCTGGATTCCTAAAGCCCCTGTTCGCGTCCTTACATCCACCCATAGGGGCCAGCAGCGGCCACGAGATCAAGATCTACAACCTGAAGAAGAGCAATGCGACCTTCTCTGGTGGCAAGTTTTGCATCACCACCCGCAGTCCCTGCCGTGCGATGACGGATCTCTGCAAAGGCTATGGCGCCGACAACAAGTGCAAGTGAGTGATCAGGAAACCCCAATGCCGTACACTGCTGGCGGTGCGCCCGATGGCTTTCGCTCTTGGTTCGGAACCGTTAAGTTACTACCGGTACATTATAACTGAATGGAATCGCAAACGTTTGAACCTCAGTGTTGCTTTGTCCACTGCTGTAGTGCAATGTGAAGCGTCCTGCCCTGCTGTACGATAATCCGTTGCAGCCCTAGCAAAGCGAATTGAAATGCCGCTCCTTCTTCGTGACTCGACGTGCAGGTACTCTCTCTCAGAGTCCTCCGAAGGGGACTGGTGCCCCGTGTGCACGACACGACTGCAAACGCAGCCGTCTCCTCCGCCCTCGCCCCCGTCACGCTCTCCGCCGGCACCACCCTCACCCTCTCCCTCTCCGCCGGTGCCTCCACCTTCATCGCGCCCTCCTTCCCCGTTTCCTCCCACTACTCCCCCCTGCTCGGTGTGCGGATACGTTGTCATCGTGCCGCCGGCTGACCTGGGCGGCAAGCCGCTGTTCACGTTTGGAGACGGCGGTGTGTCCTGCAACGACACGTCTCAATTCATGTTGGATGACATCAACTCACACGCCAACGCAAGCAATGCTAGCATCAGCCAGCCTTTCTCGCTGGTCGCGTGTTCTTCGGTGTACGACACCAGTGTTTCGCCTCCGCTTTACCCGACCATCGAGGTTTGCGGCTCGTTTGCCTCCAACGACGAGGGTGCCAAGATGCTGGATTGGCTGCCAGATGGCCTCCATAGCTGGGTAAATTTTATCACAGGCGGCGTTTGCCTATACCCGCAAGGAGCTCTGTCCGGTTACTCCGTCTACAGTGAGATGTTTGATCCGCACAGCGGCAGCACCTGCCTCGCTGGTGCCTTCCAACAGGAATGCAAGTCTCAGCCGGATCCGTCTCCACCCTCTCTTCACTTACCGCCGTCGCCCCCACCCCCCTCTCCACAACCGCCGTCGCCGCCTCCGCCATCGCCGCTGCCAACGTCACCACCACCTCCGTCGCCTCTCCCTCCATCCCCGCCGCCGCCCTCGCCGGTTCCTCCATCACCGCCATCGCATTCGCCACGGCCGCCCCCGCCACCTCCGCCGCCGCCACCACCTCCGCCGCCTCAACCATCTCCACCATTACCAACGCCAAGGCCGTCATCTTCGCCACCATCCCCTCAACCACCATTACCACTTCCACTTTCTCCGCCTCCGCCTTCCCCACTTCCGCCATCTCCCCCTTCCTCACCGCGCCCACCGACTCCTAGCCCGCCATTCCATCCGCCTCCGCCGCCGCCACCTCCTCCGCCGCCGCCACTCTCTCCGCCGCCACCACCTCCGCCGCCTCCACCTCCTCCACCGGGGCCTCCGCCGCCTCCACCGCCTCCTCCGCCTCCCCCTCCCCCCCCTTCTCCGCCACCGCCGCCGCCGCCGCCGCCGCCTCCACCGCCACATCCACCACCTCCCCCCACTCCTCCCACACCACCGCCGCCTCCGCCACCGCCACCGCCGCCGCCACCCCCACCATCACCTCCACCGCCTCCACCTCCCCCTCCAAAGCCACC
>BDSL01000130.1:0-247077 GCA_003116995.1 Yamagishiella unicocca | reverse complement strand
CCCCCCCGCCCCACCTGTGCGGCCCTCAACTCCCCCCCCTCCTCCGCCCCCCCCCGCCGCCCCACCTGTGCGGCCCTCAACCCCCCCCTCCTCCGCCCCCCCCCCCCGCCCCCCCCCCCCCCGCCGCCCCACCTGTGCGGCCCTCAACCCCCGCAGCGCCGCCACCTGCCCGGGTCGGGGCCGGTTGTCCCAGTCGCCGTGACCCAGCTGCCCGTACTTGCCACGACCTTGGGGGGGGGAGGGGATGGCATAAAACCGTTGACGAGGGGGGTGGCATGAAAACCGTGTACGCGAACGGACAGGATAGTTGGCGCATGGTCGTCGGACACGCGGGGAGGGTTACATAAAAGAAACGAGGGGAGGGAGGGAGGGAGGGTACCTCCGTGTTACTCAACGCCATCCGTCTCACGCACCTCGCCCAGCCCCCCACTGGTTTCTGCGCCCCCCCCCCCACGGGTCTTCCTCGAACCCCCCCCCAAGTCAAGTCATGTGACCGGGTCTTTTCGCTTACCCCCACTGGCCGTCCTCCCAGCCTCCTACCTATGGTATCCTGCCTTAACACTCGAAAGCAAATAACACGACGGGTCGCTTCCCGGGGTGCTTCCCGGGCGCGCCGCTTCACCCCCTCCTCACCCCCCCTCCTCGCCACCCACCCCAGGTGAACACGCGGCCGTCGGCTGTGAGCGCTGCGCTGTGGTTCTCCCCGGCAGCGACCTGGGGGGGGGGGCATGGGGCGGAAGGCGGAGCAGGCGGGGGGGGGCGGCGTGGGGGGGGTGATGGGGGCCCAGAGGGGGTGCTGCGGGGGGGCGGCCTCGAAGGTCGCCCTTCAGCTGCGTTCCCCCCTTATCTCCACAACCCCTGCGACCCCACGCGCACAAGCGGGCCCGCTCCCCAGTCCCCACCCTCCGAGCGGTCATACACACACGCACACACACCCGAGGCGACTGCTGCCCCGTTGATCCCCCGCTGCTCCCCCCGCCCCCCTGCCCTCGACCCCCGGCCCCTTGCCCACCATCCTCCCCGAACCCACCACCCAACCCACCTGGCGCACCTGCACTCGCGGATTCTCTTTAACCCCCCCCAAGGGGTATACTTTACGCCCCCCAAGTATACCAAATGTGGTTTTGCTCGGTTTTACTTTTCCGTGCCGACCGCCGGGTTTTCTCTCATACCCTCCCCCGGTCCCCCACCTGCTCCCCACGCACCCACCCACCTGCACCACCCCTAGCGGCATCAGTGGCAGGATGGGCACCGGGGTGGATCTGTTCTCGAGCAGCCCGTCGCCGAGACCTGCGGGCAGCAGCAGCCGGGGCGGAGCGGGCGGGACGTGAGGTTCGTGGGGGGCCGGGGATGCACACATGAGCGACAAAGGAGAATCACGCGAAGGGAGGGGACACGACCGCGACGGCGGTGAAGCGACCCGCCGTTCGTGGCTAGCTCCGGTGGGGGCGCTAATGAAGGACTCGCCAAGCAGCTGGGCGCGTCGGCATGAGCCGCCCAAACCCCAATTGAATCTCGCCCCGACACCTGGCCGTCCGCCGGAAGCCTCGCAAGCCCCACCGCTGCACCCAAACCCCGCTGCCGTATGTATGTCGGTTCACCCATTCTCACCCCACTCTCACCCACTCTCTACACGCTCCGAAACCACCCTCCAAACCGGTTCTCTCGCCCCCCCCCCCGTGGGAAACTGCCCCCCGCTGAGGGGCTGCTGTGGCGGCCCAGCAGCCGCCGCGGCTCACCCAGCGGCCCATCTCCCTAGCCGGAAGCCCGCTCCGAAACCCAGTGCCCGAAACCCGCCCCGAAACCGGCCCCGCTGGCTGCCCCTGCTGCTGCCGCTCACCTAGCGCCCCGAAGCTGCCCTGCCCCACCGCGAACACGCAGCCGCTGCCGGTCAGCAGCAGCGCGTGGTTGGATCCGACTGCCAGCCTGGGGGCCCGGGGGGGGGGGTGAGGAAGACCCGAGGGGGGGGAAGAGTCACGCGGGGCGGGTGGGGGGAAGGGAGTAGGGGGGTTGCCGGGTTTTGAAGGCGATGGCGGGGAGTGGCGGGCTGTGTGCGCAGTAGGGCAGGCAGTGGGAGCAGCGCAGTTCGGACCGGAGGTTACCTTCCGGTATTGGTGTGGACAGTGTCAACTTATGCGCTTACCTCCAAGCACCCACCTCCTCTCTCCTTCTCCTTCCCCGCCTAGACACCATGCTGCACACACATACACATCCCACTGCCCCAGATCCGCCTCTCCCCGCTCGCCGCCATCCCACGCCGTACTGTGGTAGTTGCGGATGTGACGTACCCAGGGCTGTGGTAGTTGCGGATGTGACGGTTGTGATGACGTGGCGGGGGCTCGTGTACGACTCACCTGACGACGCGCTGGTCCCCCAGCCCCCTGAGAGGCCGGGGGTGGTACTGGTCGGGGCCCTCGCCACCACAACCCGTCTGGCCGAACTCGTTGCCGCCCCAGGACAGCACGGCGCCCTGCACATGCGCACCGAAACCGCCCCATGGGTCAGTGGTGGTGGTCTTGATGGGGCCCGCATCGAGCGCGGGGTTTTTATAATGCGTGGGGGGACGTCAGTGCGCGTTGGCGGCGAGCGGCGGGGCGGGCCGCGGGGGGACGGGTCGGGAGGTGGGGAAGACGCGCGGGGGTTTTATAATGCGTGGGGGGACGTCAGTGCGCGTTTCGGCTGCTCGTTGCATGTGTTGTATTGGCGGGGGTGGCATAAAAACCGTTGAGGAGAAAGTACAGGACAGTTGGCGCGTGTATTGGCGGGGGAGGGGGGGTCGAGGACGCTTGTCTCTGACCAGGCTCGCGGCATTGGGATCTAGGGTTTCAGGGCCCGCATTCCATCGCTCCATGGCCAGGCCGTGAAGAACTGTACGGCACCGGTACATTCGTATGTACGACGTACGACACGCAGGGGCTCATCCCTGCTCCCCCCACCCCCACCCGACCCTTCCTCGAACCCCCCCCCTTTACGTCCCACCTGCTCCGTGAGCACCATGGTGTGTGTGGCGCCACACCCCGCCGCCGACACGCTGTACGACTCGAGCGCCGTCACGTGGGTGGGACGAGCGGAGCTGGAGCTGCCGCCGCCGCCGCCGGCGGTACGGCGCCCCAGCTGGCCGTTGTCGTTGCAGCCCGAGGTGTACAGCTCGCCGTCGGCTGGACCCGTTGGTGGGCGAGGCGGGTGGAGCAGGGGCAGGGCAGGGCAGGCAGCAGCAGCAGGAGCGGCGCTGTCAGCCGCGACGTGTCGTACGACAGCCCGATCGTACGGATGGGCCCACTCACTCTCACACGGGATTTCCTTGCAGCTCCCACACCCCGCGTCAGAGCCCCCACCCCAGCGCAGCGCCGTTGCCCCCTGCACCCGAACAGACCGGCAGCTCAGCCCCCACCCCCCACACCCATTCCCTCCCCCACACACCCCACACCCCGGCCCTCTCCCCCGCCCACCCGCCAGCCAGCCAGCCAGCCAGCCAGCCACGTAGGCAGGCAGCCACCCCGCCCGCCAGCCCGCCAGCCACGACCCACTGACCCACTGACCCACCGACCCACTGACCCACCGACCCAGCGACCCAGCGACCCAGCGACCCAGCGACCCAGCGACCCAGCGACCCACCTGTCACCCAGGCGCTGTGGAAGGGGCCGCCTGCGCATCCCACCACGTCCTTCCCCGACAGCGCCTGCAGCCGCCAGGTACGACAACCCCAACGGTACGACAACCGCAACGGTACGACAACCGCAACGGTACGACAACCGCAACGGTGCGCGGGAAGGAGGGAGGGATCAAGGGGATGAAGGGAGGGAGGGAAGGAGGGGCCGTCAGGCGGGTTGGTGGAGTGGAGTGGCTTGGAGGGTGGCGCAGCGGCGGTGTTGCACACTGGACAGCTGGAGTGGAGTGGCGGCCAACCTTGCAGCCAGCCAGCCAGCCAGCCAGACAGCCAGACAGACAGCCAGACAGCCAGACAGCCAGGCAGCTAGGTAGGCAGGCAGGCAGGAGGCAGGCCGAGCGGTGCGGTGGGGTGCGATGCGGTGCCCCACCCTCCAGTTCGCACACGGCACATGGCCACTCGTTCCCTTGTTCCCAGTGCGCTCACACGGCTCCCCCGCCACCGCAGGAGCCACCCGGCCTCACGTGCAAACCCAACCCCGTTTCCCGCCCCGCCCCTTTTCGCACTGCGCTAACCTCTGTTACCACGGGCACGGGTACGGAGCCCCCAGCGTCCCCTCCCTGGAGCAGTGGGGGCAGCAGCGCGGCGCAGTGGGGGCAGCAGCGCGGAGCAGTGGGAGCAGCAGCGTGGAGCAGTGGGGGCAGCAGCGTGGAGCAGTGGGGGCAGCAGCGCGGCGAAGTGGGGGCAGCAGCGTGGAGCAGTGGGGGCAGCAGCGCGGAGCAGTGGGGGCAGCAGCGTGGAGCAGGGGGGGCAGCAGCGCGGAGCAGTGGGGGCAGCAGCGTGGAGCAGGGGGGGCAGCAGCGTGGAGCAGTGGGGGCAGCAGCGTGGAGCAGGGGGGGCAGCAGCGCGGCGCAGTGGGGGCAGCAGCGTGGAGCAGGGGGGGCAGCAGCGTGGAGCAGTGGGGGCAGCAGCGTGGAGCAGTGGGGGCAGCAGCGCGGAGCAGTGGGGGCAGCAGCGCGGCGCAGTGGGGGCAGCAGCGCGGCGCAGGTTCGGTCCTCGCTTGCCGCCAGCCGCTGCAGGGTGACGACACGGACGCAGACGGAGGGCGGAGGGGGGCGCACCCGCAAAGGCACTGGCCTCCCCTTGAACCCTGGACCCCTGGACCCGCCCTCACCTCCCAGCGAACCCCCAGCACCCTGACCCCCCCCCGGTGGTGGTGGTGGTGGTGGTAGCGGTGGCCAGCCCACCGTGCAACCCCGCCACCCTGCCCCCCCCAACCCCTGCGGACCCACCACCACCCTGCGGGCCCACCACCACCCGGGCCGCCGCACCCGCCCGCTCAACCGGCCACCACCCCACCACAGCCCTCCCCTCCCACAGCGGGTCCGAAGGTCGCCCCGGGCGAGTGCCTCCCCCCACCACACCACACCAGATGCCGTTTCCATGGGTTTCATCACTTCCCCAACCCCCACGTCGGCCCCATGGTCCCTCTCCACCAGGCCCCCCCAGGTCCCCCCTTCCTCCTCCCTGGCCCCCGTCCAGCCCCCGTTCCCGCATCTACCCTACCCTCCCCCTTTCCCCCCACGAGTTTTCCTCAATCCCCCCTCCTACCTGACTCCCCAGCTGCCCCATGTCCGAACGCCCCCACACCAGCAGGCGCACGGAGGGCCGGACGAGCTGGGAGAGGTTGGGCGTGGCGGGGGGCGGCGGCCCCGGCGGCCGCTTGGAGGAGGACGACGACGACCCCGCGGCGGACATGGCCGTGGCCCCTGGGCTCCCCTCCCCTAGGCTCCCCTTCCTCTGCTCCGCAGCGCTCTGCCCTCCCCGCCGCTAGTGGTGCGGTGCGGGGCCCGGGGGGCAGGCGCGGTGCCGCTGGATGCCTCCACGCGGGGTGCGGCCCACCGAGGCTGCGCCGCCAGATGCTGCCTCAGCAGATGCTGCCTCAGCAGATGCTGCCTCAGCAGATGCTGCCTCAGCAGATGCTGCCTCAGCAGATGCTGCCTCAGCAGATGCTGCCGCTGGTGCTGCCGCTGGTGGCGCCGCTGGTGCCCCGCTGCTTCTGCTGGTGGCGCCGCTGCTGCCGGCTCTGTGTCTACTTTTGATTCTGTCACAGGAGCCGAGAGATTGGGGGTTGCGCGGCGGCGTGGTGGGGCTTTGAGATAGTTGAAGGGTAGGAATGGCCAGCCCCGCCGTGTCTCCCGCCCAGCCCCTCCTTTTCGCTGCGGTGGGCGAGGCACCGTGATTGCACGTGCACTTGGCGTCAGTTGCAGCGGCAGCGCGTATTCAAGGCATGGCCTTGAGTTGCGAGGTGGCAGCTGTGTGACTTGTCATGCACATATCAGGCAGCACCAGGTTTAAGCTTCGGACGTGGTTGCCCGTCCCAATACACGCCCGTTCCCCCGCTGGTTTTCACCCTCGCGCGCCACCAGTCGCACTAGGGACTCGGCCGCTACACATCAAAACAACGAGCCCTTACAGGCGGCGGACTTTCTTGCTAGGTTCTTTGCGTCGTGCGATGCGACAACACGGCAAAACCTTGACGAACGCTCATCAAGGCATAGAATTATTCCCATGACTTTGAAACGCACCGATGGACCTGCACCGAACGCAGATGCCAAGAGGAAGTAGACTCGGCGCGACGGATTGTGCGCCACGTAAGCGCAAGCGCAAGCAGAGCACTTGTAATACTAACTTTCTGTAGAAGATTGATTATAATGCCCTTAACTTAAGGTTGCGAAGCAGCAGTGGAAGGTTCGGCCAGACCGCGGTGATTGTATTGGTCACTTTGACACGAAAGTATCCTAGAGTACATACCGGTATGAAGTCAAGTAAACAATGCAATCACTTGGCAATCTTATTTCACATCAGTATTAATTTAGTCCCAACGATCTGAGAAGGTTCCGCCGGTTTATATCAAAGCCCAATAGTTGCCGCTGTTCCTTGAGCGAGTTCTCCATTTCCACGTTAGGAAGATGATATTGAAATAATTGTGATAGGGGCTGGAGACGGCGGGTGTACTGTGCAAATCGGAATACACTCTACCTCAGGCAGCTTAACCATTACTGGCAACCAGTTAAAAAAACATGAAGCTAACTAGCTAGCTTGGTTGTCTTTGTGTCATTTTTGCTTCCTCGCAGCGGGACCCGCGGGTCGTTTAGGAGTGTTCCCCACATTTTACGACTACCTTTCTGATACATGAATCAATATACTGAGGAACTTAACGCACGAAGACAGTACAGGATACCCTCCTTTGGTGCTGAGTCCACAGCCAGAAGCTTGCGCTGCACTCGCTTCCGGTCCAACCGTGGCCAACGGTGATAGGAGCATGGTGTGCGCTTGGTGGCGCCCACTGCTGAGATGCCAAACGCGTTGCTGCGGTCGGCAGAAGGGCTCAGCCCGCGGCCAGGAAGGGCCGGGCGCTGCCAGGAACGTCCGCGAGCTCACGCGGCTCGATGTGGCTACGAGGGCACGGGGTGCTGGCAGGCGCTTCCACATTACGCCCACATGGCCACTCCCACAGGCCTAAAAGTTACCCCGGATTGCGAGTAGGAAAACGTCCCCAAGCCTCGATGCAAGGGAAGAATGGCCTCGTGGCTGTCATGCGCCCTGAAGAGGCTGGTCTGGATGCTATCCACTTGGCTGGTAGCATTGCTACCAACAGCACACTCAAGACCCTAAAACCGTGGCCATATTGCGGGGGCGCAAGTCCCTGAACGAAAGGGCCGCCACGGATAGGGACCCTCACTTCCGCCGCGCTGTGCCAGACGGCGAGGGACATGGCATGCAATGCATCGTTGCGTTGGGTGGCGTTTGCGCAATTGTTGCATGTGGCTATGTGCCCCCTTTCGTTGCCTCATCCCTTCATGGGAGAAGAGAGCTCGCAAAGGCGACGAGTGACGACAAATAACCATGCCTACTGGACGACCCAACGATGGACCTGACCTGCTCCTATCTGCCCATCGTGGAACAAAGTGGCAAGCTGGCCGTTCGTACCTGCGCGAACTTGCTAATATCAATAAAAACGTGGCCAAGCGAGTGCCAAGCTAACTTGTTGGGGTCGACAGCTTACCCAGCAAGTCCGTAGGGGAAAAGTGGATAGAATAATGGTTCGGGGTGCAAAAGGCTTACGCGCGTACAGGTGTGGGACGCAACCCATGATGCATGCAACTTCTGCAGTTATGCTACCACTTTCGGCATAAGACACCCTAAATTGAAACCAACCCTGCCGCCGCATGCACAACGACATTCTTGGGGCTTAAGGCTCGATACGTTCGCACTCACTAGCCGGCACGACCGTTTTGCATTTCATCAACGCAAGCATGTCTTCCATCGAAGACGAAGGTAAATGTACCGTATGCCCGAATAACGGCGGTCGCCTTCCGTTACAGTGACGACAGGCATTCGTCCCCCCAGGCCGTTCCGATCCATCAGCTGCTCCATGACGTCAGTAAGTTCGCCTTAACTGAGGTATGAGGCACGCCATGGCGACAGTCTTGAACATGGTGCCGGAAGACGGCGAACAGTGCTCCTAATCCATATTCTTCATGAGCTGGAGCGTGGTTTATATGTATTAATCATGATGCAGAAGTATCTAGATGTCGGCATGTCGGCTGGATCGTTAGCCCATGAGAGCCCCCCCCTTTGCAAGGCTCCAGGAGGGCCTCCCAGTTGTCGCAGACAAAGCCTGAGTTCGCGCCGCTCTCCTCCCTTCGGGACCCATTGAAAATGCGAGCTAAGGTCAGTACTGTTTGGGTCTTGTGTACTGTGGCCACAATACGTTCGGGTGGCAGGTGCCAGCCCGGCGCCGCAGTTCGCGCCGCCCCACACGCACTTGCCGGCCCCAAGGACCTTCAGCCTGCATGCTGATCTGTGTATATGTTTATCCTTTGCCTTGCAGTGGAGGAAGAAGCGTATGCGGCGGCTCAAGCGCAAGCGGCGGAAGATGCGGCAGCGCTCAAAGTGAGCGGGAGGTCTGGCCTCTGGCTAGCCCGCTGCAGAAGATGCCAAGTTGGGCTTCTACTGGCGTCAGCTTTCTTCTGCTCATGTAGCGGCATGGAGCTCTGGTCTGGGAGCCTGCTGTAACCCAGAGCTCACATCGATCGCCGACCCTTATGTTCCTGCATCTTTCCCGGCACATATGAGCAGCATCGTCCACAGTTAATAGCTGCGGACCTGACTTATGGGGGCAGAGCAGTATGTCCAGCAGTATCGTGGTGGTGTTGGCGGCGCAGTCGGCTAGCATTCTCAGCCAGCCGAAGCGAATGCCCCACCTACACTGGCGCAGCACGCAAGCAGTTTCATTTACAGCAGCTTTTACCACCCAGCAGAATTCGGATGTCGGCAGCCACGATGACAGCAAACTACGACCGGCATGTCCATCGCAGTACCACTCATAACGCCCGACGGCAGCATTCAGCCAAGGATGCAGCGTAATGCAGTCATCGGTAGTGAGACATGGGGCAACATGCGTAAGGGTAGGATGGAACGGTGGGAAACACAGTCAGTTCAAACGTGTTTTGGAGAAGGCCTTCCATAGTTAAGCAAGGCCGATGCACAGCCAAAAGCACGCACAGCATAGGGCACGTGCACGTATCGCGTTGCTTGCAATCATGGGGAGCAGGGTTCTGGGGCTGTACTTGGCTAGGTCCGGGGCTATACCTGGCTAAACAGGGTCTTAGTGACAACTGCACTGTCTTTGTGCTTGCAAATATCTAAAGGAACGAGGGGGGGTGAGAATAAACTTTGGGACCACACATAGAAGTTGTCATAAAAATAGGACGAAAGTCAAGACCATTGGTTTGCTTTACAACCTCTTGAACTACGTTGTACTAGCCGACGCCTGAACCAAAACACGTTGGCCTGCGACCTCTTCCCCTAAACCTCGAAAACACATGCTGCACATCCAGTAGATAAAGATACTCCCGTAACCTCCTGGCGCCGCAACCTGTATTACAGATGTCTAAAACGCGCGCGCTGGCTTCATGCCACCTCGTGCTGACTCAGCTTTCTGGGGCCAGATAACATGCACCTCAGTCAATATCGTCCATCCTCTTAACCAAGCACAGTTGCGACAACGCTCTAACAGTAAGGTCTGGAGCCCACTGTAACGATTACAACAGTAAGCGCGCCAGGCTCACATGCCTCCGCAAGCCACTTGCACTACCGGCCAGAACAACCCTTGTAAATGATCCTCACGCCACGCTGGCACGCGCGCGCGCGTCCTACAACAGTCAGCGGAGCAACATGGTGCCGAGCCGAGATCTGAAAGTATGTTTGGTACATCATCCGCCGGGATGCCTTCGTGATCTACGAGCACGTACGACAACAACGATGACAACGGTCAAATACCGTCCCCTCCCCCTAGGTACGCATCTCCAATTTGCGCAAAGTGGCAGTATCGCTGTTCACCTCGACCACCAGGTGCCTCCCGACCTACCGTATCCTCCTACACGAGACAAGGCCCGGCAAGGGGGCAAAATACGCGAAATCCTTGGGACCAGCTGTCGCAGCGGGACCGCCTCTATGCTCCGAGACCAACCCGTGTCTTTGCAAGCGACGAAAGCTGGCAAGGTGTCCCCGCCGCCCCCCGCATCGTGCTGCTTGATCACATAACTAATCATTTATAATACGTTCGATACGTATATGGTAACATACGACACGTTACCGTATACACCGCAAGCCGGATTAAAAACATTCCGTCCTTCCCACCGGAATATAACCGCCAACAGGTGGAAACAGGCTGTCAGTGATGGCGCCCCAGCCTAGATCCGAAACATGCTACAGGGCAACCGGCAAGCCTGTCGCGGACGGCAGGCGCAGCTGCCGAGGACTGCCTTCTTTACCTCGGCGCCTAACTCATGTTGATGGCGTACACGCAAAAGCGGACGGCGCAGTTCCAGTCATCAGCCGCCACCGCCACCAGCACCATGAGGTGGTTCTACTCGCGGCAGCAGAAGCAGCCTAGCAGAAGCAGCAGGTTCTACTCGCGGCAGCAGAAGCAGCGGACCACAGAAGAGCCGAAGCCCCGGACTGCACGTGCGGACAGACAGCACATGCCACCTATGGCGCGCCTTGCAGCTGTCCTCAGGCAGCGTCTCCAAGCTCTTTCCCGTTTCTTACGCCCCACCTCACTCTTCCCCCTGCACCCTCGGAGTCCGCACCTGGAGACCAGCCCCGCTCCAGAGCGCCCCTGACCCGGGCTTCCAGGGGCACAGGCTTCCGCACACCTCCGGGCAATACCTCCCGAGAGGCCGACTGGACAAGGACTTGACAGGGCGTTTGGCAAAATTTGCCGTAGGCAACAAGCCAGCCAGTCGCCAACGCCCTCGAGCTGCGCCCATGCCTACTGCCTCGCGACCTCCAGCCCAGTCCGAGGAAATCCACCGGCGCCGGCAGCAGGCGGTCTCCGGAACAGCGCAGGCGGCTCAGGCATCCAACTGAACCGGAAAAAACCGCACGAGGTGGTTGGCGGTCGTCCACCAGAGGCCCCGCCGGTATTATGGACAGGTATGGAAGTCTATCGCGGCCAGAAGCACTGGATTTCCGAGTGCAGCACGGGTGGTCACGAGGCCATCATTGAAAATGTATCGAGGTATACCGGTATGGCAAATTTGCTAACACACAAGCAAGGCCTACGCAGCACACGACTGATATTTACTGGAGACCCTCGACCTTCAATATGTTGAAGAACCTCACGGCGCGTGTCTATGAGGGTTCAGACTTTCAGTATGCGGTGGCGTTGAACTCTTCTACCACGGTCGGCAATGCCGCAGACGCCGCAACAAAAGAGCTGAAGCGGAAAGATCCCGGCATCGGCTGTACTCAGCTGCGCAGCGTCAGCACGTCACCTTCAGCGCTTGCATCATTGACCACGCCAACATTATCACCCAGTGAAGAGACAGCCCCTCAATATAAATTATAAGTCATGTAGGAATGGCATAAAGTTAGCTATATGAGCCGGCGCTCAGTTCGGCTCGCATTCGGCATTCCGCTTCTCACGGGTTGCCTTCGTCCTCCGCTCCTCAGTCCTCCCCCCCGTAAGTCACTTTCGGCTATCCCTCCCGCTGCCCTACCACCCATCATAGCCCAGAAGTGCTCTCGCCCCTTGCCACCTCCTTCAAAACACCTCCGCAGACAGTTAACTATCTGATAACATCAATTCGCAACCCTATGCAACCATCCGCACGCCCCGACGTGCGGACGTGCGGGCGTGGACGTTTAAACGGCCCCGATTCGGTACGACCTGCCCTCAAAACCATGCAGTACATACCGGACGGGTGATACATCGGGCGCAGCGTGTGACAGAAGTCCAGAAAGTATGGGCTTTCGGCGACGTGGAACGGGATGTTGTCCATGATGAAGAACATCGCCAGCTTCCTCTGGAGTTCCCCTTGCGTCTCTGCGGACAAGGTGACATCGGCAAACTGCCGCATGCTGGTCTGGCCCTTCCCTAAGGCGTTGCTCGTGGGTTTGGCCGGCCTGCGCGTGCACCCAGCGCTGCTGGCCAGGCTTGCCGCTCCGCTGGTTTCAGACATCGTGCGCCCATCGTCGTCCGGAAACCATCAACGGATACATAAGTGTGTCCGCCCGTGCATTTTAACCCAGGATTGATCGGCCATACCCGTTGCTTCAGCCGCAACTGGGTGAAGCGCAAAGATACCAATCCAATTGTGGCATTTACGCACTGTCCCCCCTGCGTTCGTATGAGATTCTGTTACTACTACAGTGCGCGGCTTTGTACTGCGGCACAACAACAATACATGCTTGGGCTTGAAGTGTCTTTGTGGGCGACTAGTTGCTGTTTGATTTTCATTTGGTAGGCTTGGTGTGCCAGGTGTGCCCCCTTCCAAGAGTGCCCCGCGTATGGGAGTTTGCGGTCAAAGTTCGAGGACGTGATAGCTTTCCAGGGGCGCGACATGCGTACCATCATGAGTGGAGCACCTCCTTTGGCTGTGGCCAATTTCCTTCATTATGTTTGGGACACGCGGCGCTGAAGCGCCTCGCGCTCAAGCGGACACGGGGGAACGAAAATTCACCCTCCCGTGCCCGTATCTAATCGACTATTAACCGTCCATGGCCCCATGGCTTTAACGGACGCCCCGCATTTATGCGGAACTTTGTAACTTGTAAGCTATGCCCGTACGGCAAGCATCCTATATACACCCGACGGCAGGCAGGTTCCTCCTCTGACTGTCGGGTTTCTCCCATTACAGTATGGTACTTGGATGGACGACGCCTCCTATGCGCCGGGCCTTGGAAGCCCCTCCCTCCGTCGCCTCCGGCATCTGCATCTCTCTCGCATCCATCCCGCACCTCCGGCATCTGCATGTCTTCTATCCGGCCACACCGCCAAACCGCCACGTACCGGTGCGCAGATGCATAACAACTACCCGGTGTGACGACCCTTAAGAGGCGCCCGGTACGACGCCACTACGGTCCCGACATAGCGCAGACACGAGCCTGGCCATGCTACGTCGAAAATCAACACGAGGGAGGAGGGGCGGCTCGCATTCCTTACCGCCTTGCAAGGCAGCCGCGCCGGCTGCCGGCTGCTGCACGCATCGACGGCAGTGAGATAACTATTTGCATTTGCATTCACGCCAAGACCGTTCACAGCTCATCGCATCGCCCGGGAGAAGCACCCAGCAGCCGCGTCGCGCCAGCTAGAGGCGCCTAGAGGCCGCAGCGGCTAGAGGCACCTAGAGGCCGCAGCGGCAGATGGGCCAACCAAAGGAACCACCCAGTGTGCACCGTCACCAGCCGGTCGCCGCACTCATTCCGGCCACCTTCCTCCCCCTGCCCCCGCACGCACCTTGACACAAAGACACACGCCATGTCCATCACGCCTCCCTCCCTTCCCCCCCACCGCCGCCGCAAATCCTCCCCCCTCAGCTCTCGACACCCGACAGACCTCATTCCGGCAGCCAGCACCACAAAGGCGCCAAATCTTTCCTTGCTGCCACAGCTTCAGCTCCCCCCCACGACGTGCCAGCACATCACCATCGCGACCTTCCAAACAACGTCCATACCCTGTGGGGCCGACGTCCCCGCACCCGCTGCACCATGATACCACGGCAGGTCTTTGGAACCCCCCCGCCACCACAACCTCCCAGGTCACGCCAGCAGGTCACACCAGCAGGTCACGCCAGCAGGTCACGAAACAGCATCCGAGCGCTTGGGAGCTAGCTGGAGTCAGTTGGCGCCCGCCCGGGTCACGATCGCAATGGCTGACCCGGCAATGACCCGGCGCAGGGCTACGCTCTCACCTCCAGCCGAGGGCTCTCGCAGGATCCGCCGAATGAGCGCGCGCAACTGCAATTCCAATCTCCGTGAACGCGCGCTCGAGCCCAGCGGCCAACATTGTTGGCCGCTGGGGACCGACAGAAAGCCAAAACGTCAATCTTCCAAGGTGGGTTGCGACACCGCCGGAACTCCCGCCGGGACTCTTTATTCGGGGCGCCTCGGCAAATCACGGTAGACATGCGTCTTCCAATGGGGTTCCGAGCAGCAGTCATCACAGACTAACGCGCCGAACAAGGTAATAAGATGTATGCCCGTGTTCTTCCTCTCTTCCTTCGCCCCTCACTCCCTCCTTCCTCCCTCCTTCCTCCCTCCTTCCTTCCTCCCTCCCTCCCTCCCGCACAGCCCCTCACCGCCGTGCGGGCTGGCAGCAAGTGCCCCGCCAGCTAGCTGGCTACCAGATCACCGCCGCCACGGCAGGCGCGTAGTGGCTTGCCGGCGGGTACCGCACCCAGGCACCTCGTCGGTTCGGTCCGCTGCCGTCGGTCACCCGCCGAGCTGGCCTTCTTCTATGGCGCAACAACACGTCCACGTCCCCCAGCCGTCCCCCAGCCGTCTGCCAGCCGTCTGCCAGCCGTCCCCCAGCCGTCTGCCAGCCGTCCCCCAGCCGTCTGCCAGCCGTCCGCCTTTCGCTTCAAGGCTCCCTCCCGCGCCGACGCGTCTCCTTGCGTCCGAAACACCCACCACATTTCTTGTGACCGGACTAGAGGACTGCGGCTGCTAAGATATGCGAGATTTCGCCAGAGGTGTCCTTCCTCGTCCTTACTTGTGTTTTTACCCTACTTGCGACACATACATAGAACCAACCGCCGAGGTTTTTAACGACACCAAAAGAGCAAAGCCCATAAAGAGTATATTAACAAAAAAAATACCCACCGCCCCACCCACCGCCCCCCCCGCTCGCCTCGGGCATGCATCGACATAGACCATGATGGCCCGCAGCAACCCCCCCCAAAACCGGCACTGGCCGCACCCCCTCCTCCCTCCCTGGATCAATCATACCCCAACCCTTGCAGGGCCCAACCAAAACACAGGACCCCGCTTTCCCCACCCTGCCACCCCGCCTCGGCCGCCTAGCCGTACTGCGGCACCTGGCGCATCAGCACCCCCAGCTCCGAGTGCAGCTGCGCCGCCGTGGGGCGTTCCTCCGGCTTTGCTGACAGGCAGCGCTGGCCCAGCGCCCGCACCCCGCCGTGTACCGCTGAGGGCCACTGCAGCGAGCGCAGGTTGCTGCCCACCTCGACCGAGATCTGCAGGTGAGACAGCCCCGCCCACGGCCGGCTGCCGGTGGCCATCTGCCACAGCAGCACCCCCACGGAGTACACGTCACTCGCCTTGGACAGGGCGGAGTTCCGGAGCACCTCTGCAATAAGGTAAGCAGGTTGGGCGTATGGCGTGGCGCGGCGAGGTGGGCCGTTAGGGCACGGCTTTAGGGAAGACAGGGAGGTTTGGGGGCGGTGAGAATACCCGGTTACACGACATGAGGTTTTGAGGGCGGGGGGGGGAGGGGTGCGCGGGCGAGGGAGGGTTTGGGTTTGGCTGATGGACGGCCGTGGCATGGGCGAACATTCAACGTGTCACGGGCGGGTTGCAAGGAAAACCCGTGCAGGGGCGTAAACCCGTGCGGGTTACGTAAAAGAACCAGTAATTCGACTGCGGGGGGGGGGGGCGGGGGGCTGCCGCTGCCTCGCTGGGTACCCAGCCGAGCCCGCGC
The DNA here is from genome assembly GCA_003116995.1 of Yamagishiella unicocca. Lineage (NCBI taxonomy): Eukaryota > Viridiplantae > Chlorophyta > Chlorophyceae > Chlamydomonadales > Volvocaceae > Yamagishiella > Yamagishiella unicocca. The sequence goes on along the minus strand of BDSL01000130.1, from coordinate 231,457 downwards.
GATAGGGGTGCGGTCGCCCGGCCGGGGTGGTGGTTGCAGGGGTGGTTGCAGGGGTGGTGGTCGCCCTGCACGTGGCGGCCCACCTGGAGCCATGTGCGTGATGGTGCCGTACGCCCCGGTCTTGATCGCCTCGTCGGGCCGAGTGAGCTGCATAGACAGCCCGAAGTCGCTGATCTGCGGGTGCAGGGGTGGTTGCAGGGGTGGTTGCGGTGGTGGTTGCAGGGGTGGTTGCGGTGGTGGTTGCAGGGGTGGAGGAGATGGAGAGGCAGATGGGTGGTGGCGGGGCGGGGCGCGGGATGGTGGGCGGGGGGAGGGGGCATTCGGGGGTTGTAACAGCTGCCAGGCTGCTACACTGGAGGACGACGAGGGGGGTGGGGACGGCAAGAAGTCAACGGCTAGGGAACTACTACCACCACGACCTCGCACCCCTGCACCCACCGCCTCCCTCTGCCTCTCCCGACTTTCCACTACCCCCCACTTACCCCAGGAGGTGCGACCGGTGCGTCCCAGGAGCCACCCGCCAACCCCCCTAAGCCTCAGCGCCGCACCTCTCCCCCCGCCACCCCACTCCTCCACACGGGTTTTCCTTGCAGCTCCCCACCTGCTGTAGCGTGAACCTGGCAGAAACACGCGAAACATATGCCTTACGTTGCACTCCCACGCCTTACGTTGCACTCCCACGCCTTACGTTGCACTCCCACGCCTTACGTTGCACTCCCACGCCTTACGTTGCACTCCCACGAGCACGACAGCGCCACCCCTCCCCACCTTCGCAATGAAGCCGCGGCCTGCACTGTCCGCCCCCTCGCCTCCCCGCTTGGAGCCGTCGCCCTGCTGGCGCACCGATTGCAGCAGCACGTTGACAGCCTGCGGGCAGGCAGGGCGGCGCAAGCACGCGGCGCGATGACGTGAGCGGCGGCGATGGCGGGCATGCCGACCCGTGGGTCAGCCGACACCGACACCAACACCGGCATGGGGCGGCGCCCGATCACTTCCACCTCCTCATGCACGCCGCATGCGGCGTCCTGTTAGGCTGGCACGTCGGCGCCGCCCAGAAACAGAACCCCGACTGCGACTGCCGCTTCGGCGACGTGTTGTTGTTGGTTTTTCAAGCTCGGGGCCGACCAAGCGGGCGACCTCCATGCGCACCACGGCTGCATCTGGCAGGCGGGACCTGAGCTAGCCACGGTCGCGTGTGACCCTCCTGGCCGTCCAAGGAGACCGCGGCGGAGGTCATCTGCTGCCTGGAGCCCCTCCCAAAGTGTCCCTTCCTCCCACGAGCCATCCGGTTTGCAGAGCAGCAACGGTTTTCACGCCACTCCCCCACTCCCCCATAAACAACCCTAAAGCCCTGACACCCCCCCGCCCCACCGAGAGGTCCCCGTGCACCACGTCATGCGAGTGCAGGTAAGCCACCGCCGCCGCGATCTCCGCGGCGGTCGCCAGTACGGCGGAGTAGTCGGGCCCGTGGTCCGCCGTACGGCCCTCGCGCAGCCAGCCGCGGTCGATTGCGTCCTACGGGGGGTGGAGGAGGGCGGGCGAGGGGGTATATGAGAGGGAAGCGTGGGGCGGGGTGGTTTTCATCATGCAGCGGCAACGATAATAACGACAACAACAACAGGGCTAAGATATGCACTAGTGATCAATATCAGGGTTATTGGACCCACGGGTCGGACCCATGGCCGAGCCATCCCACGTACCAGTATCCGTGGAGCACCCACCGTCCCCTCGCCCCTCCTCCTCCCTCCTGACCCCTCCTGACCCTCTTGGCCGTCCTGACCCCTCCTGACCCCTCCTGACCCCTCCTGGCCCCTCCTGACTCCCCCTGGCCCCTCCTGGCCCCTCCTGACCCCTCCTGTCCCTTTCTGACCCCTCATGACCCCTCCTCCCTCCTGACCCCTTCCTGGCCCCACGCGCGCTCAAAACCCACACACACCTGCAGGCTGCCCTTGTCCATGAACTCCAGCACCATCCAGAGCCGCACGTCTATCGGGTACGACAGCCCCGACAGGTCGGCCTCGATCACCCCCTGCACGGTGCTCTCGCCGGCGGCAGCGAAGGTCGCAAACGCGCCGCTGACGAAGTGACCAGCACCAGCGATCTCGGGGGCGACGGCGGCGGCGGCGCCCAGGCCAGTGTACGGCAGCAGCGCCAACGACATCGCCTCCGCCTCGCCTTGCTGGTGCGCAGCCCCGGCGGGACGGTCCTCGCTGGAAGGGGGCGTGGAGGGCGATACGTCGGCACTGAGGTGGAGGCAGGCAGGGGGGGAGCCCTCCCCCACAGGCGCCGGCGCCCCCGCCAGCCCGGAGCCGGCAGCCCCCATCAACTGGTCGTCGCCGCCGTCGTTGCAGTCGCCGCCGTCGCCGCCGTCGCCACCCTCGCCGCCCTCCGCGCCCGTCCTAACCGCCGCGTACGGCATCAGCGTGATGCCGCCCATCAGGTTGTCGGCGCCGCCGTTGCCGCTGGCGTCGCCGCTGGCGTCGCCGTTGCCGCTGCCGTCGCCACCGGGGGTCTCGGCGACCACCCGCACTGGCGCGGCGATGGCCGAGGGCGGTCCGCCTAGCCGCGACGACGACGGCGGCTTGCGCAGCGACCGCCTGCCAGCCGCCAGCGCCACCGTCGCTGCCGCCGCCTTCGGCACGACCGGCGCCCCCCGGCCGGACTGCAGGCGCGGGCTGGCGCCGGATGCCGGGGTGGCTGCGTTCATGCTGGTGTTCGCGTTGCCCTGCGGACTGCCAGCGTGCTGCGATTTGGACGAGCCACGCATCGCCAGCAGCACCGACAGCGGCGGCATGCCGCCGCCGCTGCCGCTGCCGCTGCAAGGCGCCGGCGGCAGCGGTGCGCCGCGACCCACATCGCACTCTCCTGTGCGTTGCTTCCGCAGCATCGGTACTTGCGCGCCCGAGGGAAGCGCCACACAGACCACCGCGTTGGTGGAGGCGGACGCCTGATGCAGGGGCCCCCGCGCGTGGGGCCCGCTGGGGTGGTCGCAAGTAGAACCCCCGATCGAGCCGCAGGCTTTTTGGTAGGCGAGCGCAGCGGAGAACAGCGTCCCTGCTGCATCCAACCAGTTGTTGTTCTTAGCCTGAGCGCCGCCGCTGGAGCAGTTGGCAGCGGCGGCGGCCGCCGCCGCGGCCGCGGCCGCCGCCGCGGCCGCCGCCAGAGCAGCCCCGTCTTGCTCGCCGGCGTAGAAGGGGATGAAGGCGGGGCCAGCGTCCATGGGGTTGGAGGAACCAGCGTCCATGGGGTTGGAGGAACCGTCCGGGTGGTTGGAGTCGTTGCCGAAGAAACCGCTGGCCCGGGAAGCGGTTGCGAGCATGAAGCCGAGGGGCGCCAGGGCGAGGCCGGCGTTCCAGTTGTTGGAGTCGTTGGAATCCAGGACTGCAGAAGGAGGCGACCGGGGGGTAAGATGGGGTGTGCGGAGGGGAGTTAGGATACGGCCCCGGGGGGTTACAATAAAAGAACCGGCCCCCGGGGGGGGGCGTGAAAACCGTGGACACGAAAAAGACAGGATAGTGGGCGCATGGGGGGGGGCACCTGGGGCCCAGGGGGGTGACGTTGAGGGCCGGTTACGCGACAACATGGGAAACGGAACGGGGTCCAGGGGGGGCCGGGCCCGCGCATGGCCCCAGCAAAACCCAACCCTACATCCCAAGCTCTATTCCGTACGCATTACCCCCGACACACACACAAACACACACATACACACGCCAATCTCACGACCTCCCGCCTCCCGGCCCCCCTGGTCGCAACTCCACCCCGCCAGTACCGGGTTCCTGTCTGAACCTCTTTCCCCCCCTTTCCCCCATGTCGTGTGTATGCGGATTTCCTCGCGCTCTCCCCCTTCCCCCGCCTGCCCCCCCCGGCACCCACTTACCCGACTGCCCGGTCTGCTCCAGCAGAGCCGACGCGTGCGACAGCGTGTGTACGACACTCACGTGGTGCAACCGCTGACCCAGGCCAACCTTTAGGGGGCGGAGGACGGGCAGCCCGGCGCGTCGCTCGGAATACAAAAAGCACAGGTGTGGAGCACGTGTGTGTGTATGTGTATGTGTGTGTATGTGTATGTGTGTACGTTGTCCCACTTTACCGCATAGGCACGAAACTCTCGCGCAACTCGACGAGCCGTACACCACGGGTGAGTCGCTGGGAGAATTGGAGGATAGCGATGGTGGCTGTTGATTGAATTGGACGCGGGAGTGCAGGTTGAAGGAGTCGGAGCTTAGATAGGACTTTTGACGTCCGGTATGCGAGCCGCGGAAGACACCCAGCGCGTGGTTTGCTAATAGAAGCCGCCCCGCCCGTCATGGTCGCAATCGAGTAACGACCGCGTCTGAGTACAGGATGTATCGGCGCAGGGAGGGTGAGGGCGACCCACCTCGAACTCCGCCCGCAGGCGCTCCTCGTTGCTCCGGATGTGCATGTCCTGGACCTGAGGGGAGAGGGTTTTTTTATTGGAGAATCCGCAGGAGGGGAGAGGGGGCGAAGGGGCAAGGGGGGAGGGGAGGTGGGGGGCAGGGAAGGGGAGGAATGAGGCCGAGGAGGAGGCGGAGGAGGAGGCCGAGGGGGTGGAGGGGGAAGAGGCGGCGGAGACGGAGGCGGAAGAGGCGGAAGAGGCGGAGGCGGAGGAGGCGGAGGAGGCGGAGGAGGCGGAGGCGGAGGCCGAGGAGGCGGCCGAGGGGGTGGAGGCGGAGGCGGAGGAGGAAGAGGAGGCGGAAGCGAGGGGAGGACGCGGAGGTGCACGGCGGGGGTAAGGGCGAGAAATACGCTTCGCTACTACGCTCATATGCTCCGCTACGCTACCCGCCAACCCACCTTCACGGCACACCCCGACACCGCCCTCCGGACAGCACTCTCCTCCCCCCGTCGAACTCCCATTGCCTCCCCCCCCTTCTCATACACCCCTCACTATCCTAGCCTAACATGAACCTTACCTCATGTGACCACACGCGTTCCTACCTTACCCCACCCGCCCCTTCCTGCGTCTGGGCTTTCGCGTCCCCCATGGCGGCGCGGCGCGGCTTCGGCCTCCTCTCCTGGACGACCGCGGACCTTCTCTGGTAATGACCGGCTTCCTCACGCATCTGGTCGGTATTCGGGCGGGTCGGGACTGGGACTCCGACTAGGACTGGGACTGGGACCGGACCGCGATGTCCGCTCTCCCATAGCGCACCAACTCCCACAGTTCTCCTGCTAGCGCCCAAAACCGGTTCTGCGAAAAGTTTACGTGCGTCGCGCGGGGTCCTCGCTTCCTTTCGTCTCGCCGTAGCCGATATAGCTTAGCCGCCAAAGGTCATATTACGACCTTCGGCTTTCGTATCCCCAACCCAGTTCTCCCGCATGCATCTCAAAACTTCTGCTTTAAACGATTTTTTTCGGACATCCACGGGTTTCCCTCGAACCCGCCCCTTCCTATGTCGTGTAACCGAGCCGTCTCGCTAACCCCCCTCCGTTTCCTATGTCGTGTAACCGGGCCGTCTCGCTACCCCCCGCTCACCTTAATCGCCACGTCCACTCCGTGCCAGCGGGCATGGTAGACTGTCCCGTAGCTGCCCTGTCCGAGCACCTGCCCCACCACTAGGCCCTGGAAGATTTCCGTGAGGCCTTGCACGGGGTTGATGGCGATGGAGGGCGGAAGGCGGCGGCCGGTGGTCAGCAGCGGAGACTGCATAAGGGACTGGGCGCAGCTGTTGGCCGGCGGGTCGGGCGTGGTGTGCAGGCGGGCGAAGAAGAGCTTGGCGGAGGTGTGGGAGGCGGCCTGCGGGGGCGGGGGGGAGGGGGGGCGTGAAAATCGGTGACACGAAAACGACAGGGTAGTGGGAGCATGGTCGGCGGACAGCGAGGATGTGGGCGCATGCTGGAGCATTGGGGAGGGGGGGAGAGGGTGGCGGAGAGGGGTTACAGAAAAGGACCGGCGGAGAGGGGGGGGCGGTTTACTCCCCCCACCACCCCGTGCCACGCGACGGGAACGGAAGCTCGCCGGTGCCGCTTGGTACCGCGTATCACGTCTCCACGATAACGGTCGGTACTCGGGCTGGGACGGAAACGGAGCCGGGCTGCGCCACGTCTCGCCCCACCATGTTTCATCCCACCAACCCGGTTCGCCGCCTTACGCTTCGCACGCTACCGCACATTCGTTTGTTTCTTTCGAACGGAAATGAAGCAAACACAGGTTTACCGGTAGTCACTACAAAGTGCTCCAGCATGCGCCCACAACTAGGTGTCCGAAGACAACGCGCCAGCTATCCTACCCATGTAGTGTAACCGGCCTTCATGCCCCACCACCACCACCACCAGTGGGTCTTCCTCGGAACCCCAACCACCAGTGGCACGGGTCTCCTCTCCACCGGCCCCCACCTGTGGCACGCTGGACGGCACCCCCACGGCCACCGTCTGGTCGTCCAGGTCTTCATGGGCGGCCGGGCGGAAGGACAGGTAGAAGGTGACGGCGGGGGAGGCCTTGCAATACACCTGAGGAGGAGCGGAAGGGGGGGGGGTCCGTGTCGCGTGGGAGAAGCGGAGGGGCAGCGTGGCGGGGTTAGGGGGGTTAGGGGGGTAAGGGGGGTAACAGAAAAGAACGGGTAAAGGGGGGGGGTAAAGGTATGTGTGAGGGAAGAGGGGCGCGACGCGAGGTGTTGGAAGTGCGCTGCCGGGTTAGCCCGGTGCGGTGAAACCAGGGAACGGCGGGATCCCGGCACCGTACGGCACTGTACGACGTTTCCGCGCTAGGGGCCCGAGGCCGTACCCTGGGCGTCACGAACGCCTTGCCAGCAGCCGCCTCTCGCTCGACGCCCTCCCAAACGACCCGCGGGTCGCCGCTGACGTGGGCCATGACCTGGAGGGCAAGCACGGCGGGAGACAGGGCGAGACAGACGGGACCAGGAAGTGAGGCGGGGGGGTTGCGAGGAAGACCCGGGGACCCGTGAGGCCGAGGGTTTGTAAAAACCGGTTTACGCGAGGGGACAGGAAAGTTGGCGCATGGTCGTGAGGTCGGGGGGGAGGGGAAGAAGGGCGGGGGATGAGCGATTGGAGGGGTTCTCGAGGCGCCCCCGGCGGGCTCCCTCCTCCCCCAAAACCATATAACCCAATGTTCCCCTCCCAGGAGCATCGACGGTGTGACGCCACCAACGCCCCCGCCACGCCCTCATCAAACCCCCACGCCGACATCCCCCTCACCCCCCCCGTCTGTTCTAAACGGTTTTTTTCTGGCATCCACGGGTCTTCCTTGCAACGGCCCCCCTCCCGCCGTGGATTCGCGGATTCTCTTATACCCCCCCCCACGCCGTCATCGCCCTCACCCCCCCGTCTGTTCTAAACGGGTTTTTTCTGGCATCCACGGGTCTTCCTCGAAACCTTCCCCCTCATCGCCCTCACCTCGTTCAGTGTGGCCCCCATCGCCTCCGTGCGGTCCGTCCCCGTCACCGCCTCCCACGAGGGCGACACGTACAGAATGGTCCAGCCGGGGGTGTGCGTGTCCAGCAGCAGCACCACCGACTCATCCACCTCCGACAGGTCGCGAACGCGGCTGCGAACAGGAGCGGCGGGGGGGGGGCGGGCCTCGTGCTCGGCGTTTCGACAGCCAAGGCAAGCCCCCCCGCCCTCCCATGCGACCTTGGACCTCCCAAACGCGCGCTAAAAAACGGTCTCCCGACTACGCCGTCGGCCGTCCACTTTACTCCACTTTACTCCCCATGTGAGTATAATACGCGTCTCTAAGGCCCCGTCTGGTTTCCTCGCTCCCCCGGCCATTTCCTAATCGGTTTTACTTTGCAGTGCCGACCTCAGGGCTTCCTCTCATGGCCCCCCACTGCCCAGGTTTCTTCTCATGCCCTTCTCGTGTCCACGGGTCTTCCTCTCATGCCCCCCCCTTTCCCGGACCCACTTGCGGTACTCGTCCATCAAAGTGCCGTCGTCCGTGTCCATCAGTGAAGCCCGCCGCGTCTTCTCCGCCGCCACCTCCCCGGCCCCATCCGACTTGAGGAGGTTGGAGGACCGGCTGGCCAGGCCCTTTTTGTTCGAGTGGTTCTTTGGGCCGGGCAGGCCCAGCCGCTTGGACAAGTTCAGGTGCGCCTGAGGTGGGGGGGGGCGTGGGCGTGTACGTGGGCGGGGGGAAGGGGGGGGGAGGTGTATCATAGGGCCCTGCCCGCACCGTCCTGCGGTTACGGTATCCGTATGTACACTCTGGCCCCCTTCCTTCTTGCTGCCCAGGGGTGGGCAGGGCAATGGCCGGGGGTGTGGCCGAGGGAGCGGCTAGGCACTTACGGCCTAGCTGACAGCTCAGCAGCAGCGCCTCCAAACAGCCCTGGCCCCACAGACTTCAGGACGCGCCTGCTCCCAACCTCCCTCACCCACTCGGCGCCGTAGCCATGCGGCACTCCGCCGCAACACACGCGCACACACACATACACACACGCGCGTCTCCTTGTAGGAGAGCGCTTCGGCGGTCTTTCCGTTAGGGCAGGGTAGCTGCCCTCGGTCAATGTCAGGCCCGGTCAGATGATGTAACACACCCACACCCACACCCATACCCTCACCCACCCACCCACTGCCTCCCCCCCGTATCCCGTCTCCTCGCCTGCTAGCCTTGCCCCCCTGTCCCGCATCTTCACGCCCCATATTTTCTCACCTCCTCCCTCCGTCATACAGGCCTCCGCCGTACAACGCCGTACGCCGCCGTACCAGCCCGCGTCCCCGTCTCCCCGTATATCCGTCCTCCCCTTTCCTGCCTCCGCCTCTTTCGCCGCGCCGCTGGGGCCTCTTCGTTGCTTTGACCCCTGTCCACCCGCTCCGAGCCTGGATGTTGTTCCTAACGCCCCCTGCTGCCCCTTGCCCGCATGCTTCGCGTCGACCGCTTCCCCACCCGCTCTGGGCCCTGGCCAGGTGAGTTCCGCCGCTGGGTTGGGCCTCGGTTCTGGTAGTTTTTTGCTAGTCGTTGCGTTCTTGTCTGCGGGCGTCGGGACCTGCGTCTGGGCTTTCGCGTCCCCCATGGCGGCGCGGCGCGGCTTCGGCCTCCTCTCCTGGACGACCGCGGACCTTCTCTGGTAATGACTGGCTTCCTCACGCATCTGGTCGGTATTCGGGCGGGTCGGGACTGGGACTCCGACTAGGACTGGGACTGGGACCGGACCGCGATGTCCGCTCTCCCATAGCGCACCAACTCCCACAGTTCTCCTGCTAGCGCCCAAAACCGGTTCTGCGAAAAGTTTACGTGCGTCGCGCGGGGTCCTCGCTTCCTTTCGTCTCGCCGTAGCCGATATAGCTTAGCCGCCAAAGGTCATACTACGACCTTCGGCTTTCGTATCCCCAACCCAGTTCTCCCGCATGCATCTCAAAACTTCTGTTTTAAACGTTTTTTCGGACATCCACGGGTTTCCCTCGAACCCACCCACCCACCCAACCCGGGCCGTCCCCAGCCTCCCCGTGCTCCGGCCCCGCCCGCACCTCGAGCGCTCTGATGGCGAGCTCCGCGCAGTTGTTCATCAGCCGACAGTCGCCAGCGTCGAACCTGTTTGCGGCGAAGGGGGGTGAAAAAGAGACCGTCAGGCCGGGTCGGTGGGGTCGGTCGATTCATCGGTTGTATGCGTCTGAGGGAAGGGGACCACACGCCACGCGACTCATCCCCCCACCACGGGTGGATTCGCGGATTCGTGGATCCGTGGATTCTCTTTTAAAAACCCCATTCACCACCACCCACCCGCCCGCATCCTATTCCTCGCGGCCGCAGTCCTCACTCCCAAACCTCACGCCCCCGGGCGGTCACCCGGCCCCAAAGCCGAAGTCCCCGGCCCCTAGGCCCTCCGCACCACGTCCCTACCCCACCCGGGCAGTCACCCGCAGCCGCAGCCGCCCCCACCCCGCCGCCCGTGCTCCTCCCGGCCCCCTCTCGGCCACTCACTTGCGCGGCTTGACGTCCGTGAAGCATATGGACCCCAGCCGGTGCCCGTTTGACGCCACCAGTGGGGACGTGAGGTAGGAGCGAGTGCCGCCAGCCACATGGAGGGACTTGGAGAAGCGGGCGTCTGCTGTGAGGTCACCCACGGCCATTGCGGTGGGGTGCGGCGTCAGCAGCATCCAGGGGCACATGGCCACGGCCCACGGGTAGTGCGCGCTGCTCATGCCTAGGGGGTTGGGAAGGGGGGTTGGGAAGGGGGGTTGGCAAAAAGAAGGGGGGTTACATGAAAGGACCGGTAACTCGACATGGCAAAACGAAGGGGGGGGAAGGGCGAAGGGGGTGGAAAAGGGGGGGGGAGAGGCGAGGGGCGAGGGGGGGGGAAGGGCTGATGAAAGGTGATGGGGGGGGGTTCGTATCCAAGGCGCGATGAAGGAGCAGCCGCAGCTGACCGTCCAGAAGGCATCAGCTCTAGAAACGTTGAACGACCCGCCGGGTCACCAACCCTCCGCCCCACCCGACCGAGCCACCTCGCTCCAGCGCCTTCCAGCAATGCGCCTGTGCGCCGCCTGTGTCCTCAGCCCCGAACCAAACCCACCCCCAACTGCCCCCCCCTTTCCTCCAGCACCACCCACCCTCCGAGCTGCAAATGAAGACCTGGTCGCTATCCAACATAGTGATGCACGCGGAGGGGGCCTGCCAGATGCGGCACACGACCTGCGGGGGAGAGCAGCCGGGTCGGGCGGGGGGGGGGTGAGAGGAAACCCGTGGGTCGGAGCTTTACTCCCTCCATGGCACACGCTCTTCCTTCATCTCACGCTTGCGTGACCTATGTTGCTCCGAACAACGGTGATGCCAGCCGGCAGTGTAGGGGGTGGGGGGTCAGGGGGTGATTGGGCTGGGTAGCGAGGGCCCCCGTGGAAAACACGCAGGGGGGCCCCCCCATTGGGGCCGGTGGCGCTGGGCGGGGTGAGGTCTGGCGGCTGCATGGAGTGGTGGCCGCGGCCTACGTAGCCCCGGACGCAGCCCAGCGCCTCTCCTCCGCAGCCTTGCAGCGCCCCCGTCACAGGTGTCACACAGCCCCCATCCCCCAATGCCACCCCCATCCTCCACTGCCACGCCCATCCCCCACTGCCACCCCCAGCCCCCACTGCCACCCCCATCCCCCACTGCCACCCCTATCCCCCACTGCCACCCCTATCCTCCCTCGCGACCGAACCGAACCCTCCGCCCCTCCCCGCCGCAACCAACGGCCGCCCTGCCCATCCTCACCCCACACAGCGGCCCTCCGCTGCCCCTCCGCCGCCCCCCCCCATCCGCCGACCATGCGCCCACTATCCTGTCGTTTTCGTGTCACCGGTTTTCACGCCACCCCCCTGTCCCCAGCCCCCCCTTGTGGACCCCTGGACCCCCCCCTTCGGGCCCTGCCTTGAGGATGAGGTCCAGCTCCGGGCACTGCTTCAACTCCATGTTGCGCAGGGCCCGCACCGTGGCCATGCGGGCCTCCTCGTTGGCGGGGCGGGGGGCACCGAACCTGCAGGCGCGGCGCCGGGGCGAAGAGGCGGGGAGGGGGTTTCGAGGAAGACCCGTGGGGGGGTGAGGGAGATCAGCCGCTGGCGCCGGAGGGAAGAGGCGGGGAGGGGGAGGGAGATCAGCCGCTGGCGCCGGAGGCAAGGCGAGCGGCGGGCACCAGCGGGAGGTCCAGGGAGGGGCAGGTGAAGCCGTGTTCGCTCGTCGGGTTGGGGCAGCGGCATACGCCCCTCGCTGCCCTCAGCTGCCATCCTACCGAACACACGCACACGCGCACACCCTGCCGGCGGCCAGGCCCTGCCCTGCCAGCGCGCGTGCGCCCTAGGCGCAAAGCACTCACACGCACCCAGCGCCGCTGGCCACATACAACCGACGGCTGGGGCACGACGCAACACGTGATGCAACAGGCCGCCGCTCGGCTGCCTGCCTGTCAGCTGCACTCCCGTCCCCCCTGCCAACAAACACACGGGCGGACGGCAACAGCCAGCTGCCACGGGTCGCGCAGCTCCGTGACGCGGTGAGGTTTGGGAGCCCCAGCGGACACAGCCCCCCGCCCCAGCGGACACAGCCCCCCAGGATGCCCCCCAGGAGACCCACCGCACGTGCCACCCACTGGTCACGGCATCCTCCCCCCCTTCCGTCTTCCCCCCCGCGTCCGTTACTTCGGATCAAGTCGTGCAGGAGTGTAGCTTCGAATGTGCAGTACCCCTCTGCCGCGGCCAGTCTGCCTCGCATGCTGCTTCCGGCCGCAGCGGCTCTCACAGCCGCAGCCCAGCTCCTCGGCCGCCCTCGTCCCTGGCCCGACTTGTCACGCAGGGGGCCACGAAAGCGGTGTACACCTCCACGCGACTCCATTTCCGATTATCCCACCCTTCGACAGCTCGCAAAACCTCCGCCCAAAGCGATGGAGTTGCTGTCTCGGAATGAAACTGCGGAGTACTCACCGCACCACGTCGTGCGTCCGGCCCGCGAGTGCGATGGTGCGCGCCTCTTCATTGAAGGATAGATCCCTTGGGCCAATCTCGTTGCGGGCGTCGGCCCCGCAGCCGACGGCCTGGTTATTGATTATCTCCTCCGCATCGGCGCATTTTTCCCCTTGGTCCTCCGTGGCGCCTTTATTTTCTGCCAGCTGTTGATCTTGATGTCGGTAAGCTGGTGATGCAGACGTCCGCGCGCATGCTGACAATTTACTGATAGAAGCCAGCGGAAATTTGCTGCCCAGCAGGTCCCCTGCCTGTTCCGCGACCAGGTGTTGGTTTTGTGATGCGGGCTGAAAAGAATGTTCTGCATTGTTAGGGAGCGCCTGAACAGTCTCTGACGGTCTGGGCGGAGGCGTATCCCTTGTCGCTAAGCTTTCAGCCGTGACATGCGCAGCGCTGGGCTGCGTTGAAGTGCCATCCGAAGCACTGCTCGGGAAAGCATACAAGTCTGAGCACTTCTGCTCGGGTTTGTGTGTCGGCACAACTTGCTGTGCGGTTGGCGTCTCTGGAGAAAGCGACCCCTTCAGGGAACTCGCAGCCAGGTGATTCGCCTACATACAAAGCACAAGCATCGACATCGTATTCGTTGCTCGACAATGGCGGCAAGATGCTTACCACACGCTCGTTTTGCTCTGCCTGGTCAGAACGTAGTCTTGGACGGCCAGCCCCTCCCGCAATGCTAAGGCATTGTCCCATTCCCTAAGACGTTTAAGGGCCAGCGGCTCTCTCCCGCTGGCCCAAACGTATGCTGGCGTAGGACGAAACCTGAAACGTTTGAGAGGCAGAAGCCGTGTCAAACCATCAAGGGGTCACGTGAAAAGACTTGTATAGAGTAAACTGCAAATCGCAGGTTTGGGCTGCTCTACTTCATTTGAATAAGACGACTGCTGCTTGCGGTGTTGGCGTTTATTTCCGATATTGCGTTTCACGCCGTCTGCGCGCAAATGTCTCCACCTGATTAAGGGTCTCAAAAGCAATGCACAGCAACGTTTGCTGTTTTGCAGAGACGCGTAAGCCGTTACGTGGTTACGGCACGAACAGGGTTATTATGGCCCTAGGCGGACGAAAGAAATGACGAGAGTGCAAGGGTATGCCGGATGCGCCATGTTTTCCACGCAGCGGTAATGCCTCTACCGGTATTATGGAAAGGAAATGCCTCGTTCGCTCGTCCGTACGAAAGGGGAGGAGGCGACGAAACTATGACGACATGCTTTAATCATAAATAATCGACAACGTGTGTTTTCCAGCCTTACAACTATACAGATCGGCGATGATCGCCATGAAAGCGTCTGCCATGCATGCGTGCGTAGCGCGGATTAGGCAACTAAATAATTATGTACGCTATGTGATAATACCCTTTACCATCGATAAAACAAGGAACATGGCCCGCTCCAGTCCATCTTTGACGTCGTAGCTCCACCCTTCCCGACACACACACCCTTCCCATCCGTATTTAAGTTGGAGCCATCCATCGCCCCCGAGTCGTCCCAATGCCGAGATTCCCCAATCTCATGCCGCCATATGCCCACCTAAACCTCTATAGTTTCATGCACCAACAACATTTGCAGCAGGATGCAGCCTTGATTTGCCGGCAGCCGAGTCGTGCCGCTGGTATGCGCGTATGCAGCATATGTTGAGTAAACCAGGGTAAAAAGAAGAGCTATTAGGGGCTTCATCTTTGGCTGGAACAAATTTTATCGGTATACATACTTGATGCTTCCTCCTCATGGCTAAATACTTCCTCCTCATGGCTAACAGTCATCTCGGGCGCCACAACGGGTGCCACAACTGCCCACTGTAACGATTACAACAACAACTGCCACTGGGTGCTCCCCTCGCTTCCCAGAGCTCCGGTTAATTTGCCCTGGTTGTGTTTCTCAGACGTCGTCCAAGTTACCTCTAAGAACCGTGGCAACTGATGCTGGGCAGTGCTGGGCCCGTTTGAACAAACTTGCAGGCTCTTCTCCAGGCTCCTGCTGGCTTCTGCCAACAGCGATGTAGCCTTATGCCTTATAGCGGGCAGGTTAACGGGAGAGAGCCGACGAGTGCCGGAGTGCACCAGCACGTCATTGTGAGCGTCTCCCCACCGTCTCGTCCAGTCCTATCCTGGCTGGCAATCAGCACTGGCGAGTCACCGGCAGGCCAACCAGATGCACGGTTCCTCATAAACAGCGCCAACCACACTCTCGTGTCGCTGCGGCACAAACAGCGCCAACCACCCTCTCGTCGGTTCACCCATCCCCCGTACGCTCCGGTTCCTTATCAGGGCATAGAGGGGCCGTCGGACCTGACGGCAACAGCTAGCGGTGCCGGAAGGGACAGCCGAGGGTCTGACAGCGCGACACGCAAGTGTCTGGGAACGGCTGCAAGTGACGATATCACGAGAGTGGTTGGAGCAGGAGGCGGCAGCAGCAGGAAGTCCGGCGGCGGCGGTGGCGGGCGGCGGCATTCGTTTCCTTCGGCTGGCAGACGCAACCCCAGCGCTACACGCCCTCGTGCGATCCTCACTAACGAAGTGTTACTTAAGACATCTTGACAGGCAGGCGGAATCCCAGCCCAGCCCAGAGAGGTGCCCCTGCGCGCCTGCTAGCTCCCTGCGTGCCTGCTAGGCCCCCGTGACGGGTCGGCGAACCCAGCGGTGGGGACTGCCCAAGGGTGTTCGTCAATCGGTGGCCGCAACCTGATGCGCGTGCAGCCGCTGGCGCCACCTCCGCCGCCATTGCGCCCACCATCATCACCTCCACGTCCCGGAGCAATCCCGCCGCCGCCGCGGACTGGGATTCCTGCGGTGAAATGCCTTTCGGTCAGGGGGTAATTCCGTAACCCCATAGCCCATGTCACGACACAGCACGTAACTGGCACATCAGGTGCCGATGCTGATGCTGATGAGCATCGGTCAGGGGTTCTCGTAACTCCCCCCATGTGTGGCCAGATTAGCGCTGAAAAGGCATGCTCGAGATGGTGGGAAGGCTCTTCCCCGCCTGATATAGCAGCGCCGAGCGGCTTACAACCGTGGCTGTCGTACACGATGACCCTGTCATACTGCCGACCGGTTGTTTGTAGCCGCCGCTGCTATTGGACGCCCCTGATTTTGTGCCGTACAACTTAGCCGGGCTCGGCGCGACTGCTGCCTTTCCGAAGTCATTGCTGTTACTGCACCCCACTGCTGAGCGGGTTCTGGTGTCTCGCACGCGCTGTGTCGATCACCAGCTGTGTCGTGACACCCACCACACCGCCGACCCTGTCTTTCAATCTGGCAATTTGACATTCGCCACGCGGCGGCTCACCGTCCGGCCCACCTGCCACGTCCTGGCCTGAGCAACCCACTGCAGGACACACCAATAGCTCTGCGGAGCTCAGTTACATCCACCACAGGCCATTGGGGGGAGGGAGAAGATGCGACACAACCGTGACTTGCGGCTACGGCACCGACGGTGGTTTGATCCCAGTCCCCGTTGCGCATGGTACCATACGGTCTGCTTTGACCCTATCTTTATCCCCATCGTGGCCAGGTGGCTGACAGCACGTCTCCATCGTGGCTCGCCTGGGCTTCTTGAACTGGACCTTTTTACGAACCTACTCGGCGCTTCTTGCTGACCCGTGGGCCTGGAAATGCTCTCAAAAAAACGCATCGAAAAGTAGAGCCGAGGCTCACGCGTTCCTTACCGACATTACCGCCCACCTTCGCAGGTTGTGTGTCCTAGCGCCAGCCCGCGGCTGACCGGCCGCCGCCCGACACAAAGGGCACATGGCCTCCCAAGCACGGCGTGCGTCACATGCGAACCGCAACTAGCGCGAAAAAGGCAAGGTGTTGCTCGCGGGGGGCCGGGCCCTTGTGCCCTGCACACCGCGCAGGCTGCTGCCACGAATGCGAAACGCCTAAACACCAACACCTCCGATCGACTCCCCGGTGCGCCGCAGCGGCTGCCACCTCGGTCCGTTGTCACCCACTCGCGCTTCACGGCTCACATCAAACGGATTGCACCGGAGCTCCGTATGTGCACTACCGGTAGTATAAGAAGGGATTTTACCACGAGGAAAACAACAATGAAACATTTGTATACGATGCCAAAGCTCCTGGCGCGGGTCGCCCCGGTATTACACCCTCGCCAGGCCTCCACCTCGAGATCCATGGATCTGATCCGTACGACTGAATCGACATCAGCCGGACTCAATTCACGATGCAGCCTCTGTGCACCTCGCAACCCGCGCTCCTGCCCCAACTACCGCCCTCTTGTGGCAACCAGCCCCGGCCCCTGGGACCGGCCACCAGGGACCCGCCATTGCCGCTGTAACTGCCCTATGTGCAGTGGCCGCTGCCGCTCGTGCCTGTACAAGGGTGCAGAGCGCAGGGTGCGTTTGCAACGGCGTGACGCGCCCCTCATCCTGATGCCTGGCTGCACCGCTCCGAAACCCCAGCAGCAGCTGCCTATTTTACGCGGCTGTGCTCCGAAACCCCAGCGCAGCAGCTGCCATCTTAAGCGGCTGCGCTCCGAAACTCCAGCAGCTGCTCCACCAGGACCTCGCTGCTGTGGTACACCCGCGTCTGGGACCGCCAGGCGA
Source organism: Yamagishiella unicocca (assembly GCA_003116995.1). NCBI lineage: Eukaryota > Viridiplantae > Chlorophyta > Chlorophyceae > Chlamydomonadales > Volvocaceae > Yamagishiella > Yamagishiella unicocca. The sequence goes on along the minus strand of BDSL01000130.1, from coordinate 214,495 downwards.
AGGGAATCGCGGACGGGCCGGCCTGCGAGGCCAGCGAGCGAGGCAGGCGGGGATCGGTGGCTTGCAAGGAAACCGGGCGGGGATGGGTGGGGGGGGGTCCTCGCGGATTGCGTGCTGCGATCTTGCGAAATAGCACGAGGTTCAGGGTCAGGGCCAGGCTCAGGAGAGCTGAATGTGGCGCTGCACGGAGCCGTTCATTGCCGATGGTATGGTTTGGCGTGGTGTTATTGTGTGGGTCCCATGGAGACGGCGTGGTGTTATGGTCTGGGTCCCATGGAGATGATGTAGCTGCCCGCGCCAGCGCCTGCCGGCTGGCGCCGAAAGGACCGCGGCCCCAAAAGCTCAACTGTTGACCCTACAGCCACGCCCACTGCGCCCAGCCGGGCGCCATCTCAGCCGTCTCCCACCCACCTGCGCCGCCAGCAGCGCCCCGACGAGGACCGCTCGGCTGCAGTTGTCGCCGCCGAGCAGCATGTTGGCCCTGACGCCTCGGGAGAAGACGGTGTTGTCGCCGCCGCTGTCGTTACCGCTGCCCGAATGCGCTGTGGCGTCCGCCGCCTGTGGGCGTGGGCGTAGGCGTAGGCGTGGAAGGGGTCAGGGTGCCGTGAATCGTTTCTGAGCTGCGGAGGCCGCCGGCTGCGGCTGTAGACCCGTCGTTACTCACTACTACTCACAACATCTACTTGCCTTCGCATCAGTCTTTGCGGCATAGCAACGGCCTTTTTGGACACTTCAGGCCCCAGGCCCAAGACCCGCGTCTAGCCAACCTCTTAGCAACCTTACCCGCGTGGCCCAAGCCGACTTACATATACCCACATACCCACACCCACACAGCCCTACCCATCCATCGATCCCATCCCCACCCTCACCCGCGCGCCGCCCCCAGCCGCAAGACAGCCACGAGCAAACCCACCTGCAACGCCCCCAGCAGCGCCCCCTGCAGCGCTCCAGGGTTGGCGCACGAAGGCCCCCAGGAGCCCGGCTTGTTGCTGGTGCCGGGGCTGTAGAGCAGGTCGCGCAGCTGCGTGCCGCTGTTGCGGTGCCGCACCACCGCCTGCAGCGCCTCTAGGGTGGTACGGGACAGCGACACGCCGCTGCCCGCGGCGCCGTCGGCCGCCCACTGCACCGCATCGGCGACGGAGGAGCCCTGGGTGGGGAGCGGAATGGAGGGGCACAGATCGGTAAATGCCCGACAGGTGGAGGGGGGAGGAACGGTGTTTCTAAATTCCTTTCTTAGCCGGAGGGGACGATGGGGACACACGGGTTGAGGTCTGAGTGGCGTCGCTGGGGGGCGAGGTCGAAACCGAGGCCTGCGCGGGGGGGGGGGGTCCGGGACAAGACGTAACGGAGACGCGGCAGCCATGCCGTACCAGGATGACGCGCTCCAGAACCAGCGCGGCCACCAGGCCGTACATGACGGCCTCGTCGTTGTTCTGCTGGGCGCGCACGGCCGCATCTACCGCCTTGGCCAGGCCCGGGTGGCCCGCGTAGCGAGCAACGAGGGGCACCACCTGGGTGTTTGGGTTTCGGGGGAGCGGGGGTGGTCGCGAGGAATGGCGTGGCTTGCATGGTCAGGTTGGAACGTCGGGGCTTGCAGTTCAGACGGTCGGGCGTGGGGATGGCATGTCAGCAGCGATGGCTTGGAGGGAGGCCGTGCCGACCGAACTGCTGGCGCGACGAGTACTGGATTGCGGGGCTGCGTGTCTGGGAGAGTAGGACGGGTAGACGGACACGAGAGGAAAGCGGAAGCTGGGGGCCAGGGGAGTACAAAGCGGATGTCGTGGGGGACAGTCGCCGCACCTTTACAAAGTTGTTCGCCTGAGTGTCCCGGGGGTCGCCGCACTCGGGCCAGCCGTGACCGCCCTGTGTGCAGAGGTGGGTCACACGGGTTGCAAATGCGGAGTGGAGGATGCGGGGGGAGGAGATGGTGGGATTGAGGCCGGGGACGCGGCGTGGTGGTTGTTGTTGTTGTAGTGGTGGTGACGGCGGTGGCGGTGGTGATAGTGGTGGTGGTAATGGTGGTGGCGGTGGTGGTAGCGGCCCTGGTGGTGGTGGCGCGCCATCCTTATGCTGGTACTATAGCGGTGGTCCCAGTCTATGCCGTAGAACGGCAGTGGCTGCTGCAGCGCACCGTCCGATGTATCCTAACCACGAGCGCGTGGCTGCTCAACACGGCCGATTAGCTGGGGGCGCGTTCGGAGCGGCACGGCCCCCGACCGGGCACGTTCCGAAGGGGCTCTTCACCCGCCCTAGCGCTGAAGGCTCGGCAGCGCAAAGGTGGAAGAGTGCCGCCTGCCTCTGGGTCCTATTCCATGGCACCCACGCGGCGCCTCTGGCCCTTCCCTCCCAGGCCCCCTCATGATCCGACCCATGGGTCCCCGCGTTTACACGCTACCCACGGGTCGTCTCCCGCGGATTGCGGAATATCCGACTGAGCCCAGCCTCCGCCCGGGCGTCAAGGGCTCTCATCGGACCCCCCCGACCCCCCCCGACCCCCCCCGACCCCACCTGACCCCACCCGACCCCACCCGACCCCACCCGACCCCACCTGACCCCCCCCGACCCCCCCGACCCCACCCGACCCCACCCGACCCCACCCGACCCCACCTGCAGCAACGCCTCCATCATCGACCGACTGCTCTTGTTCAGGCGGCCCGTGTAGTTGGCGTAGTGCTCGGCCAGGAACTGGGGGCACCGACGGAAGGGGCGGCGGGGCGAAGAAATCCATGTTAACGACAATGAGGAAAAGAGAGCACACTAGCGGGAGCTGCGTTCCAGGTTGTAGGGAGGGCGGTCTGTCCCGCGGGGCTCCAGGGAGGGGTGCTCCAGTCCCGGGACACAGACAGTTGCACGCGAACTCCCAGGACCATGAGTATCGGCCCCGCTCCCGGCACCCCGGTACCGACGGTTGGCGGTTGTCGCAGGGGCAAACGCCGCCGGCCGGCGTCTGCCCGGCGAGGCAGTTCCTGGCACCGTAACACACGGCAACAACGATTGCAGCCCCCCCTCCCTTTGCCAGCCCGGAGGTTCCTCTCTAAACACTCCTCCACCAACGCCGGGCAGCCTACTAGCCACTCCACGAGCCATCCCTCCAGCCACGGGCAACCAACGACCCACCTGCGCAAAGGCCGGCCCATCCATTGTCCCTTCCCGCTGCCCCCCTGGACCGATCGTGAGGTACTGCAGCACGGGCAGCAGCTCGTCACCGTACGGCGACAGCGAGCCGCTCTCGTAGTCGTAGTACGGACACGACGTCGGCTGGAAGAAGGCGGGCTCTTCCCCCCGCCCGTGCTCCGCGACCAGCGTGCGGATCTTGTCTAGGTCGTAGATCCACTGGGCCCACGTGACGCACATGGACCGAGGCAGCGGGGAGGGAGCAGCAGCCGGGATAGGGCTCGGCAGCGGGCATGGGAGATCGCCAGGTGGCCCGGCCACACAAGTAGGTGTGAGGTCGTGAGAGGGGCGGAGGCGGGTTCATGGACACGCACGCGCCACGTGCAATCATGTCGCGGCGTACGTGTCGTACTGGCGGTGTGCCAAGTCGCCAGGCTAAGGACCGCAGTGGCCATCCGTGGGCTCCACATCTTGTCGCAGTGCAGGGTTTGGGTTTTGTTTTAGGCTTTGGGGCGTGGGGCAGAGAGCGATGGGGCACGGATGCGAGTCTGAATCCACTTGGGAGCTGGAAGCGCGGAGGGAGGCCGTGGTGCGATGTGGGGCCTGGGTTCTGAGCACAGCACGCGCAGCGCGCGTGGTTCTAGCACGGGGTCACGTCGGTGGCGCACGACGGCGCCTCACATGAAGGCCCATCGTCGCTGAGTCGGCCACGAGCGCGCCCAGTACGGCGGCTGTGGCTCTTCGTCGTACAGCCTCCTCATCGTAAGTGCTTTCCGCTGCCTTGCCCTCCGTTTGGATGCTCAGGCCGACGGCTCCGCCTCCGAAAGCTACTGCTAGTTCCGACCCATCCAGCCCTCTGCCGTCCTGCCACAAGCAACACGGGAAGCGCAGGGGTTGCCAGGTGGGCTATGGCCAGGGCGCAATTCGGGGGCCGGCTTTGGGGAGCAGGGAGTGAACGCAGGGGCCGTTGCACATGCCAGCCCTTACAGCTCCCACCCCGGATAGCAAGCCATGTCTTGCTGTGTCCCAAAGGGTTACAATTTACGGTGTTCTTGGGCTGACGGGCGGCTTGCGCACCGCGAGCTCGTCGGTTGCACAGCCATGCCAAAACGCCGTTGGCGGGAACGAGCGCAGCGGTTCCTGTCTGCCGCAGTTTTACTTACATCTATGCTTACCCGAACAGCTGGAGCTCTTCTCGGGTTTCCTTGCGGCCACAGCGACAATGCGAAGAGCACGACCGAAACTATGAGGATTGGGATAAAGTACATTTTCCAAGAGGCACATGTGCCATATCGTTTCGAATCAGTGTTGACCATTCGGCCCTGTGGTTGCACGGTCACTTCAACAAAATGATTTTCGCGAGGGGCCCCGCGACTGGATAAACGCATATGTAATTATGTTCGTTAACTTATTTACGTGCAAAAGGGAAAGCATGGCAAACAACACGAAAGTCACGACCTGATGACTCTACTTCCACATACGGCCAACCGGTCATTTGTACCCCCCAAAAAGGACATAAAGCCCATCCCATTATCTGGGCGTCAAGGAACATCACATCCTTGGCATCAAGCTGTCGTCAGCTTCCGTAGTTGGCCGTGCAGCGCGAGGACAGTGCATGGGATATCGTACAGCGTGTGGGACGAGCAGCGTGCGGCGTGAGAAGAGCGGCACAAAAACGCCTCCGAGCCTCCATTCATATCATCGTTAGCGCCTTACACAAGGCAGCTTCGTTATTTACTTGGGTGCCACACCATTAGGTGAAGTCATATACGGAACGGTAGCGCCGCCCAAGCTTCGCCAGGCTCTCCGACACGACGATTGAAGGTCCGCAACATGCAGCTTCGTGCGCCAGTGCCCTCGGCCGCCCGGAAAGGGCAAATAACTGCATCTGGCCGGATGCCGACGGTGCCCAGGTGAGCGGCGCCGAAAGCGCTTGGCTTTCGGTCACGTGGGCCCATGTCGCCGATATTCACACGACTACTATTGCTGCGCGTGCAGGGCCGTATCTCATGTGCCGGTGGGCAAAGCTAGTATGGGTATGCTTATGCAGCAGGGTGAGTTTGGGCTGGCAACCGTGCCAAATGTCGCGTGACTGCGCACACGCTATGAACCCTTTTGTCTGACAATTGGCCGCGCTACTGCAGGCTCCCTTGCCGTCTACCGCAACCGCCGGACTGTTGTGGTTCCTAAGGCCGTGCTACAGGAGCCGGTAAGCAAACTTTGCTGAATTGGCCGCCAGCATGCCCCTTTCTCCGCCTTGCAGCTTGGTGAGGCCGTTCGCAATATCCGAATTGTAGGCTGTGGGCTCGGGCATCGTCAAGCATTTGACTGCCGCCAAGGCTGGCCAGGTGGTGCAGCTCTACCGCTACCCCGGCCTCAGCGACTCGACGGTGAACACCCTCCTGCGCAAGGTCCGTGACCCGTATAACGACGCGAACGCAACCGCAGCCGCCAACAAGCGCGTATGCAGTCATGGGGATGGACCTAGGAAACCAGGCCTTCTTTTGGGCCAGCGTCCCAGTGCATCGTGTCTTTGGTGCTGCTGGCGGCTCCAGCAGGCGTGCCTCCACCACGGGCTGCGCTCACCGCCGTGATGGCGGATGCCGGGCCTGCGAAGCTCTAGCCCCCAGCATCCTATCTGTTGAGCTGTGCATACGTCGCGGCCTAGTTACCCAGCGTTGACCGGCGTCCCTGCGCGGTCAACGCTCTAGCGAGCAACCAGCGAGGGCTAGGGCCACACGCCCGGAACGCGCGTGATCACCGTTTAGTTGTGCAGGACTATGGGAGTTGTGACACCGTGCATGACCCCTCCGACGGGGTTATCTAGCTGCTGCTGGCTGGGTCGCCGCGGTGTGCGTTGACGGGTTGTGCGCTGCTGGTTGTGTCTACGAGGTTGACCAGGCGATGGCCTATTGTGAAGAGGCTTGGCACACATACCGTCAAGTACTCAGTAAGCGGCGGCACCTGCACCATCATACCCCCGGCGGGCGTGCGACGGATGCGGGACACCTCCTCCCCTCATCTCGAACCCTCGGTCCCTGCGCGGGTGCCTGCAGCCCATCCACCCGGTCGGCGCTCTGGCTGACCGATGCCTCGCCGGCCCCCACTCGGCGCTCTCCCCCCGCAGACCCACGAGAAGGTCTCTACGGCCATCACGAAGATCGATGGCGAGCAGGTGGGTGGGTCGGCGGTTAGCGACCCGCCGGTAGGTACCTTGCCCCCTCAAGGTACCCCAGGTGCATCGGTTGCGTGCCCCTTGCTCCCTAAACCCTAAGCTCGCATTCACCTGCTTGTTCCGCGGCTCGTGCTCGTACGGTAATCAGTCGATTCGCGCGATACTGACCTTCCCACGAGATGTCAGGCGCCAGCCCCCAGGCTGTGCGTTCCACACCTGGCAACTGCATATCGCTGATGCCTGTCGCTCTGTCCCTCCGTCCCTCCCCCTGCAGTGCTACAACGTCTCCCTGACCAAGGGTCTAACCTCCGCCGAGTCGGAGACCCTGGCATGGTGGGTCGGGCTTCGTGGGGAGCGCCTCATCGGCCTGTGTCGGGTTCCACCCCACCTCACCCCATCCACTTGCAACTCTAGCGGCATGTGAAGCGTCTGCTTAGTCGCCAACGTGCGCTCTCATCTCCACCGTTCCAACCTCACCTCACCACAGCCATCACCGCCACCAGCCCCAACACTACACCACCACCCTCACCACCGAAATCACCCCATAAACCCGCACCCACCCTCACCCACCACCACCCACCATCACCCTCACCCTCATCCCCATCGGCCAGGCTGCTGCGCGAGACCTTTGAGCCGGAGCAGCTGACGTCCTCCAGCCAGCTGCCCGCCAACTCCGCCAACGTCACCGTGATTGAGGTCGGCCCCCGCGCCGCCTTCGCCACTGCCTTCTCCACCAACGGCGTCTCCATCTGCACCTCAGTCGGCCTCACCCAGGTGGGTCGGTGGGTCGGTGGGTCGGTGGGTCGGTGGGTCGGTCGGGTCGGGCATCATACTACGTACCAACTCGATTTTTTGGTAACAAGCCACCAGTTTTGGTTCCAAATTTTTTGGAAATCCATTTCGCCTCACCTCGCCACAACCACCTCACGATGTTGCTCCCAGGTCAACCGTCTGGAGCGCAGCCGCCGCTTCGTGCTGCACTCCACCCGCCCCCTGACGGACGCGGAAAAGGCCTCGTTTGCGGCCATGGTGCATGACCGCATGACGGAGGAGATCTACCGCCAGCCCGTGCGCTCGTTCACGGAGGGCCTGCAGGTGGGAAGGGGGAGCCGTCAGGGGCCCGCGTCGGCGAAGAGAGGGTCTTGGGGAGAGGCACGGCAGGACCTACAGTACGGGGGATCTGGGTCGGGCGGGTTTATGTCGAAAGGGATTCTGATGACCGGGAAGGGTTCGGCCTCAGCCAGTGCTAATGCGCGGGTGGCCGGCGGGGCGGCCGGTACCATTGCGGCGCATGCTGCGGCTGGGGTCGGGAGGAACCACACGTGTTGGAGGCAGGTGTGCGCACTCAGTCACGCCTTACCACCAAGGTGAACCAGATCGGATGGGATTTGCCCCGGCGGCCTCAGCAGCACAAGGCGGTTGTTCGGACTCGGGAGGATGTGGCGAGGCTGGGCTGGGCTGGGCAACGGCGGCGGCGGTGGCAGCCCTTGCATGCAGAGTAGCTTTGCGTTTGGGATTAAGCCCGTCGGGCAGGATGCGGACATGCGTCCCGCCGACGCCGCACGTATCATCGCCACACTCCACGATGTGGGTCGAGTTCGTTTCAGTGCCAATCAGCCCGCAGCGTCGCACGACACCTGCCTGGCGCTGCGCGAAGATTTAAATCCGACGGTGCAGTTCCCGATCTGAGGTTCGGTCTCATCCTTCCCGCCCTCTTCACTCCCACTATGCTCCTTACGACTGCCTGCAGGCTCCCGCGCCCACCTTCACCATCCCCGTTATGGTTGACGGCCGCGCAGCTCTGGAGAAGATCAACAAGGTGAGGAGCGCAGCAGCCGTTTCGTCGTTGCGGGCGCCGGGCCGGGGAGAGTGGGGGTAGACCACCACCGTCCCCAAAGGACCAAAACCCTATTCGTTCCACTTTCTAAAAGGACACTCGCTAAATCGGGTGTTCAGTCGGTGATTAATGCACCTCGACGCGAGCATATGCGGCCTCCATGCCCCTATCATTTGCACGGACGGACTATCGCAACCGCTGTCCTCCTCCTTACTCCCGCCCACTCGCCCACCCTGCCGCAGGATATGGGTCTTGCCTTCGACGAGTGGGACCTGGACTACTACACCGCGTTGTTCCGTGACGACATGAAGCGCGACCCCACCAACGTGGAGCTCTTCGACATCGCGCAGTCCAACAGCGAGCACTCGCGCCACTGGTTCTTCCGCGGCTTCATCGTCATCGACGGCGAGCCGGTGGGTGGCGGTGCGGTGCGGTGCGGCTCCATCCCTGCGCCTGCCTGCTCCCGCACCGTTCCCGTGCCTGTCCGGCAGCATCAGTTCCAACCCAGTTCCACCGCCACGCAAATCAGGATGCAGTGGACCACACACATCATTACGACGCTATGCACGACTGTTCGCTGATGCAGTGGAACACACACAAGTACGACGCTATGCAAGACTGTTAGCTGACTAGCCCAGTCACTAGGCCATCTCCCTAATCCACACACACGCCTTGCCTTGCCGCCTGGCACCGACCCCACCACCATATCAATCCCTCCCAACCGCTCCCGATGCCTCCCTCCCCCGCTTCGGCCCCCAGATGGACGACACCCTGTTCAACATCGTCAAGACCCCCTGGAAGGTCAACCCCAACAACTCGGTGGTCGCCTTCAAGGACAACTCCTCCGCCATCCGGGGCTTCAACGTGGAGCCGCTGCTGCCCGTGCAGCCAGGCGCCCCCTCGCCGATGGCGCCGCAGCCCCGCGACTGGGACCTGCTGCTCACCGCTGAGACGCACAACTTCCCGTGCGCCGTGGCGCCCTTCCCCGGCGCCGAAACCGGCGCTGGCGGCCGCATGCGCGACACGCACGCCACCGGCACCGGCTCCATCATGGGCGCCGGCACGGCGGGTGAGGCGGCGTCGGCGCGTGGGGTCCCTTGGTCCCAGTCCGTACCCCCCATAAGTCATGTCCAGCGCCCACTTGCTTCACACAACATTCGACTACTGACTTAAAATTAACACTGTACTCAATATCCGCGGTGCATGTGCCTATTTGCGAGTCTTGTTTTACCGAACTTCTTTTGAGCCAAACCCAATCGAGCCATTATCGGCCCAGCAAGTCCGCCTGGTCTGTTTCTGGTCCATAGATGCGGTCTGTTTTAAAGGTGCTGTTCTGTTATTTGAGTCGTCACGCTTCCGTACCCCCTACGTGCTGCCCTTAACCCCCCCAGGCTACTGCGTGGGCAACATGCACCTGGACGGCTATGGGATGCCCCACGAGGACCCCTCGTTTGTGTACCCGGGCAACCTGGCGCCGCCGCGCCAGATCCTGATCGACGCCTCCAACGGCGCCTCCGACTACGGCAACAAGTTCGGCGAGCCGCTCATTGCCGGCTACTGCCGCACCTACGGCCAGCGCCTGGTCAACGGCGAGCGCCGCGAGTGGCTGAAGCCGATCATGTTCTCCGGCGGTGTGGGTCAGGTGGGTGGATGGGATCGGCAGAGGGCGGCTCGGGCAGAGGCATAGCCACGCGAGTATACGGTCCGCGTGGTTGCCTGCATTGGCTTCCAGCCGCGTAGCCAGCCGGTTAGGTCGCTTCCCGATGCACTGCACAGCGTTGCCTGCGCGCGCTTCAACAAGTATCCTACGACATGAAGCGCGGTTTTTTCCAGCTTGACGTTGTCACCATACGTTTCTGGCACTGCCTGTCTTGCCTATTGGGCCGCGCCGCAGATTGACCACCGCCACCTGGAGAAGAGCCCCCCGGAGATTGGCATGTTGGTCGTCAAGATCGGCGGCCCGGCCTATCGCATCGGCATGGGTGGCGGCGCCGCATCATCGGTGCCGTCCGGCTCCAACAAGGCCGAGCTGGACTACAATGCCGTGCAGGTGTGTCAGGCGGCTGCTGCAAGCGCGTCGCACAAGCCGTGGAGTTCAAATGAAGGAACACTATCCATCACATGACATGCTCTTTCGCACAATCTTTTACCGCAACCGCGCAACCGCATTCCTGTCCTCTTGGTCCCACTTCGTTCTCTCTTTCGACAGCCTCCTCCTACGCTCTCTCCTGGTCTCCCCTCCTCCACCAGCGCGGCGACGCCGAGTACAGCCAGAAGCTGTGGCGCGTGGTGCGCTCTTGCGTGGAGCTGGGCGACCGCAACCCCATCGTGCAAATCCACGACCAGGGCGCGGGCGGCAACTGCAACGTGGTCAAGGAGATCATTTACCCGCTGGGAGCGGAGATTGACGTGCGCGCCGTCAAGGTGCGGCCCGGGGGCTGCACGGGCGGGCTGCGTGCCTGCGTCTCCATCCAGTGTGCTCCCATACAAAGTAACTAACGCATGGTAAATTGAGGAGCTATCGAGCGGTGGGAACTGAAGGCTTAGCTCAATTTTCGGGACGAAATCCAGGACGTAGCAGTGCGGCTGCATACGATCTACGCCTCGCCTCGTCGTCATGCTTCTCGCGCTTGGTCTTGTTGTTCAGGTGGGCGACGAGACCCTGTCTGTGCTGGAGATCTGGGGTGCCGAGTACCAGGAGAATGACGCCCTGCTCATCAAGGCGGAGCAGCGCGAGCTGCTGCAGTCCATCTGCGACCGCGAGCGCTGCTTCATGCAGGTGCGGTGCCAGCGCGGCTGGGTTCTTGTGTGCTGAGGGCGCGATGTGGGTCGGTCGGTAACGCCTGCCGCAGCCAGCATGGCGCTTGGGCTCGATGGTTGGCTGATGTTTGACCCCGCCCGGTTGTTTGACCCTGCATCCTGCGTTAATTACAGGTGATCGGCACCATCGACGGCAGCGGCCGTGTCAGGCTGGTGGACCGCAATGCCCCGGCGGACGCCCCGCCCGCCGTTGACCTGGACCTGGAGAAGGTGGGCTGGAGTTGGATCGGGTATGGGGTGGTGCTGAGGTTGGTTGAGCTGACGAGAGCTTTAGACCACTTGCGCTCTTGGCCCCGAAATTCCGTCTGCTCGGTTACAAGGATTCGTGGCTCGCTGCATCGGTACTCATCACTGCTCCCCTCCGGCCCCCCAACCTCGTCCCGAACAGGTTCTGGGTAAGATGCCCGACAAGACTTTCAACTTCACCCGCAGCACCAACACGCTGGCGCCGCTGGCTGTGCCTGCCGGCGAGACCGCCATGAGCGCCCTGCACCGCGTGCTTCGGCTGCCGTCCGTCTGCTCCAAGCGCTTCCTCACCAACAAGGTGCGCGCGCATTTGATGTGCGTTGCTGCGGGGGACCAACCGGCAGCATCCGCGGGCCTGCCCGACTGGTGCCATGTTGTGGCAGCCTCTCGACACCCCAAATGCCTTGGCGCCGCCCGAACGTTTTTCCGTTGCCTGAAATGGCAGAACCTAACGCGCTTCCACGGCCATTACACCCCCCCCAACGCCCAACGCCTAACGCGCCTCCACGCCCATTTCACACCCTTGCCCAACAACACCTAACGCGCCTCCACGCCCATTTCACACCCTTGCCCAACAACACCAAACGCGTCTCCACGCCCATTTCACACCCCGCCCAACACAGGTCGACCGCCATGTGACGGGTCTGGTTGCTCAGCAGCAGTGCGTGGGCCCCCTGCAGCTGCCGCTGTCGGACGTTGCCGTGTTCGCGCAGTCGCACCAGAACCACACCGGCCTGGCCACGTCCATCGGCGAGCAGCCCATCAAGGGCCTCATCGAGTGAGTGCCTTGTTCGCGCCAGCGCCTGCAGCCTCCAGCGGCTGCTGCTACTTTATCTGCTACCATTGCTCTGGACCGGCGCCGCGTTCTCTCATCCGCGCGGCCCGCATTTCTGCCTCGTGTAGGCCCTGGCCCTCTTCACCATCCCCTGACACCCCACATTAACCCCAGCTCTTCTGGCCCCCTCTCCCCGCAGCCCCGCGGCTATGGCCCGCCTGGCGCTTGGCGAGTCTCTGACCAACCTAGTGTGGGCTCGCGCCACCGCCCTGGCCGACATCCGCGCCTCCGTCAATTGGATGTACGCCGCGAAGATGAAGCACGAGGGCGCCGCCATGTGGGACGCTGCTATCTCGCTGCGGGACACCATGATCGACCTGGGCATGGCCTGCGACGGCGGCAAGGACTCGCTGTCCATGGCTGCGGCCGCCGGCGGCGAGACCGTCATGGCGCCGGGCAACCTGGTCGTCTCCTCCTACGTGGGCTGCCCCGACATCACCCAGGTGGTGACCCCCGACCTCAAGCTCGGCGACAAGGGCGTGTTGGTGCATGTGGACCTCGGCGTTGGCCGCCGCCGCATGGGCGGCTCGGCGCTGGCCCAGGCGTACAACCAGCTGGGCAACGACTGCCCCGACGTGTCGTCGGAGACGCTGCGCGGCATGTGGGAGGCGACCCAGTCGCTGGTGGCTTCCGGCCAGCTGTCGGCTGGCCACGACATCTCGGACGGCGGAATTGCCACCGCGCTGCTGGAGATGGCTTGTGAGTGGGGGCCCGCACGCGGCGCAAGGGCTGGACAACACCCGGCCAGAAGGAACTACTGTTTGTCCGATGCATCTCCCTGTACGCATGCTGCTGGCGCCACGGGGCCTCGCCTAGTGCGCATGCCGGCTGTATCGGTCCAAGTCGTTGCCCAGTCGTATCTTGAGCGAGCGCCCTCCGGACTTGCTTTGCCTCCCTGCCACGCAGTCGCCGGCAACTGCGGTATTTCGGCGGACCTGCCGCTGCCCGCGCACGCCGACGACAAGTCCCACGGCGCCATGGGCACCCTGTACTCTGAAGAGCTGGGCCTGGTCCTGGAGGTGGCTGCCGGTAGCGAGCAGGCCGTCGTCGCCACCTACGCCAAGCACGGCATCGCCGCTGCCGTCATCGGCAAGGTGCGTTTGTCCTCCGGCGTGGCGTCCTCTCTTCGTTAGGGTCCCCTGCGCTTGTTTTTACCTCCCCCATAAACCTTGTCGCATGACTTGCTTTCGCGCCGTCTCGTCTACCATTTCGCTATGGAGACGTGAGCAGCCTGACGCCCCATTGTCGCACTACCGCAGTCCTCTTTAAACCTTGTCTTATGACTTGTTTTGGCGCCGTCTACCTCGTATGTGGCTACGACGCAGGTCTCGTCGGGCCGCGCCGTTGAGGTCAAGGTGGCCGGCGCCGCTGCCATCACTGGCGACGTTGCCGCGCTGCGCGACGTGTGGGAGGAGACCTCGTTCGTGCTGGAGCGCCTGCAGAGCGCCGAGGAGTGCGTTGCTCAGGAGCAGGCGGGCCTTAAGACCGCCAAGGCGCCCAAGTGGGTGCTGCCCTTCACGCCTACCTTCACCCCCGCTGAGAAGCTGGCTGCCTCGGACAAGGTGCGCGCGCGCAGTGCGCAGCTTGGGGCTCTGCGGCTGGGGTCGGCTGTAAGGGGCAGTGATTTACAAGCGGCGGACATGACTGGGTCCCAGGCGTCACACGAGGACAACGCATTCTTTCCCTCCCCGCCTTGTTTGCGTGGATGGTCACCCTGGATCCAAAACGCGCCATATTTCTGACGTTGACGTTGCCTCACCGCCGATGCTCAGGTCCGCGTGGCCATCCTTCGCGAGGAGGGCTCCAACGGCGACCGCGAGATGGCTGCCGCCGCCTATGCTGCCGGCATGGAGCCGTGGGATATCACCATGAGCGATCTCATCAACGGCCGTGCCACCCTGGACACCTTCCAGGTGCGATTGGGCTTCAGATTGTGCTTCGGCTTTGGCTCCTAACTCATGGTGGACGTGCACCGAGCTGCGTTGGTTGAATGAGCTCCCCTAGTTTAAGCCTTGTCCTCGCACCGGTCTTGCTGGCCGTGCTACTCGACTGGGCCATAAGGTGTCGGTAATCGGGTAATCGGAGCCGTTGATCCGACTACCGCGCACCCACCCACTCACCCACCCACGCAGGGCATCATCTTCGTGGGCGGCTTCAGCTACGCCGACGTCCTGGACTCCGCCAAGGGCTGGGCGGGCACCATCCGCTTCAACGACCGCCTGCTGTCGCAGTTCAAGACCTTCTACAACCGCGCCGACACCTGGTCGCTAGGCATCTGCAACGGCTGCCAGCTGATGGCGCTGCTGGGCTGGGTTCCCGCCCCGGGCGCTAAGCAGATCACTGACACCCGCCAGCCGCGCTTCGTGCACAACAGCAGCGGCCGTTTCGAGAGCCGCTATGTGCAGGTATAACTACTTTGCGGTTCCTCTCGGGCGGTTTCCTTGGCCGTATTATGTTTGGAATCGGGTAAATGGATGCGGATCCTCTCTCAAGGGCCTTGCTGTGGGACTTGTGGTGTAAGAAGGGGCTTGCCTCGCCTTGGCCTTGCCTTGCCGTTCTGTGGCTGACCGTGATTCTGCCCCCTCTCCTCTCCGCTAGGTCCGCATCGGCAAGAGCCCGTCCGTCCTGCTCAAGGGCATGGAGGGCACCGTGGCCGGCGTGTGGTGCGCGCACGGCGAGGGCAAATGCCTGTTCCCCGACGACCAGGTCAAGGCTGATGTGCTGGGCAAGGGCCTGGCGCCCATCCAGTGAGTATCCGAGCTGGCGGTTGCCTATTGGAGTGGTCGGCGGCTTTGGGCGTTGTAGGTGTCTGCCGCTTCCGTGTGCTACTGCGTTGCGAAAGCAAGTATATTCCTTGTTGCCCTCGCTTCCTCCGAAACCAACCAATCCCTGCTCGCTCGCCTCCACCTCATCCAGGTACGTGGACGCGGATGCGGAGCCCACGGAGGTCTACCCCGCCAACCCCAACGGCTCGCCCATGGGCATCGCCGGCCTGTGCTCTGAAGACGGCCGCCACCTGGCCATGATGCCCCACCCCGAGCGCTGCTTCCTCACGTGGCAGCTGCCGTACGTGCCGTCCAGCCTGGGCCTGGACCCCAAGGGCCCGGCGCCGTGGATTAAGCTGTTCCAGAACGCCCGCGAGTGGGCCGAGACGAACCGCACCGTGTCCAAGTAATTAACTTGGTGGCAGGTGCGGCACACCGGTGCTGCTGCGGTCGCCGGCCTCGGGCCTGGCCCAGAGCCAGGGTCGGCGGCGGTGAACGTAGGGCGTGGGACGTGATCGTGGCAGCTGGGAGCTTGTTGATCGAGGGGAGCGTTGCCTAGGAGCCGCCTCGAGGGTTTAGTTGGGCAGACACGCGTGGGCGCGCATAGGTAGGTTGCAGCTGGTTTAGGCAGTCGAACTTGGGAGTGGGTGTGGTGATAATGTGGATAGGTTTGTGCGCGCGGTGGCCGCACCGAGGGGAATGGGAGTGATGAGAAGCCGCGGGGCGCGACGAATTGCGCGTGCCCGCAGGCGAGACTCGTGGCCTGGCTTTGCGAGGTGACAGGCGCGGGGGTCCGCTGATCCGCCGTCGCGCTCTGCATCCGCTGCCGCCATGCTTGGACCATGGTAAAAATTTTGACTGTTTTGAGGACTGGGAAGCGGAAAACGTCTTCCACGGCCATACATATCGTGCCGCCTTCGCGAGGCGACCATGTTCCCAATAGCTTCGTCGCAGTAGTTGCGTTGGTTGGGTAGCTTGGGAACGGGTAGCAGAGAGGTAGGCTACTTACCGCTGGAGCTGGGGCGCGTTCGGTGCATGGTCGGATCACAGCGTGATGGCCATTCAGCTCCTTTACTTGGTCGAGTTGATCTCGCTTAACTTACACTCGCTGCCGAGGTGCAGTGTTTTTCCTTTACTAGCGTTGGTTGACTGCCCGAATTTGGTGGCAACCATTTGCCCCAGATAATGCTAGACAGAGTCACAGGCGGGAGGGCTGGACACCTGGTGGCGGGCGCCCTCCACCGTGCCCGCACGCCAGGCCCCTAGCGGGCGCCGCGAGGCATGCCGCACCTCACCTTGTAAATGCGGATGATTGGGCGTGTTGGCGCCTCTCTTACGCCTCTTCTTACTTTTTTCCTAACCACACTGCAAGAGCAAGCCGGCTGGCCAGCCGTGTTGATGCGCACGGCACGTCCTAGGCGATATAGGAAGAGCGCATTCGCCTCATGTCGGAGATGATCCACCCAAGGGACCCCATGTCAGCCGGAGCGGCGTAGCTGGTGCAATGGGACCCACCTATTCGTGGCTGCCGAGCTGGAGGTTCATCATGCAAGTGTCGCCACAGACGTTGTGGCCAGGGACATCGAGATGGACAAAGCAGACTGCGACGGTTACAAGAGTCTCGAGCGACTGCAAGCGCGAAGCGCAACCAGGAGGGCCCGATGGGCCAGACCACGTACGACACAGGTCGGGCGAGATCTTTGTAACGGGATTTCCCCCAGATGAGCCCGTACATTTCTACCGATGCCGAATAAAGGCTCTTTACAGTGGCCGGAGGAGCCGCCTAGACGGACCGCGTTGCCACATGGCGGAATGCAGAACGGAGACCTCTACTAGACAAAAATAAGGGCGAGCATCGGGAGGCCGCGTGGAGGATGCTCGTCATGCCATGAGCTGCTGAAAAACGACGAGCCCCTACATGAAGAGCGCCGAGCCCGTGTATTAAGAGCACCGAGCCCGTATATTCTACAGCCAATGCCGAATAAAAGACGGGTCCGTCTTCTTCGTGAAGCAGGTAATCGTGTATGTTGTTTTCGGTTTAGTATGCGTGGATGGAAGAGCGTGTGGAGGATGGGATCGCGTGCTGTCCTTGCCTTGACTGGCCTCGGTGTACCCAGGGGTACCTGGGTTGCCATCCTTGTGGGGAACCCGCTGTTTTGCATACCGTCAGGCTCGAACTTTTTGTCCTCTGTTCCTGGGGCCCCTAGTGCTGGCTTATCTTTTCCAGTGGTCGGCCTTGGCGGCACCGACCGGGCGCCCGCCGGCTTACTGGACGGGGTCATCACCTCCTTCAAAGACCAGGACCCCACCCTCCCCGCCAACTACAGCCCCACCAAGAAAGGGTTGCCCCAGAGGGGCGCCCGGAAGCACCAGGGGCCCGGGGCGGCCAGGGTGGGGTCCAGGAGGGTGATGGCCGGGAGGTGGGCGAGTGCCACGTGCAGCTGGACGAGCGCCGGGGAGCCCCGCGGGAGGGGCCGGCGGAGCACCAGGAGGTCGGCGGTGGAGCGGGCGTCGCCGGGGAGGGGCAGGAGGCACAGGGGGTGGGCCGCGGGGTGGCCGTGGCGCAGTAGGGCGAGGAGGAGCTGGGGCCACTGGGGGGAGGACGGCAGGAGGCCACACGCGCCGACCAGGAGGCCCCGCACGGCCAGGACGGCATGGCGAGCCCGCACGTGCGCTTCGAGGGGGAGGCGGCCGAAGCCGCCGGCGGAGGTGGGGAGGGCGAGGTAGAGCAGGCCGGCTCCGGCGGGCACACGGTTGGTGCGGGCCTGATGCGCGGCGGGGGTGCAGCGGCGGTCGACGAAGGCGCCGGTGGTGGCCTGGAGGGCCGCCCACAGGCGGGGGGGGGAGGCTGACGAACTCCATGTGGTAGAGGACACGGCTGATGGCATAGCCCGAGGCGGCGAAGGCGCGGCCGAAGGCGGAGAGGGGCAGGGTGGCGGCACGCTGCAGGCGGCCATCCAGTGCTTCCGTGCCCTGGGCCGGGTCCCGGACGGCCCTCGCCATCGCCGCTGCCGGGGGCCCCCCGCCATGCGCTGTACCGAGTACCTGCGGTTCGACGTCCTTCGCGACGTCCTCCACCTCTCCCCCGCCCACCCCGTCCCGGCCTCGACGCGGGATGGGGCCACGGGTCTGGCCCGCATCGACGCCCTCGTTGACCGCCTTCCCGCCGCCTGGGTCCTTTCGGCCCTCCTCGTCCTGGCGGCCCCGGGGGGCGCGGCTGCCGCTCCCCCCGCCGCGGACTCCTGGGGACGCCTTGCCCGCTGTGTCGGGTGGCGGGTCGGGCCCGCGGCCATCTCCCTCGTCTCCCTCACCGTCAAGTCGGCTACCCTCCTGCAGCTGGGCTCAGCCTTCACTGCTCTGGCGGCTAAGCATACGGCCTTCCTTCAGAAGGCCTGGGAGGTTCCCCTCCCCCCGGCGGCCCAGGCCTCGGCCCTCCTGGAGTTTCGGGCCACTCTCGTGCGCCTCTGGCGTCTTCGCTGGGACAACATGCACAAGGAGCCCCTCTGGCGGCTCGCCATTAACGGGTTCCATGGCTTCCCCATGCACGCGGCCCTGCTGGCGCGGGGGTTCACGACCCACGCCCACGACCCCCTGCCCGTGCGGGGCGTCGATGGCCACGGGCCGCCGTCGCCACCATGTTTTGGGAGTGCGTGGTGGCCTTATCGCTGCGCGACGAGCTTGTGGAGGCGATGGGGGGTGCGGTTGTCTTGTTCTCGCAGCCTTTGTGGCTGGGTTGGCCCCCTTGGAGGTGCGATTCACTTTTGTTGTTGTAACGGTTACAGTGGGTTCCAGACCAAGAGGTAGAACCATGTTGTTTGTGATGTGGTGTGCTTGGCTGCCGTCGCCGCATTGGGCTTGGGGCTACGCCTCCTGTTTCGGGTGCAGGCTGGGACCCCAGGGGGGCGCATGCGGGTGTGTGCAGCGGTGACGGCCGACTTCTGGGCCCGCCTCAGTGCGTTTGCCGAGCTGGGGCTGGCCCCCGCGGGTGGGGAGCCGTCCCGGCGACCAGCCCTTCCTCGCCGCCTCGTTGGCGGGGGAGGTGGTCTTCACTGGCCGCCCGGGTGCCGCAGGGCTGCCCGACGGTCGACCCGGGTGCGGTTTTGTGGGTGACTTCGGGTTG
Organism: Yamagishiella unicocca; assembly: GCA_003116995.1. Lineage (NCBI taxonomy): Eukaryota > Viridiplantae > Chlorophyta > Chlorophyceae > Chlamydomonadales > Volvocaceae > Yamagishiella > Yamagishiella unicocca. Next base: position 195,583 of record BDSL01000130.1, on the reverse strand, counting down.
TTGGGCCTGGGGCCCCCGTTCTGCCGGGTCGCGCTCCTGCTCGCGTCTCGCTGCCGGCTTGGTGCAGGTGGTTCGTGTTTTCTGGACACGCTTGCGTTTCTCCCCCGTGCTTTGAGTTGTGCGTGCTGCCTTCTCCGTGTGTTCGTTTTGGCTGTCTTTGGCTTTTGCCGGTGAGGGCGGGCTCTCTTGCTCAGTGATCTGTGGTCGGTGTCTGGCCCATCAGGGCCCATCGTAGGTGCTCCACCTCCCTTGTAACTCTCGCATTCTCCACCTCCCTTGTGACTCTCGCATTGTGCTTAAATATTCGAATAGTTGCCGAAGAAACAGTCGCGAAGTGCCGCATGTCCGCCTGCCCGAGTACACAACCGACGCCCCCCGCACCTAAAATTAGGATCGGCCTCGGGTAGGCCACGCAGCAGAAGTTTGTCTAGCCGCTAACGGACCGCATTTCCACCTGGCGGAATGTGCGGAAGGGAGACCCCTAGTAGAAACGATCTACAGGGGTGGCTGGGAGGCCGCGCGGAGCACTGCCCAGGGCGGTGCGCAACCGGAAAGAGCCGCTGACGTTGGAGGATGCGGGGGCGATTGTGCAGTTGCTGTTGGAAGGTGGCTTGCACGACCTCATGATAGCAACGTACGTGATGGTGCGCTTTGCGGGGTTCCTGCGGTACAATGACGCGCAGCGGCTCCTTGTACGGGATGTGCGCGTGGAGGAGGACCGTGCGGAGTTGTTTCTGAGCAAGCGGAAGAACGACCAGTTCCGGGAAGGGGACGTGGTCGTGCTAACGGCCGGGCGGTCGGAGGTGTGCCCGGTGGCGCTGTTGCGGCGGTTCCTGGCGGGGGCGCAGTGGGCACCAGAGGAGCCGTTGTTCCGGGATTGGGATGGCCACAAGGCCCGGGGAGTCGCGTCGGTGTTCCACGCGCGACCCATGGCATATGCAAAAATGCGGGGGGTTGTGTTGTCGTACGTGGCGAAGGTCTTCGGCCTTTGCAGAAAACCTGAGGAATTCATAAAGAAGAATTGAAAACATATACGTAGCCGGCACCAGCGGTCTTCACGAGCTCGCCCATGTGGGCGGCTGATCTCTAGACCCCAAATACATAACATAAAGCGCAGTAAATTGGCGTACACCTTAGCGGGAATGTAACCCCCCGTTCAGCATGCGTGCCGTTCACATTTGCGTTGCCGTACATGATTGCTACAGGGGGTCCCCGTAATGTTCCCAGACTGCCCAAAGAAGTTCATGGTTGCCCGATGCCTTGATTATCAGCGAACATTTTTTAAGATATACATTCCGGAACAAAGGTCTTCAGAAATGATGAGGCTTTTCATTAGCTCCTGCGTCACCCTGTCGCACGTTTCCTCCATCGCCATATCCGGCCACACGGCCAGATACCGCAGGAACGCCTTTGCAAATACAGCCACTGCCACAGCTTTCGATCTGTTGGCGCAGGCCGGCGCGGTGTTGCTGTCCCCGGCTCCCATTGGAGAGGAGGTGAGACGGGATCTGTCGAGGATCGTCCTCGAAACGACAACAGCATTGGCCAGGGACAGAGAGTCCGCCGCCAGGGACCAAGAGTCCGCCGCCAGGGACCAAGTTGCCGCCATCAGGGACCAAGCGGCCGTCCACCTGGCCGTCGTGGAGGCCGCTGCCAAAAAACAGGAGGCCTTCGCGGCGGAGCGCCTGGCGCTTACACAGCGGTTGTACGCTGCGCAGATGACAACGACGAGAGCGCTGCACTCCGCCGGAGTCGTGGACGGCAGGCGGCTGCTTGGTAAGCCGCCCCGCACGGCACCTTCGACGCTTCCTGAATTGTGATCCTTTCCTTCCTTCCCATCCACATTCTTCCTAGTGCGTGTGTGCGCCTCACTTGCGTCGCCGGCCTGCGTCCCAGCTGTAAGCGTTGCATCCAGGGATAAGTCACTGCCTGATCCTTGCCTTCTTTTTTCAGAGTGGCTGCACAAGAAGGGTGGTGGCCACAAGTCGCGCATCAATTTCTGGACGGAAGAGCTGCTCGCGTCGCCGGAGCTACTGGAGTGCATTAACGCGTCGACTATCTGGCTGCGGAATGGCGCCAAGCAGCGCAACCTGGCGGGGGACGCAGGTGTGGCTTGGGGGGGATCATATGTTATGAACCGGAATTAGGAGCAGGAATTAGGAATCTGGCTGACAGCTGCTGGGAGGGCGTCCGCCCTATGTGTCCATAGAAGGTTCAGATGTTGCCACCACTTATTGCTAACGGTGCAAATCCATTACATAAGCTGTGGCGACAACACTATAAGTTATATTGGCTAGGTAGTGAGCTGCAAGCCTATAACATCATTTTGTCGGGCCATCTCCGGTTGCGACGGTCGGGCCTGATCCCACACCTGCTCCAAGCCTGGCTTAATCTTACCACTTCCCTGCCTTACAATGTGAACGACACCGCCACGTGTTGCTCCCTGCTGACCCGCTCCCTGCTCACCCATTCCCCTGCCTTGTAGCCGTGGTGGCCAAGAAAATCGAGGCCGTGCATCAGAGCTTGCACGACAACGTGCACTCCTTCGTGCCTGGTGCTGGGCTAGTTATTATAGACGACGTCCCAAACGCAATGGCCTCCGCGGTCTTGCGGTGCCTGTGCGGCCATTATGGCGTGCCGATCATGGAAATGCGCCAGCAGGTATGCTGTGGTGTTTCAAGCGGGTTCATGCGTGAAGTGGGTCCTTGCGCCATTGCTTGTTTGACCACCACTTGCGATTGAAGTTGCGCCCTGGCATGGTGGACCCTCTGTACCCAGAATATCTTAGTGTAGCCGTGTAGCCATACAACGGAAACTTACTGTATAACCCATACACCAATCATACAGCACATGTGAGCTGACCGAACGACGGCAAATTTCCCTTCAGAATGCCGGCGCTTAAACACTTCGACCAGGACAGGCACCCTGACCACCCCACATTCCCATCCTGTTTGAACTTGCCGCAGGGGCCGGCGAGTGGCGTTCAGATTGAGGATGGTTAGCATCAATCAGTGGCTCGGCACGCGATTTTGCTGCACTGCAAGGCTAAGGTGTAGTCATGCCGTTTGGCACATCGCCCATGACCGTCAGAACAGCACCAGAAATGTTATTCATGGCGGTATCATCATGCCAGCTTGGTATTGAAACGGTTTAGTGGATGAGGCGGGGGCAATGCCGCAGCTCAGCATAACACGGATGCTTTAGCTCGGCATACCGTTCGTTGATCGCAGTAACAGCCTTCTTGGTCTTCTTGCATGACGGGGCCCTTGTATGAGCTGGTTATAGCACTAGAGATGTCGTTGGCGCTGTAGGCATGAGCAGATGTAGCGCGGTGGCTGTCTCCAGGAAGACTCATGTCTCTGGGAGGACGTCAACAATGGGTCGTCAGCATTTGCGGACAATCGCGATCTCCTAGCCTAGGAGCAGTGTTACGATACATGAGATGACCTGCAGGGTAGGTAAGCTTCCGCCGATTCCGGCCCTTATGTTTTGCCTAGATGACAGCTGGAAGCCGTGCACCGAAAGCATGTAGTCAATATGTAACGGAGACAGTATTGGCAATATCCCGTAGTTTGTCTTAACCTGTCGACGGATCCTCAAAAGCACGCACTCAATGGAGGAACGGTAGGAGTTATGTACGGTACAGGGCGCGGCAAGAGGTGTAGCCATCCCGCTCGGCAGTGCGCAGTGCTCATCGCTGCACATCCCCACCCATCCATCTCGCAACAGGTCACTGGCCTCCATGTTGGTCCTTGCAAATCCGTTGCCGTTGCAACACGCATCGCTCAGCCCCTTATTAATCCGCGTCACGTTGACCACCATGTATGCACCCCACAGCCGCTTCCACAGTGTGGCTTCGTCCATTTAGAACACCTGCTTTGTAGGACAATGTTGGGCATGTTAGCCAAGCTTGATCCCTCCACTCATGACTCATCCCGCCGTGCATCCCGATCCTCCGAACTGTCCACCACCGTATCACCATGTTGCTTCAGAGATGCCAGCCTCCAGTGCTCAACACCCGGCAACTGCATATCGCTGATGCCCGCTCTGTCGCTCTGTCCCTCCGTCCCCCCCTGCAGTGCTACAACGTCTCCTTCTAAGGGTCTGACGACCGCCGAGTCAGAGACCCTGGCATGGTGGGTCGGGCTTCGTGGGGAGCTCCTCATCGGCCTGTGTCGGGTTCCACCCCACCTCACCCCATCCACTTGCAACTCTAGCGGCATGTGAAGCGTCTTCTACCTCGCCAACTCGCGATCTCACCCCCACCACTACTCACCTCACCCCACCACCACCATCACTACCCACCACCGCTACCCCACCAATACTCCTAAGCTACCCCACCGCCCTCTTCACCAAGTATCATCCCACACCTACACACCCACCCTCATCCTCACTGACTAATGTCGGCCTCACCTAGGTGGGTCGGTCCGGTCAGGCATCATGTACCAAGTGGACATACTCTTGGGCAAAACACCCATCACCTAGCCCCAGCCCCTAGCCCTCGGCAATCCTGTCGGCAAGTTTTGGTTCCAACTTTTTGAAAACCCATTTCGCCTCACCTCGCCACAACCACCTCACGATGTTGCTCCCAGGTCAACCGTCTGGAGCGCAGCCGCCGGTTCGTGCTGCACTCCACTCGCCCCCTGACGGACGCGGAGAAGGCCTCGTTCGCAGCCATGGTGCATGACCGCATGACGGAGGACGTCTACCGCCAGCCCGTGCGCTCGTTCACTCAAGGCCTGTAGGTGGAAAGGGGGAGCCGTCAGGGGCCCGCGCCGGTGGAGGGAGGGTATCGGGGAAATGAACGGCAGGACATGCAGTACGGGCGATCTGGGTCGGGCGGGTTTATGTCGAAATAATAGTCTGGTGACCGGGAAGGGTTCGGCCTCAGCCAGCTGCGCCCCCATTGCTAATGCGCGGGTGGCCGGCGGGCCGGCCGGTACCGCTGTGGCGCATGCTGCGGCTGGGGTCGGGAGGAACCACACGTGTTGGAGGCAGGTGTGCGCACTCAGTCACGCCTTACCACCAAGGTGAACCAGATCGGATGGGATTTGCCCCGGCGGCCTCAGCAGCACAAGGCGGTTGTTCGGACTCGGGAAAGTATTTTACGGAGGATGTGGCGAGGCTGGGCTGGGCAACGGCGGCGGTGGCAGCCCTTGCATGAAAAGTAGCTTTACGTGTGGAATAAAGCCCGCGGGCAGGATGCGGACATGCGGCCCGCCGACACCGCACGTATCATCGCCGCACTCCACAATGTGGGTCATGTTCGTTTTAGTGCCAATCAGCCCGCAGTGTCGCACGGCACCTGCCTGGCTCTGCTACCCCACCACCACATCAATCCCTCCCAACCGCTTCCGATGCCTCCCTCCCCCGCTTCGGCCCCCAGATGGACGACATCTTCTTCAACATCGTCAAGACCCCCTGGAAGGTCAACCCCAAGAACTCGGTGGTCGCCTTCAAGGACAACTCCTCCGCCATCCGGGGCTTCAACATGGGGCCGCTGCTGCCCGTGCAGCCAGGCGCCCCCTCGCCGATGGCGCCGCAGCCCCGCGACTGGGACCTGCTGCTCACCGCTGAGACGCACAACTTCCCGTGCGCCGTGGCGCCCTTCCCCGGCGCCGAAACCGGCGCTGGCGGCCGCATGCGCGACACGCACGCCACCGGCACCGGCTCCATCATGGGCGCCGGCACGGCGGGTGAGGCGGCGTCGGCGCGTGGGGACGGTTTTTTCCAGCTTGACGTTGTGTCACCATACGTTTCTGGCACTGCCTGTCTTGCCTATTTGGCCGCGCCGCAGATTGACCACCGCCACCTGGAGAAGAGCCCCCCGGAGATCGGCATGTTGGTCGTCAAGATCGGCGGCCCGGCTTATCGCATCGGCATGGGTGGCGGCGCCGCGTCATCGGTGCCGTCCGGCTCCAACAAGGCCGAGCTGGGCTACAATGCCGTGCAGGTGTGTTAGGCGGCTGCTGCAAGCGCGTCGCACAAGCCGTGGAGTTCAAAGGAAGGAACACTATCCATCACATAACATGCTGTTTAGCACAATCTTTTACCGCAACCGCGCAACCGCATTCCTGTCCTCTTGGTCCCACTTCGTTCTCTCTTTCGACAGCCTCCTCCTACGCTCTCTCCTGGTCTCCCCTCCCCCATCAGCGCGGCGACGTCGAGTACAGCCAGAAGCTGTGGCGCGTGGTGCGCTCTTGCGTGGAGCTGGGCGACCGCAACCCCATCGTGCAGATCCACGACCAGGGCGCGGGCGGCAACTGCAACGTGGTCAAGGAGATCATTTACCCGCTGGGAGCGGAGATTGACGTGCGCGCCGTCAAGGTGCGGCCCGGGGGCTGCACGGGCGGGCTGCGTGCCTGCGTCTCCATCCTGTGTGCTCACATACAAAGTAACTAACGCATGGTAAATTGAGCAGCTATCGAGCGGTGGGAACTGAGGGCTCAGCAAGGACCTGGAGAAGGTGGACTGGCGGGGAGTTGGATCGAGTATGGGGTGGTGCTGAGGTTGAATGAGCTGACGAGAGCTTTAGACCGCTTGCGCTCTTGCCCCCGAAATTCCGTCTGCTCGGTTGACAAGGATTCATGCCTCGCTGCATCGGTACTCATCGCCGCTCCCCTCCTCCCCCTCCCCCAACCTCGTCCCAAACAGGTTCTGGGTAAGATGCCCGTCAAGACTTTCAACTTCACCCGCAGCACCAACACGCTGGCGCCCCTGGCTGTGCCTGCCGGCGAGACCGCCATGAGCGCCCTGCACCGCGTGCTTCGGCTGCCGTCCGTCTGCCCCAAGCGCTCCCTCACCAACAAGGTGCGCGCGCATTTGATGTGCGTTGCTGCGGGGGACCAACCGGCAGCATCCGCGGGCGTTCCCGACTGGTGCCATGTTGTGGCAGCCTCTCGACACCCCAAATGCCTTGGCGCCTCCCGAAAGTTCTTCTGTTTCCTGAAATGGTAGAACCTAACGGGCCTCCACGCCCATTTCACACCCTTGCCCAACAACACCTAACGCGCCTCCACGCCCATTTCACACCCCGCCCAACACAGGTCGACCGCCATGTGACGGGTCTGGTTGCTCAGCAGCAGTGCGTGGGCCCCCTGCAGCTGCCGCTGTCGGACGTTGCCGTGTTCGCACAGTCGCACCAGAACCACACCGGCCTGGCCACGTCCATCGGCGAGCAGCCCATCAAGGGCCTCATCGAGTGAGTGCCTTGTTCGCGCCAGTGCCTGCAGCCTCCAGCGGCTGCTGCTACTTTATCTGCTACCATTGCTCTGGACCGGCGCCGCGTTCTCTCATCCGCGCGGCCCGCATTTCTGCCTCGTGTAGGCCCTGGCCCTCTTCACCATCCTGCGCGACGTGTGGGAGGAGACCTCGTTCGTGCTGGAGCGCCTGCAGAGCGCCGAGGAGTGCGTTGCTCAGGAGCAGGCGGGCCTTAAGACCGCCAAGGCGCCCAAGTGGGTGCTGCCCTTCACGCCTACCTTCACCCCCGCTGAGAAGCTGGCTGCCTCGGACAAGGTGCGCGCGCGCAGTGCGCAGCTTGGGGCTCTGCGGCTGGGGTCGGCTGTAAGGGGCAGTGATTTACAAGCGGCGGACATGGCTGGGTCCCAGGCGTCACACGAGGACAACGCATTCTTTCCCTCCCCGCCTTGTTTGCGTGGATGGTCACCCTGGATCCAAAACGCGCCATATTTCTGACGTTGACGTTGCCTCACCGCCGATGCTCAGGTCCGCGTGGCCATCCTTCGCGAGGAGGGCTCCAACGGCGACCGCGAGATGGCTGCCGCCGCCTATGCTGCCGGCATGGAGCCGTGGGATATCACCATGAGCGATCTCATCAACGGCCGTGCCACCCTGGACACCTTCCAGGTGCGATTGGGCTTCAGGTTCTGCTTCGGCTTTGGCTCCTAACTCATGGTGGACGTGCACCGAGCTGCGTTGGTTGAATGAGCTCCCCTAGTTTAAGCCTTGTCCTCGCACCGGTCTTGCTGGCCGTGCTACTCGACTGGGCCATAAGGTGTCGGTAATCGGGTAATCGGAGCCGTTGATCCGACTACCGCGCACCCACCCACTCACCCACCCACGCAGGGCATCATCTTCGTGGGCGGCTTCAGCTACGCCGACGTCCTGGACTCCGCCAAGGGCTGGGCGGGCACCATCTGCTTCAACGACCGCCTGCTGTCGCAGTTCAAGGCCTTCTACAACCGCGCCGACACCTGGTCGCTAGGCATCTGCAACGGCTGCCAGCTGATGGCGCTGCTGGGCTGGGTTCCCGCCCCGGGCGCTAAGCAGATCACCGACACCCGCCAGCCACGCTTCGTGCACAACAGCAGCGGCCGTTTCGAGAGCCGCTATGTGCAGGTATAACTACTTTGCGGTTTTCTTGGCCGTACTATGTTTGGAATCGGGTAATTGGATGCGGATCCTCTCTTAAGGGCCTTGCTGTGGGACTTGTGGTGTAAGAAGGGGCTTGTCTCGCCTTGGCCTTGCCTTGCCGTTCTGTGGCTGACCGTGGATCTGCCCCCTCTCCTCTCCGCTAGGTCCGCATCGGCAAGAGCCCGTCCGTCCTGCTCAAGGGCATGGAGGGCACCGTGGCCGGCGTGTGGTGCGCGCACGGCGAGGGCAAATGCCTGTTCCCCGACGACCAGGTCAAGGCTGATGTGCTGGGCAAGGGCCTGGCGCCCATCCAGTGAGTATCCGAGCTGGCGGTTGCCTATTGGAGTGGTTGGCGGCTTTGGGCTTTGTAGGTGTCTGCCGCTCCCGTGTGCTACTGCGTTGCGAAAGCAAGTATATTCCTTGTTGCCCTCGCTTCCTCCGAAACCAACCAATCCCTGCTCGCTCGCCTCCACCTCATCCAGGTACGTGGACGCGGATGCGGAGCCCACGGAGGTCTACCCCGCCAACCCCAACGGCTCGCCCATTGGCATCGCCGGCCTGTGCTCTGAAGACGGCCGCCACCTGGCCATGATGCCCCACCCCGAGCGCTGCTTCCTCACGTGGCAGCTGCCGTACGTGCCGTCCAGCCTGGGCCTGGACCCCAAGGGCCCGGCGCCGTGGATTAAGCTGTTCCAGAACGCCCGCGAGTGGGCCGAGACGAACCGCACCGTGTCCAAGTAAACAACTTGGTGGCAGGTGCGGCACACCGGTGCTGCTGCGGTCGCCGGCCTCGGGCCTGGCCCAGAGCCAGGGTCGGCGGCGGTGAACGTAGGGCGTGGGACGTGATCGTCGCAGCTGGGAGCTTGTTGTTCGAGGGGAGCGTTGCCTAGGAGCCGCCTCGAGGGTTTAGTTGGGCAGACACGCGTGGGCGCGCATAGGTAGGTTGCAGCTGGTTTAGGCAGTCGAACTTGCGAGTGGGTGTGGTGATAATGTGGACGGGGTTGTGCGCGCGGTGGCCGCACCGAGGGGAATGGGAGTGATGAGAAGCCGCGGGGCGCGACGAATTGCGCGTGCCCGCAGGCGAGACTCGTGGCCTGGCTTTGCGAGGTGACAGGCGCGGGGGTCCGCTGATCCGCCGTCGCGCTCTGCATCCGCTGCCGCCATGCTTGGACCATGGTAAAAATTTTGACTATTTTGAGGACTGGGAAGCGGAAAACGTCTTCCACGGCCATACATATCGTGCCGCCTTCGCGAGGCGACCATGTTCCCAATAGCTTCGTCGCAGTAGTTGCGTTGGTTGGGTAGCTTGGGAACGGGTAGCAGAGGGGTAGGCTACTTACCGCTGGAGCTGGGGCGCGTTCGGTGCATGGTCGGATCACAGCGTGATGGCCATTCAGCTCCTTTACTTGGTCGAGTTGATCTCGCTTAACTTACACTCGCTGCCGAGGTGCAGTGTTTTTCCTTTACTAGCGTTGGTTGACGGCCCGAATTTGGTGGCAACCATTTGCCCCAGATAATGCTAGACAGAGTCACAGGCGGGAGGGCTGGACACCTGGTGGTGGGCGCCCTCCACCGTGCCCGCACGCCAGGCCCCTAGCGGGCGCCGCGAGGCATGCCGCACCTCACCTTGTAAATGCGGATGATTGGGCGTGTTGGCGCCTCTCTTACGCCTCTTCTTACTTTTTTTCCTAACCACACTGCAAGAGCAAGCCGGCTGGCCAGCCGTGTTGATGCGCACGGCACGTCCTAGGCGATATAGGAAGAGCGCATTCGCCTCATGTCGGGGATGGTCCACCCAAGGGACCCCATGTAAGCCGGAGCGGCGTAGCTGGTGCAATGGGACCCACCTATTCGTGGCTGCCGAGCTGGAGGTTCATCATGCAAGTGTTGCCACAGACGTTGCGGCCAGGGACATCGAGATGGACAAAGCAGACTGCGACGGTTACAAGAGTCTCGAGCGACTGCAAGCGCGAAGCGCAACCAGGAGGGCCCGATGGGCCAGACCACGTACGACACAGGTCGGGCGAGATCTTTGTAACGGGATGTCCCCCAGACGAGCCCGTACATTTCTACCGATGCCGAATAAAGGCTCTTTACAGTGGCCGGAGGAGCAGCCTAGATGGACCGCATTGCCACATGGCAAAATGCAGAACGGAGACCCCTACTAGACATAAATAAGGGCGAGCATCGGGAGGCCGCGTGGAGGATGCTCGTCATGCCATGAGCTGCTAAAAAACGACGAGCCCCTACATGAAGAGCGCCGAGCCCGTGTCGTAAGTTCCACAAGGCCTACGACATGGTGGACCGCGTCTTCCTCCTGGAACGCCTGGATGCCATGGGTGTGGGCCCTGGCTGCCTTGCCTGGGTGCAACGCCTGCTGCTGGGCACCCACTCCGCCGCCCTCGTCAATGGCCACCTGTCGGGCTGGGTTCCCATCACTGCCGGTGTTCGACAAGGTTGTCCGGCCGCGCCCCTCCTCTACCTCGCTCCCAGCCAGGCCCTCCTCTCCTGGCTGCAGCACGAAACCATCGGCATCTCCCTCGCCGACCTCCGCCTCACCGCCTCCCAGTATGCGGACGACTGCACCCCCCTCCTCCGGGACACCGCGGACGTCCCCGCTTCCTGGCCGCCATGGACACCTTCCACGCCGCGTCGGGTCCTCCGCAAAGTGAAGCTCCTGCCCCTGTCCGGTGGCCCCCGTGCCTGCCCTGCCGCCGCCCCGCTCCCTGCCTGCCCCACGGCCGCCAGTGCCCCTCCCCGCCGCCCCCCTGGCCGCCCCCGACGCCGGCCCGGCGCCCCGCCTCGCTGTCGTCCCCTCCGTCTCCACCCTGGGCGTCACCTTCACCGCTGGCGCCCCGGGACCGTACCCTGTGGACCTCGACCGGGTCTACGGCCGCCTGCAGCGTGCCGCCACCCTGCCCCTCTCCGCCTTCGGCCGCGCCTTCGCCGCCTCGGGCTATGCCATCAGCCGTGTCCTCTACCACATGGAGTTCGTCAGCCTCCCCCCCCCGGCCTGTGGGCGGCCCTCCAGGCCACCACCGGGGCCTTCGTCGACCGCCGCTGCACCCCCGCCGCGCATCAGGCCCGCACCACCCGTGTGCCCGCCGGAGCCGGCCTGCTCTACCTCGCCCTGCCCACCTCCGCCGGCGGCTTCGGCTTCCTCCCCCTCGATGCACACGTGCGGGCTCGCCATGCCGTTCTGGCCGTGCGGGGCCTGGCCGGCGCGTGTGGCCTCCTGCCGTCCTCCCCCCAGTGGCCCCAGCTCCTCCTCACCCTACTGCGCCACGGCCACCCCGCGGCCCACCCCCTGTGCCTCCTGCCCCTCCCCGGCGACGCCCGCTCCACCGCCGACCTCCTGGTGCTCGGCCGGCTCCTCCCGCGGGGCTCCCCGGCGCTCGTCCAGCTGCACGTGGCGCTCGCGCACCTCCCGCCCATCACCCTCCTGGACCCCAACCTGGCCGCCCCGGGCCCCTGGTGCTTCCGGGCGCCCCTATGGGGCAACCCTTTCTTGGTCAACGCCACCGGCCGGGGCCTCGAGGCCGACTTCCCCGACCTCATACAGCTGCGTGGGTTGGATACCGTGGGCGCCGCCATCCAGTGCTTCCGTGCCCTGGGCCGGGTCCCGGCGGCCCTCGCCATCGCCGCTACCGGGGGGCCCCCTTTCATGCGCTGTACAGAGTACCTGCGGTTCGACGTCCTTCGCGACGTCCTCCACCTCTCCCCCGCCCACCCCGTCCCGGCCTCGATGCGGGATGGGGCCACGGGTCTGGCCCGCATCGACGCCCTCATTGACCGCCTTCCCGTTGCCTGGGCTCTCGCGGCCCTCCTCGTCCTGGCGGCCCCGGGGGGCGCGGCTGCGGCCCCCCCCCGCCACGGACGCCTGGGCCCGCCTGGCCCGTTGCGTCGGGTGGCGGGTCGGTCCCGTGGCCATCCGCGTCGTCTCCCTCACCGTCAAGTCGGCTACCCTCCTGCAGCTGGGCTCAGCCTTCACTGCTCTGGCGGCTAAGCATACGGCCTTCCTTCAGAAGGCCTGGGAGGTTCCCCTCCCCCCGGCAGCCCAGGCCTCGGCCCTCCTGGAGTTTCGGGCCACTCTCGTGCGCCTCTGGCGTCTTCGCTGGGACAACATGCACAAGGAGCCCCTCTGGCGGCTCGCCATTAACGGGTTCCATGGCTTCCCCATGCACGCGGCCCTGCTGGCGCGGGGGTCCACGACCCACGCCCACGACCCCCTGCCCGTGCGGGGCGTCGATGGCCACGGGCCGCCGTCGCCACCATGTTTTGGGAGTGCGTGGTGGCCTTATCGCTGCGCGACGAGCTTGTGGAGGCGATGGGGGGTGCGGTTGTCTTGTTCCCGCAGCCTTTGTGGCTGGGTCGGCCCCCTTGGAGGTGCTTTGTTGTTGTAACGGTTTCAGTGGGTTCCAGACCAAGAGGTAGAACCATGTTGTTTGTGATGTGGTGTGCTTGGCTGCCGTCGCCGCATTGGGCTTGGGGCTACGCCTCCTGTTTCGCGTGCAGGCTGGGACCCCAGGGGGATCATGCCGCTGGTGCGGGTGTGTGCAGCGGTGACGGCCGACTTCTGGGCCCGCCTCAGTGCGTTTGCCGAGCTGGGGCTGGCCCCCGCGGGTGGGGGGCCGTCCCGGCGACCAGCCCTTCCTCGCCGCCTCGTTGGCGGGGGAGGGGGTCTTCACTGGCCGCCCGGGTGCCGCGGGGCTGCCCGACGGTCTACCCGGGTGCGGTTTTGTGGGTGACTTCCGGTTGTGGGGCCTGGGGCCCCCGTTTTGCCGGGTCGCGCTCCTGCTCGCGTCTCGCTGCCGGCTTGGTGCAGGTGGTTCGTGTTTTCTGGACGCGCTTGCGTTTCTCCCCCGTGCTTTGAGTTGTGCGTGCTGCCTTCTCCGTGTGTTCGTTTTGGCTGTCTTTGGCTTTTGCCGGTGAGGGCGGGCTCTCTTGCTCAGTGATTTGTGTCGGTGTCTGGCCCATCTGGGCCCATCGTAGGTGCTCAACCTCCCTTGTAACTCCCGCATTCTCCACCTCCCTTGTGACTCTCACATTGTGCTTAAATATTCGAATAGTTGCCGAAGAAACAGTCGCGAAGTGCCGCATGTCCGCCTGGCCGAGTGCACAACCGACGCCCCCCGCACCTAAAATTAGGATCGGCCGCGGGTAGGCCACGCAGCAGAAGTTTGTCTAAGGACTGGAGAAATAGCCGCTAACGGACCGCATTTCCACCTGGCGGAATGTGCGGAACGGAGACCCCTAGTAAAAACGATCTACAGGGGTGGCTGGGATGCGGCGCGGAGCACTGCCCAGGGCGGTGCGCAACCGGAAAGAGCCGCTGGCGTTGGAGGATGCGGGGGCGATTGTGCAGTTGCTGTTGGAAGGTGGCTTGCATGACCTCATGACAGCAACGTACGTGATGGTGCGCTTTGTGGGGTTCCTGCGGTACAATGGCGCGCAGCGGCTCCTTGTACGGGATGTTCGCGTGGAGGAGGACCGTGCGGAGTTGTTTCTGAGCAAGCGGAAGAACGACCAGTTCCGGGAAGGGGACGTGGTCGTGCTAACGGCCGGGCGGTCGGAGGTGTGCCCGGTGGCGCTGTTGCGGCGGTTCCTGGCGGGGGCGCAGTGGGCACCAGAGGAGCCGTTGTTCCGGGATTGGGATGGCCACAAGGCCCGGGGAGTCGCGTCGGTGTTCCACGCGCGACCCATGGCATATGCAAAAATGCGGGGGGTGGTGTTGTCGTACCTGGCGAAGGTCCTCGGCCTTTGCAGAAAACCAGAGGAATTCATAAAGAAGAATTGAAAACATATACGTAGCCGTGCCCAAATAACGTAGCAATTATGTTCTGATACCCATAATCGCTGTGCGATGATTCCTAATACGGTGCAACACGCTCGCTGGACCCCGTTGGTCCTCGACACTCATGACCTGCAGCATCGTGGCATTGGGCGTTATACCCATTCCCCACAGTTCATCGCGGAGGTCACAGTAAGCTGGGCATTCCAGCAGTACGTGCCCTTCGTCCTCCATTGCTGCCCGGTCGCCACATGCCAGGCACCAGCGGTCTTCACGAGCTCGCCCATGTGGGCGGCTGATCTCTAGACCCCCAATACATAACATAAAGCGCAGCAAATTGGCGTACACCTTAGCGGGAATGTACCCCCCGTTGGTTGCGTCACCCTGGGGCACCACGTTTAGTGACGTACAGGGGGAAAAAATTGAAATCCAAGCCCAGGCCGCATCTTCTTCATTTCTTCACAAACAATCTTATTATTTTGAGCCACATCGAGCTTGCTGTAAGAAGAAGTCAATGGGAAAGACGGACCTGCATTTCACGCTGAAATTTGTCAATTTCCAGAACGCAGCGGCTTTACACTATTAAGCAAAGTAAAATGAAGGCATTATGTGTGAACATTGTATCATAATGAGAGCAACCAGCGCTTTGCACAGCAATCACATTGCGAACCGTGCAAGTATGCAAGCATACAGTACCCACAACGCAGGTAAACAACAATACTACCATCACCCAATTAGATCGACAACCTTCACTTGACATCATCGATGTATCCACGCCTCTGCTGATACGGAAGCAGAAGTTGCGTCGGACAAGGGTAACTTGGTCCCGCCGGCAGCGGTGCGTGCATGCACAGCTGGTAGATAGCTAAGGCAGCCCCCGGCGTTTGAGGTACGCGGCGCACGCAGGGGGCTCAGCAGGTGACACACAGGAAGTAAGCCTGTAACCGTTCAGGCGGCGGCAGGACACACCGACACACCGAAACAGTGCGCGCAGAAATAATGTTTGCTGCCGCGGTGGCAATGTTGGAGCCTGCATTATAGAACAGCAGCAGCAGGTTGCTTGGGGTGGTTACTGTACAGTATGTACGTTCTGTGTGCAACGTTGTAGATAGGCCGAACGGCAGTTGTCGGATTTCCTAGGATTGGGCTGCGCGGTGGCCCTCAGCAGGGTTGGCTTACTTGCTTGCTTAGCTGGAGCTAGCCCTGCCGGCGGATTGCACCCCACCTGGCGGAGCAGCATTCCGACTGAGAAGTGTATCGATTCTCGCCGCGCGCTTTGGAGATTGGGGTTCTTACTGTATGTATGTGCTGTGTGCAACGTTGTAAGCCGAACGGCAGTTGTCATGTCTCCTAGGGTTGGGCTGAGGTGGCCTTCAGGGCCCGCTTGGAGCCCCGCCGGATTGCATCCCACCTGGTGGAGCAGCATACCGACTGAGAAGCGTATCGATTCTAGCCGCGCGCTTTGGAGGTTGGGGTTCTTTCTGTATGTATGTGCTGTTTGCAAAGTTGTAGGCCGAACGGCCGTTGTCAGATTTCCTGGGGTTGGGCTGCGGTGGCCTTGGAGCCCCGCTTGGAGCCCCGCCAGATTGCATCCCAACTGGTGGAGCAGCATACCGACTGAGAAGCATGTCGATTCTCGCCGCGCGCTTTGGAGGTTAAGTTTCTTTCTGTACGTATGTGCTGTTTGCAAAGTTGTAGGCCGAACGGCCGTTGTCAGATTTCCTGGGGTTGGGCTGCGGTGGCCTTCAGGGCCCGCTTGGAGCCCCGCTGGATTGCACCCCACCTGGTGGAGCAGCATACATACCGACTGAGAAGCATATCGATTCTCGCCGCGCGCTTTGGAGGTTAAGTTTCTTTCTGTATGTACGTGCCGTGTGTCAAGTTGTAGGCCGAACGGCCGTTGTCAGATTTCCTGGTTTGGTCTGTGGTGGCCCTCAGCAGGGCCCGCCTGGCTTGGAGCCCCGCCGGATTGCACGCAGACCGCCTGGCGGAGCGACGTGCGGAATTAATAGCGTATCGATCCTCGGGGCACGCTTTGGAGTTTGGGTTTACCACTGCATGTACCCGCGCCCTGTACCAAGTTGCATGTCTGACGGCCGCCCTTGCCTTTCATGGTTGGGGCTGCGGCGCCCCTCAGGGTCTGGCTTGCACGCCGCCTGGCGGCGGGACGTGCGGATTTGACAGCGTATCTACTCTTGCGGCGCGCTTTGGAGGTCGGGAGGTACCGCATTACCTCCGGTAGCACAGAGGGTTCGATGCAACGCTATACATGCGGAACTGGCATTGTTTGCCAAGCAACTGCTCTGAATATCTGACCTAAGTTGCGAATGTAATGTCCGATATGTATGGGTACCCACGGGCGTGTGGCTTTCCTTGCGTACGGGCTGTGCTGATGAAACTGTGTTGAAACATTGCAAATCTTTCACGCCCTACAACGTCAGCAGTAGTGGCATTGTACGAAATAAATACAGTATGCCTACCGTATCGATATCCACAGGTCGTGCGTGTCAAACGCGACTCGCGTTGCCAGCAAAATTGGCACCTGGGCTCCTTTTTCATTGTCCCGCCCTTGGATTGTGATACTATCCGTCAGTTCGTAACCAATTAATACTATCATATGCCGATTTGGGAACTTCTGCAAGCGGCGCGACAACCAGCGTGAAATGCAGGTCCGTCTTTCCCACTGACTTCTCCTTACAGCAAGCTCGATGTGGCCCTAAATAATAACATTGTCTGTGAAGAAATGAAGAAGATGCGGCCTGGGCTTGGATTTCAATTTTTTCCCCCTGTACGTCACTAAACGCGGTGCCCCATCCCCCATCGTGACTGAACCCCCCCGTTCAGCATGCGTGCCGTTCACATTTGCGTTGCCGTACATGATTGCTACAGAGGGTCCCCGTAATGTTCCCAGACTGATTATTAGCGAACATTTTTCAAAACATACATTCCGGAACAAAGGTCTTCAGAAATGATGAGTCTTTTCATTAGCTCCAGCGTCACCCTGTCGCGCGTTTCCTCCATCGCCGTATCCGGCCACACGGCCAGATACCGCGGGAACGCCTTTGCAAACATAGCCACTGCCACAGCTTTCGATCTGTTGGCGCAGGCCGGCGCGGTGTTGCTGTCCCCGGCTCCCATTGGAGAGGAGGTGAGACAGCATCTGTCGAGGATCGTCCTCGAAACGACAACAGCATTGGCCAGGGACCAAGAGTCCGCCGCCAGGGACCAAGTTGCCGCCGCCAGGGACCAAGCTGCCGTCGCCAGGGACCAAGCTGCCGTCGCCAGGGACCAAGCGGCCTTCGCCAGGGACCAAGCGTCCTTCGCCAGGGACCAAGCGGCCGTCCACCAGGCCGTCGTGGAGGCCGCTGCCAAAAAACAGGAGGCCTTCGCGGCGGAGCGCCTGGCGCTTACACAGCGGTTGTACGCTGCGCAGATGACAACGACGAGAGCGCTGCACTCCGCCGGAGTCGTGGACGGCAGGCGGCTGCTTGGTAAGCCGCCCCGCACTGAATTGTGATCCTCTCCTTCCTTCCCAACCACATTCTTCCTTGTGCGTGTGTGCGCCTCACTTGCGTCGCCGGCCTGCGTCCCAGCTGTAAGCGTTGCATCCAGATCCTTGCCTGATCCTTGCCTGATCCTTGCCTTCTTTTTTCAGAGTGGCTGCACAAGAAGGGTGGTGGCCACAAGTCGCGCATCAATTTCTGGACGGAAGAGCTGCTCGCGTCGCCGGAGCTACTGGAGTGCATTAACGCGTCGACTAACTGGCTGCGGAATGGCGCCAATGCCAAGCAGCGCAACCTGGCGGGGGACGCAGGTATGGCTTGGGGGGATCATATGTTATGAACCGGAATTAGGAGCAGGAATTAGGAATCTGGCTGACAGCTGCTTGGAGGGCGTCCTCCCTATGTGTCCATAGAAGGTTCAGATGTTGCCACCACTTATTGCTAACGGTGGCGACAACACTATAAGTTATATTGGCTAGGTAGTGAGCTGCAAGCCTATAACATCATTTTGTCGGGCCATCTCCGGTTGCGACGGTCGGGCCTGATCCCACACCTGCTCCAAGCCTGGCTTCATCTTACCACTTCGCTGCCTTACAATGTGAACGACACCGCCACGTGTTGCTCCCTGCTGACCCGCTCCCTGCTCACCCATTCCCCTGCCTTGTAGCCGTGGTGGCCAAGAAAATCGAGGCCGTGCATCAGAGCTTGCACGACAACGTGCACTCCTTCGTGCCTGGTGCTGGGCTAGTTATTATAGACGACGTCCCAAACGCAATGGCCTCCGCGGTCTTGCGGTGCCTGTGCGGCCATTATGGCGTGCCGATCATGGAAATGCGCCAGCAGGTATGCTGTGGTGTTTCAAGCGGGTTCATGCGTGAAGTGGGTCCTTGCGCCATTGCTTGTTTGACCACCACTTGCGATTGAAGTTGCGCCCTGGCATGGTGGACCCTCTGTACCCAGAATATCTTAGTGTAGCCGTGTAGCCATACAACGGAAACTTACTGTATAACCCATACACCAATCATACAGCACATGTGAGCTGACCGAACGACGGCAAATTTCCCTTAAGAATGCCGGCGCTTAAGCACTTCGACCAGGACAGGCACCCTGACCACCCCACATTCCCATCCTGTTTGAACTTGCCGCAGGGTCCGGCGAGTGGCGTTCAGATTGAGGATGGTTAGCATCAATCAGTGGCTCGGCACGCGATGTTGCTGCACTGCAAGGCTGAGGTGTAGTCATGCCGTTTGGCACATCGCCCATGACCGTCAGAACAGCACCAGAAATGTTATTCATGGCGGTATCATCATGCCAGCTTGGTATTGAAACGGTATAGTGGATGAGGCGGGGGCAATGCCGCAGCTCAGCATATGGGGGCCGGGGGCAACAGGGATGCTTAAGCTCGGCATACCGTTCGTTGATGGCAGTAACAGCCTTCTTGGTCTTCTTGCATGACGGGGCCCTTGTATGAGCTGGTTATAGCACTAGAGATGTCGTTGGCGCTGTAGGCATGCGCAGATGTAGCGCGGTGGCTGTCTCCAGGAAGACTCATGTCTCTGGGAGGACGTCAACAATGGGTCGTCAGCATTTGCGGACAATCGCGATCTCCTAGCCTAGGAGCAGTGTTACGATACATGAGATGACCTGCAGGGTAGGTAAGCTTCCGCCGATTCCGGCCCTTATGTTTTGCCTAGATGACAGCTGGATGCCGTGCACCGAAAGCATGTAGTCAATATGTAACGAAGACAGTATTGGCAATATCCCGTAGTTTGTCTTAACCTGTCGACGGATCCTCAAAAGCACGCATTCAATGGAGGAACGGTAGGAGCTATGTACGGTACAGGGCGCGGCAAGAGATGTAGCCATCCCGCTCGGCAGAGCGCAGGGCGCGGCAAGAGGTGTAGCCATCCCGCTCGGCAGTGCGCAGTGCTCATCGCTGCACATCCCCACCCATCCATCTCGCAACAGGTCAGTTTCCATGTTGGTCCTTGCAAATCCATTGCCGTTACAACACGCATCGCTCAGCCCCTTATTAATCCGCATCACGTTGACCACCATGTACGCACCCCAAGCCGCTTCCACAGTGTGGCTTCGTCCATTTAGAACACCTGCTTTGTAAGACAATGTTGGGCATGTTAGCCAAGCTTGATCCCTCCACTCATGACTCATCCCGCCGTGCATCCCGATCCTCCGAACTGTCCACCACCGTATCACCATGTTGCTTCAGAGATGCCAGCCTCCAGTGCTCAACACCCGGCAACTGCATATCGCTGATGCCCGCTCTGTCGCTCTGTCCCTCCGTCCCTCCCCCTGCAGTGCTACAACGTCTCCCTGACCAAGGGTTTAACCTCCGCTGAGTCGGAGACCCTGGCATGGTGGGTCGGGCTCCATCGGCCTGTGTCGGGTCCCACCCCACCTCACCCCATCCACTTGCAACTCTAGCGGCATGTGAAGCGTCTTCTACCTCACCAACTTGCGATCTCACCCCCACAACTACTCACCTCACCCCACCACCACCATCACTACCCACCACCGCTACCCCACCAATACCCCTACACTACCCCACCGCCCTCTTCACCAAGTATCGCCGTACAACTTAGCCGAGCTCGGCGCGACTGCTGCCTTTCCGAAGTCATTGCTGTTACTGCACCCCACTGCTGAGCGGGTTCTGGTGTCTGTGTCGATCACCAGCTGTGTCGTGGGGGACATCCAATTCATGCGCTGGCCGTGATTCGCACCCCCGCCGAGCATCGGTCAGGGGTTCCCGCAACTCCCCCCATGTGTGGCCACTAGCGCTGAAAAGGCATGCTCGAGATGGTGGGAATGCTCTTCCCGGGCTCATATAGCAGCGCCGAGCGGCTTACAACCGTGGCTGTCGTACATGGTGACCCTGTCGTACTGCCGACCGCGTTGTTTGGAGCCTACACCTACACCCCCACCCTCACCCTCACCTACACACCCACCACCACCCTCACCACCCACCACCACCCACCACCACCCTCACCCTCATCCCCACCGGCCAGGCTGCTGCAGGAGGCCTTCGATCCGGAGCAGCTGACGTCCTCCAGCCAGCTGCCCGCCAACTCCGCCAACGTCACCATGACTAATGTCGGCCTCACCTAGGTGGGTCGGGTCAGGCATCATGTACCAAGTGGACACACCCTTGGGCAAAACACCCATCACCTGAGCCCCAGCCCCTAGCCCTCGGCAATCCTGTCGGCAAGTTTTGGTTCCAACTTTTTGAAAACCCATTTCGCCTCACCTCGCCACAACCACCTCACGATGTTGCTCCCAGGTCAACCGTCTGGAGCGCAGCCGCCGGTTCGTGCTGCACTCCACTCGCCCCCTGACGGACGCGGAAAAGGCCTCGTTCGCGGCCATGGTGCATGACCGCATGACGGAGGACGTCTACCGCCAGCCCGTGCGTTCGTTCACTCAGGGCCTGTAGGTGGAAGGGGGGAGCCGTCAGGGGCCCGCGCCGGCGGAGGGAGGGTATCGGGGAAATGAACGGCAAGACATGCAGTACGGGCGATCTGGGTCGGGCGGGTTTATGTCGAAATAAGAGTCTGATGACCGGGAAGGGTTCGGCCTCAGCCAGCTGCGCGCCCCCATTGCTAATGCGCGGGTGGCCTGCGGGCCGGCCGGTACCATTGCGGCGCATGCTGCGGCTGGGGTCGGGAGGAACCACACGTGTTGGAGGCAGGTGTGCGCACTCAGTCACGCCTTACCACCAAGGTGAACCAGATCGGATGGGATTTGCCCCGGCGGCCTCAGCAGCACAAGGCGGTTGTTCGGACTCGGGAGGATGTGGCGAGGCTGGGCTGGGCTGGGCAACGGCGGCGGCGGTGGCAGCCCTTGCATGAAAAGTAGCTTTGCGTGTGGAATAAAACCCGCGGGCAGGATGCGGACATGCGTCGCGGCGACGCCGCACGTATCATCGCCACACTCCACGATGTGGGTCACGTTCGTTTCAGTGCCAATCAGCCCGCAGTGTCGCACGGCACCTGCCTGGCGCTGCGCCAAGATTTAAATCCGACGGTGCAGTTCCCGATCTGAGGTTCGGTCTCATCCGTCCCGCCCTCTTCATTTTCACTACGCTCCTTGCAACTTTCTGCAGGCTCCCGCGCCCACCTTCACCATCCCCGTTATGGTTGACGGCCGCGCAGCTCTGGAGAAGATCAACAAGGTGAGGAGCGCAGCAGCCGTTTCGTCGTTGCGGGCGCCGGGCCGGGGAGAGTGGGGGTAGACCACCACCGTCTTCCAAGGACCAAAACCCTATCCGTTCCACTTCCTAATAGGGCACTCGCGAAATCGGGTGTTAAGTCGGTGATTAATGCACCTCGACGCGAGCATATGCGGCCTCCATGCCCCTATCATTTGCACGGACGGACTATCGCAACCGCTGTCCTCCTCCTCATTCCCGCCCACTCGCCCACCCTGCCGCAGGATATGGGTCTTGCCTTCGACGAGTGGGACCTGGACTACTACACCGCGTTGTTCCGTGACGACATGAAGCGCGACCCCACCAACGTGGAGCTCTTCGACATCGCGCAGTCGAACAGCGTGCACTCGCGCCACTGGTTCTTCCGCGGCTTCATCGTCATCGACGGCGAGCCGGTGGGTGGCGGTGCGGTGCGGCTCCATCCCTGTGCCTGCCTGCTCCCGCACCGTTCCTGTTCCTGTCCGGCAGCATCAGTTTCAACCCAGTTCCACTGCCACGCAAATCAGGATGCAGTGGACTACACAAATCATTACGACGCTATGCACGACTGTTCGCTGATGCAGTGGAACACACACAAGTACGACGCTATGCAAGACTGTTAGCTGACTAGCCCAGTCACTAGGCCATCTCCCTAATCCACACACACGCCTTGCCTTGCCGCCTGGCACCGACCCCACCACCACATCAATCCCTCCGAACCGCTCCCGATGCCTCCCTCCCCCGCTTCGGCCCCCAGATGGACGACACCCTGTTCAACATCGTCAAGACCCCCTGGAAGGTCAACCCCAACAACTCGGTGGTCGCCTTCAAGGACAACTCCTCCGCCATCCGGGGCTTCAACGTGGAGCCGCTGCTGCCTGTGCAGCCAGGCGCCCCCTCGCCGATGGCGCCGCAGCCCCGCGACTGGGACCTGCTGCTCACCGCTGAGACGCACAACTTCCCGTGCGCCGTGGCGCCCTTCCCCGGCGCCGAAACCGGCGCTGGCGGCCGCATGCGCGACACGCACGCCACCGGCACCGGCTCCATCATGGGCGCCGGCACGGCGGGTGAGGCGGCGTCGGCGCGTGGGGTCCCTTGGTCCCAGTCCGTACCCCCCATAAGTCATGTCCAGCGCCCACTTGCTTCACACAACATTCGACTACTGACTTAAATTGACACTTTACTCAATACCCGCGGTGCATGTGCCTATTTGCGAGTCTTGTTTTACCGAACTTCTTTTGAGCCAACCCAATCGAGCCATTATCGGCCCGGCCTGGTCCACCGGTCCGCCTGGTCTGTTTCTGGTCCATAGACGCGGTCTGTTTTAAAGGTGCTGTTCTGTTATTTGAGTCGTCGCGCTTTCGCACCCCCTGCCTGCTGCCCTTACCCCCCCAGGCTACTGCGTGGGCAACATGCACCTGGACGGCTATGGGATGCCCCACGAGGACCCCTCGTTTGTGTACCCAGGCAACCTGGCGCCGCCGCGCCAGATCCTGATCGACGCCTCCAACGGCGCCTCCGACTACGGCAACAAGTTCGGCGAGCCGCTCATTGCCGGCTATTGCCGCACCTACGGCCAGCGCCTGGTCAACGGCGAGCGCCGCGAGTGGCTGAAGCCGATCATGTTCTCCGGCGGCGTGGGCCAGGTGGGTGGATGGGATCGGCAGAGGGCTGCTCGGGCAGAGGCATAGCCACGCGAGTATACGGTCCGCGTGGTTGCCTGCATTGGCTTCCAGCCGCGTAGCCAGCCGATTAGGTCGCTTGCCGATGCACTGCACAGCGTTGCCGGCGCGCGCTTCAACAAGTATCCTACGACATGAATCATAATGGTTTTTTCCAGCTTGACGTTGTGTCACCATACATTTCTGGCACTGCCTGTCTTGCCTATTGGGGCGCGCCGCAGATTGACCACCGCCACCTGGAGAAGAGCCCCCCGGAGATCGGCATGTTGGTCGTCAAGATCGGTGGCCCGGCCTATCGCATCGGCATGGGTGGCGGCGCCGGGTCATCGGTGCCGTCTGGCTCCAACAAGGCCGAGCTGGACTACAATGCCGTGCAGGTGTGTTAGGCGGCTGCTGCAAGCGCGTAGCACAAGCCGTGGAGTTCAAAGGAAGGAACACTATCCATCACATAACATGCACAATCTTTTACCGCAACCGCGCAACCGCATTCCTGTCCTCTTGGTCCCACTTCCTTCTCTCTTTCGACAGCCTCCTCCTACGCTCTCTCCTGGTCTCCCCTCCCCCATCAGCGCGGCGACGCCGAGTACAGCCAGAAGCTGTGGCGCGTGGTGCGCTCTTGCGTGGAGCTGGGCGACCGCAACCCCATCGTGCAGATCCACGACCAGGGCGCGGGCGGCAACTGCAACGTGGTCAAGGAGATCATTTACCCGCTGGGAGCGGAGATTGACGTGCGCGCCGTCAAGGTGCGGCCCGGGGGCTGCACGGGCGGGCTGCGTGCCTGCGTCTCCATCCAGTGTGCTCCCATACAAAGTAACTAACGCATGGTAAATTGAGGAGCTATCGAGCGGTGGGAACTGAGGGCTTAGCTCAATTTTCGGGACGAAATCCAGGACGTAGCGGTGCGGCTGCATACGATCTACGCCTCGCCTCGTCGTCATGCTTCTCGCGCTTGGTCTTGTTGTTCAGGTGGGCGACGAGACCCTGTCTGTGCTGGAGATCTGGGGTGCCGAGTACCAGGAGAATGACGCCCTGCTCATCAAGGCGGAGCAGCGCGAGCTGCTGCAGTCCATCTGCGACCGCGAGCGCTGCTTCATGCAGGTGCGGTGCCAGCGCGGCTGGGTTCTTGTGTGCTGAGGGCGCGATGTGGGTCGGTCGGTAACGCCTGCCGCAGCCAGCATGGCGCTTGGGCTCGATGGTTGGCTGATGTTTGACCCCGCCCGGTTGTTTGACCCTGCATCCTGCGTTAATTACAGGTGATCGGCACCATCGACGGCAGCGGCCGTGTCAGGCTGGTGGACCGCAATGCCCCGGCGGACGCCCCGCCCGCCGTTGACCTGGACCTGGAGAAGGTGGGCTGGCGGGGAGTTGGATCGGGTATGGAGTGGTGCTGAGGTCGGTTGAGCTGACGAGAGCTTTAGACCACTTGCGCTCTTGGCCCCGCAATTCCGTCTGCTCGGTTACAAGGATTCGTGGCTCGCTGCATCGGTACTCATCACTGCTCCCCTCCGGCCCCCCAACCTCGTCCCGAACAGGTTCTGGGTAAGATGCCCGACAAGACTTTCAACTTCACCCGCAGCACCAACACGCTGGCGCCGCTGGCTGTGCCTGCCGGCGAGACCGCCATGAGCGCCCTGCACCGCGTGCTTCGGCTGCCGTCCGTCTGCTCCAAGCGCTTCCTCACCAACAAGGTGCGCACGCATGTGATGCGCGTTGCTGCGGGGGACCAACCGGCAGCATCCGCGGGCCTGCCCGACTGGTGCCATGTTGTGGCAGCCTCTCGACACCCAAAATGCCTTGGCGCCGCCCGAAAGTTTTTCTGTTGCCTGAAATGGCAGAACCTAACGCGCTTCCACGGCCATTACACACCCCGCCCAACACAGCTCGACCGCCATGTGACGGGTCTGGTTGCTCAGCAGCAGTGCGTGGGCCCCCTGCAGCTGCCGCTGTCGGACGTTGCCGTGTTCGCGCAGTCGCACCAGAACCACACCGGCCTGGCCACGTCCATCGGCGAGCAGCCCATCAAGGGCCTCATCGAGTGAGTGCCTTGTTCGCGCCAGCGCCTGCAGCCTCCAGCGGCTGCTGCAACTTTATCTGCTACCATTGCTCTGGACAGGCGCCGCGCTTTCTCATCCGCGCGGCCCGCATTTCTGCCTCGTGTAGGCCCTGGCCCTCTTCACCATCCCCTGACACCCCACATTAACCCCAGCTCTTCTGGCCCCCTCTCCCCGCAGCCCCGCGGCTATGGCCCGCCTGGCGCTTGGCGAGTCTCTGACCAACCTAGTATGGGCTCGCGCCACCGCCCTGGCCGACATCCGCGCCTCCGTCAATTGGATGTACGCCGCGAAGATGAAGCACGAGGGCGCCGCCATGTGGGACGCCGCTATCTTGCTGCGGGACACCATGATCGACCTGGGCATGGCCTGCGACGGCGGCAAGGGCTCGCTGTCCATGGCTGCGGCCGCCGGCGGCGAGACCGTCATGGCGCCGGGCAACCTGGTCGTCTCCTCCTACGTGGGCTGCCCCGACATCACCCAGGTGGTGACCCCCGACCTCAAGCTCGGCGACAAGGGCGTGTTGGTGCATGTGGACCTCGGCGTTGGCCGCCGCCGCATGGGCGGCTCGGCGCTGGCCCAGGCGTACAACCAGCTGGGCAACGACTGCCCCGACGTGTCGTCGGAGACGCTGCGCGGCATGTGGGAGGCGACCCAGTCGCTGGTGGCTTCCGGCCAGCTGTCGGCTGGCCACGACATCTCGGACGGCGGAATTGCCACCGCGCTGCTGGAGATGGCTTGTGAGTGGGGGCCCGCACGCGGCGCAAGGGCTGGACAACACCCGGCCAGAAGGAACTACTGTTTGTCCGATGCATCTCCCTGTACGCATGCTGCTGGCGCCACGGGGCCTCGCCTAGTGCGCATGCCGGCTGTATCGGTCCAAGTCGTTGCCCAGTCGTATCTTAAGCGAGCGCCCTCCGGACTTGCTTTGCCTCCCTGCCACGCAGTCGCCGGCAACTGCGGTATTTCGGCGGACCTGCCGCTGCCCGCGCACGCCGACGACAAGTCCCACGGCGCCATGGGCACCCTGTACTCTGAAGAGCTGGGCCTGGTCCTGGAGGTGGCTGCCGGTAGCGAGCAGGCCGTCGTCGCCACCTACGCCAAGCACGGCATCGCCGCTGCCGTCATCGGCAAGGTGCGTTCGTCCTCCGGCGTGGCGTCCTCCCTTCGTTAGGGTCCCCTGCGCTTGTTTTTACCTCCCGCATAAACCTTGTCTTAATGACTCGATTTCGCGCCGTCTCGTCTACCATTTCGCTATGGAGACGTGAGCAGCCTGACGCCCCATTGTCGCACTACCGCAGTCCTCTTTAAACCTTGTCTTATGACTTGTTTTGGCGCCGTCTACCTCGTATGTGGCTACGACGCAGGTCTCGTCGGGCCGCGCCGTTGAGCTCAAGGTGGCCGGCGCCGCCGCCATCACTGGCGACGTTGCCGCGCTGCGCGACGTGTGGGAGGAGACCTCGTTCGTGCTGGAGCGCCTGCAGAGCGCCGAGGAGTGCGTTGCTCAGGAGCAGGCGGGCCTTAAGACCGCCAAGGCGCCCAAGTGGGTGCTGCCCTTCACGCCTACCTTCACCCCCGCTGAGAAGCTGGCTGCCTCGGACAAGGTGCGCGCGCGCAGTGCGCAGCTTGGGGATCTGCGGCTGGGGTCGGCTGTAAGGGGCAGTGATTTACAAGCGGCGGACATGACTGGGTCCCAGGCGTCACACGAGGACAACGCATTCTTTCCCTCCCCGCCTTGTTTGCGTGGATGGTCACCCTGGATCCAAAACGCGCCATATTTCTGACGTTGACGTTGCCTCACCGCCGGTGCTCAGGTCCGCGTGGCCATCCTTCGCGAGGAGGGCTCCAACGGCGACCGCGAGATGGCTGCCGCCGCCTATGCTGCCGGCATGGAGCCGTGGGATATCACCATGAGCGATCTCATCAACGGCCGTGCCACCCTGGACACCTTCCAGGTGCGATTGGGCTTCAGGTTCTGCTTCGGCTTTGGCTCCTAACTCATGGTGGACGTGCACCGAGCTGCGTTGGTTGAATGAGCACCCCTAGTTTAAGCCTCGTCCTCGCACCGGTCTTGCTGGCCGTGCTACTCGACTGGGCCATAAGGTGTCGGTAATCGGGTAATCGGAGCCGTTCATCCGACTACCGCACACCCACCCACTCACCCACCCACGCAGGGCATCATCTTCGTGGGCGGCTTCAGCTACGCCGACGTCCTGGACTCCGCCAAGGGCTGGGCGGGCACCATCCGCTTCAACGACCGCCTGCTGTCGCAGTTCAAGACCTTCTACAACCGCGCCGACACCTGGTCGCTAGGCATCTGCAACGGCTGCCAGCTGATGGCGCTGCTGGGCTGGGTTCCCGCCCCGGGCGCTAAGCAGATCACCGACACCCGCCAGCCGCGCTTTGTGCACAACAGCAGCGGCCGTTTCGAGAGCCGCTATGTGCAGGTATAACTACTTTGCGGTTCCTCTCGGGCGGTTTCCTTGGCCATATTATGCTTGGAATCGGGTAATTGGATGCGGATCCTCTCTAAAGGCCTTGCTGTGGGACTTGTGGTGTAAGAAGGGGCTTGCCTCGCCTTGGCCTTGCCTTGCCGTTCTGTGGCTGACCGTGGATCTGCCCCCTCTCCTCGCCGCTAGGTCCGCATCGGCAAGAGCCCGTCCGTCCTGCTCAAGGGCATGGAGGGCACCGTGGCCGGCGTGTGGTGCGCGCACGGCGAGGGCAAATGCCTGTTCCCCGACGACCAGGTCCAGGCTGATGTGCTGGGCAAGGGCCTGGCGCCCATCCAGTGAGTATCCGAGCTGGCGGTTGCCTGTTGGAGTGGTCGGCGGCTTTGGGTGTCTGCCGCTTCCGTGTGCTACTGCGTTGCGAAAGCAGGTATATTCCTTGTTGCCCTCGCTTCCTCCGAAACCAACCAATCCCTGCTCGCTCGCCTCCACCTCATCCAGGTACGTGGACGCGGATGCGGAGCCCACGGAGGTCTACCCCGCCAACCCCAACGGCTCGCCCATTGGCATCGCCGGCCTGTGCTCTGAAGACGGCCGCCACCTGGCCATGATGCCCCACCCCGAGCGCTGCTTCCTCACGTGGCAGCTGCCGTACGTGCCGTCCAGCCTGGGCCTGGACCCCAAGGGCCCGGCGCCGTGGATTAAGCTGTTCCAGAACGCCCGCGAGTGGGCCGAGACGAACCGCACCGTGTCCAAGTAAACAACTTGGTGGCAGGTGCGCCACACCGGTGCTGCTGCGGTCGCGGGCCTCGGGCCTGGCCCAGAGCCAGGGTCGGCGGCGGTGAACGTAGGGCGTGGGACGTGATCGTCGCAGCTGGGAGCTTGTTGTTCGAGGGGAGCGTTGCCTAGGAGCCGCCTCGAGGGTTTAGTTGGGCAGACACGCGTGGGCGCGCATAGGTAGGTTGCAGCTGGTTTAGGCAGTCGAACTTGGGAGTGGGTGTGGTGATAATGTGGACGGGGTTGTGCGCGCGGTGGCCGCACCGAGGGGAATGGGAGTGATGAGAAGCCGCGGGGCGCGACGAATTGCGCGTGCCCGCAGGCGAGACTCGTGGCCTGGCTTTGCGAGGTGACAGGCGCGGGGGTCCGCTGATCCGCCGTCGCGCTCTGCATCCGCTGCCGCCATGCTTGGACCATGGTAAAAAATTTGACTGTTTTGAGGACTGGGAAGCGGAAAACGTCTTCCACGGCCATACATATCGTGCCGCCTTTGCGAGGCGACCATGTTCCCAATAGCTTCGTCGCAGTAGTTGCGTTGGTTGGGTAGCTTGGGGACGGGTAGCAGAGGGGTAGGCTACTTACCGCTGGAGCTGGGGCGCGTTCGGTGCATGGTCGGATCACAGCGTGATGGCCATTCAGCTCCTTTACTTGGTCGAGTTGATCACGCTTAACTTCCACACGCTGCCGAGGTGCAGTGTTTTTCCTTTACTGGCGTTGGTTGACTGCCCGAATTTGGTGGCAACCATTTGCCCCAGATAATGCTAGACAGAGTCACAGGCGGGAGGGCTGGACACCTGGTGGCGGGCGCCCTCCACCGTGCCCGCACGCCAGGCCCCTAGCGGGCGCCGCGAGGCATGCCGCACCTCACCTTGTAAATGCGGATGATTGGACGTGTTTGCGCCTCTCTTACGCCTCTTCTTACTTTTTTCCTAACCACACTGCAAGGGCAAGCCGGCTGGCCAGCCGTGTTGATGCGCACGGCACGTCCTAGGCGATATAGGAAGAGCGCATTCGCCTCATGTCGGGGATGATCCACCCAAGGGACCCCATGTCAGCCGGAGCGGCGTAGCTGGTGAAATGGGACCCGCCTATTCGTGGCTGCCGAGCTGGAGGTGTCGCCTGTTCATCATGCAAGTGTTGCCACAGATGTTGTGGCCAGGGACATCGAGATGGACAAAGCAGACTGCGACGGTTACAAGAGTCTTCTTCGTGAAGCAGGTAATCGTGTATGTTATTTTCGGTTTAGTATGCGTGGACGGACGGGCGTGTGAAGGATGGGATCGCGTGCTGTCCTTGACTTGACTGGCCTCGGTGTACCCAGGCTTACCTGGGTTGCTATCCTTGTGGGGAACCCGCTGTTTTGCATACCGGCTCGAACTTGTCATCTGGTCCTGGGGCCCCTAGTGCTGGCTTATCTTTTCCAGTGGTCGGCCTTGGCGGCACCGACCGGGCGCCCGCCGGCTTCCTGGACGGGGTCATCACCTCCTTCAAAGACCAGGACCCCACCCTCCCCGCCAACTACCGCCCCATCACCCTCTTGGACACCGACTACCGGACCCTGGCCCGGGTCCTGGCCCGCCGCCTTCTCCCCGTCCTCGGGGATACGATTGACCCAGTGCAGACGGCCTTCCTGCAGCACCGGCGCATCTCGGACTCCGTCCTGCTCCTCCAACTCCTGCCCGCCCTCCTCCGTGCGGTGGTGTTCCTGGACTTCCAGAAGGCCTACGATATGGTGGACCGCGTCTTCCTCCTGGAACGCCTGGATGCCATGGATGTGGGCCCTGGCTGCCTTGCCTGGGTGCAACGCCTGCTGCTGGGCACCCGCTACACCGCCCTCGTCAATGGCCACCTGTCGGGCTGGGTTCCCATCACTGCCGGTGTTCGACAAGGTTGTCCGGACGCGCCCCTCCTCTACCTCGCTCCCAGCCAGGCCCTCCTCTCCTGGCTGCAGCACGAAACCATCGGCATCTCCCTCGCCGACCTCCGCCTCACCGCCTCCCAGTATGCGGACGACTGCACCCCCCTCCTCCGGGACGCCGCGGACGTCCCCGCTTCCTGGCCGCCATGGACACCTTCCACGCCGCGTCGGGTCCTCCGCAAAGTGAAGTTCCTGCCCCTGTCCGGTGGCCCCCGTGCCTGCCCTGCCGCCGCCCCGCTCCCTGCCTGCCCCACGGCCGCCAGTGCCCCTCCCCGCCGTCCCCCTGGCCGCCCCCGACGCCGGCCTGGCGCCCCGCCTCGCTGTCGTCCCCTCCGTCTCCACCCTGGGCGTCACCTTCACCGCTGGCGCCCCGGGACCGTACCCTGTGGACCTCGACCGGGTCTACGGCCGCCTGCAGCGTGCCGCCACCCTGCCCCTCTCCGCCTTCGGCCGCGCCTTCGCCGCCTCGGGCTATGCCATCAGCCGTGTCCTCTACCACATGGAGTTCGTCAGCCTCCCCCCCCCGCCTGTGGGCGGCCCTCCAGGCCACCACCGGCGCCTTCGTCGACCGCCGCTGCACCCCCGCCGCGCATCAGGCCCGCACCAACCGTGTGCCCGCCGGAGCCGGCCTGCTCTACCTCGCCCTGCCCACCTCCGCCGGCGGCTTCCGCCGCCTCCCCCTCGAAGCACACGTGCGGGCTCGCCATGCCGTTCTGGCCGTGCGGGGCCTGGTCGGCGCGTGTGGCCTCCTGCCGTCCTCCCCCCAGTGGCCCCAGCTCCTCCTCACCCTACTGCGCCACGGCCACCCCGCGGCCCACCCCCTCTGCCTCCTGCCCCTCCCCGGCGACGCCCGCTCCACCGCCGACCTCCTGGTGCTCGGCCGGCCCCTCCCGCGGGGCTCCCCGGCGCTCGTCCAGCTGCACGTGGCGCTCGCCCACCTCCCGCCCATCACCCTCCTGGACCCCACCCTGGCCGCCCCGGGCCCCTGGTGCTTCCGGGCGCCCCTATGGGGCAACCCTTTCTTGGTCAACGCCACCGGCCGGGGCCTCGAGGCCGACTTCCCCGACCTCATACAGCTGCGTGGGTTGGATACCGTGGGCGCCGCCATCCAGTGCTTCCGTGCCCTGGGCCGGGTCCCGGCGGCCCTCGCCATCGCCGCTACCGGGGGGCCCCCTTTCATGCGCTGTACAGAGTACCTGCGGTTCGACGTCCTTCGCGACGTCCTCCACCTCTCCCCCGCCCACCCCGTCCCGGCCTCGATGCGGGATGGGGCCACGGGTCTGGCCCGCATCGACGCCCTCATTGACCGCCTTCCCGTTGCCTGGGCTCTCGCGGCCCTCCTCGTCCTGGCGGCCCCGGGGGGCGCGGCTGCGCCCCCCCCCCCGCCACGGACGCCTGGGCCCGCCTGGCCCGTTGCGTCGGGTGGCGGGTCGGTCCCGTGGCCATCCCCGTCGTCTCCCTCACCGTCAAGTCGGCTACCCTCCTGCAGCTGGGCTCAGCCTTCACTGCTCTGGCGGCTAAGCATACGGCCTTCCTTCAGAAGGCCTGGGAGGTTCCCCTCCCCCCGGCGGCCCAGGCCTCGGCCCTCCTGGAGTTTCGGGCCACTCTCGTGCGCCTCTGGCGTCTTCGCTGGGACAACATGCACAAGGAGCCCCTCTGGCGGCTCGCCATTAACGGGTTCCATGGCTTCCCCATGCACGCGGCCCTGCTGGCGCGGGGGTCCACGACCCACGCCCACGACCCCCTGCCCGTGCGGGGCGTCGATGGCCACGGACCGCCGTCGCCACCATGTTTTGGGAGCGCGTGGTGGCCTTATCGCTGCGCGACGAGCTTGTGGAGGCGATGGGGGGTGCGGTTGTCTTGTTCTCGCAGCCTTTGTGGCTGGGTTGGCCCCCTTGGAGGTGCGCCCACGCTTGTTGTTGTAACGGTTACAGTGGTTCCAGACCAAGAGGTAGAACCATGTTGTTTGTGATGTGGTGTGCTTGGCTGCCGTCGCCGCATTGGGCTTGGGGCTACGCCTCCTGTTTCGGGTGCAGGCTGGGACCCCAGGGGGGCGCATGCGGGTGTGTGCAGCGGTGACGGCCGACTTCTGGGCCCGCCTCAGTGCGTTTGCCGAGCTGGGGCTGGCCCCCGCGGGTGGGGAGCCGTCCCGGCGACCAGCCCTTCCTCGCCGCCTCGTTGGCGGGGGAGGTGGTCTTCACTGGCCGCCCGGGTGCCGCAGGGCTGCCCGACGGTCGACCCGGGTGCGGTTTTGTGGGTGACTTCGGGTTGTGGGGCCTGGGGCCCCCGTTCTGTCGGGTCGCGCTCCTGCTCGCGTCTCGCTGCCGGCTTGGTGCAGGTGGTTCGTGTTTTCTGGACACGTTTGCGTTTCTCCCCCGTGCTATGAGTTGTGCGTGCTGCCTTCTCCGTGTGTTCGTTTTGGCTGTCTTTGGCTTTTGCCCCTTCCTGGCCGGTGAGGGCGGGCTCTCTTGCTCAGTGATCTGTGGTCGGTGTCTGGCCCATCAGGGCCCATCGTAGGTGCTCAACCTCCCTTGTAACTCTCGCATTCTCCACCTCCCTTGTGACTCTCACATTGTGCTTAAATATTCGAATAGTTGCCGAAGAAACAGTCGCGAAGTGCCGCATGTCCGCCTGGCCGAGTGCACAACCGAAGCCCCCGGCACCTAAAATTAGGATCGGCCGCGGGTAGGCCACGCAGCAGAAGTTTGTCTAAGGACTGGAGAAATAGCCGCTAACGGACCGCATTTCCACCTGGCGGAATGTGCGGAAGGGAGACCCCTAGTAGAAACGATCTACAGGGGTGGCTGGGAGGCCGCGCGGAGCACTGCCCAGGGCGGTGCGCAACCGGAAAGAACCGCTGACGTTGGAGGATGCGGGGGCGATTGTGCAGTTGCTGTTGGAAGGTGGCTTGCACGACCTCATGATAGCAACGTACGTGATGGTGCGCTTTGTGGGGTTCCTGCGGTACAATGACGCGCAGCGGCTCCTTGTACGGGATGTGCGCGTGGAGGAGGACCGTGCGGAGTTGTTTCTGAGCAAGCGGAATAACGACCAGTTCCGGGAAGGGGACGTGGTCGTGCTAACGGCCGGGCGGTCGGAGGTGTGCCCGGCGGCGCTGTTGCGGCGGTTCCTGGCGGGGGCGCAGTGGGCACCAGAGGAGCCGTTGTTCCGGGATTGGGATGGCCACAAGGCCCGGGGAGTCGCGTCGGTGTTCCACGCGCGACCCATGGCATATGCCCCGGAAGTCGCGCGAATTCGCTGGAATTTGCTGGAATTGGATTGTACTGCCCACGTGCTACGACTCTACGGCTTTCCTTGGCAATTCACTGTAATTTCCATTACACTTTGCATTTCCAATTGCGCCCCGCCAGAGTTGCAGCGGCTTTCATGTAACGATAGAGGTTGCTCAAGAATACGACTTTCGCGATGATGTCCTTTACAGTTAACACAAGACTGCCAACACATAAGACAGCGCAGGATTTCTCTTAACACATGCAAGGATATAGTTGGATTTGAAGTCTTTGGTGGACACGTAACACTACGCTCGTTGTCTGCACCGAGGACAAAGCTGTCGTCCTCACCACCACCTCTGCGAAGGCAGCATCAGCTCCAGACGCCATGCTAGCACTCATGGCGTCGACACAGTCTGGGCCCACACTTAAGAAACCGCCGGGCAGCTGGGCGACAGGGACGACGCGGTGGAGGTGGCGCGCGCCGGGAGGGGAGGAAAGCGAATCGCAAAACCTGTTCAGCGTGCAGCCCATCGCAAGGTCGTTCAGCTGGCGAGGGCAAGTCGCCCGCATAAACCGAAGGGGGAAAGCGAAGGAAAGGTCAGTAAGTGGCAAAAGGTAATGTGTCACAATGCAGGATCGTGTCAGGTGGGGGGACGTGCCCGTGTGTTGACGTACGTGACCCTAGGCTTCCATCGCCGCGTCCAACTAGTGCCTAGTATGGTATTTCATAGCTAATATGGCGCGAGGGTTGATCTGGCTGAAACCACAAGAGCAATTCCGCTTTCCGTGGTTCAGCCACTCCTTTATTGCTGGCGGGGCTGGAAGGGGGAAAGTGCCCGTGTGTTGCCGTTCGTGACCCTAGGCTTCCACCGCCGCGCCCAACTAGTGCCTAGTATGGTATTTCATAGCTGGTATGGGGCGAAGGATGGTCTGGCTTCAACCAGAACAGCAATTCCGCTTTTTGTGGTTCAGCCGCTCCCTTGTTGCTGGTGGGGCTGGAAGGGGGAAAGTGCCCGTATGTTGCCGTACGTGACCCTAGGCTTCCACCGCCGCGCCCAACTAGTGCCTAGTATGGTATTTCATAGCTGGTATGGGGCGAAGGATGGTCTGGCTTCAACCAGAACAGCAATTCCGCTTTTTGTGGTTCAGCCGCTCCCTTGTTGCTGGTGGGGCTGGAAGGGGGAAAGTGCCCGTATGTTGCCGTACGTGACCCGAGGCTTCCACCGCCGCGCCCAACTAGTGCCTAGTATGGTATTTCATAGCTGGTATGGGGCGAAGGATGGTCTGGCTTCAACCAGAACAGCAATTCCGCTTTTTGTGGTTCAGCCGCTCCCTTGTTGCTGGTGGGGCTGGAAGGGGGAAGTGCCCGTATGTTGCCGTACGTGACCCTAGGCTTCCACCGCCGCGCATAACTAGTGCCTAGTATGGTATTTCATAGCTGGTATGGGGCGAAGGATGGTCTGGCTTCAACCAGAACAGCAATTCCGCTTTTTGTGGTTCAGCCGCTCCCTTGTTGCTGGTGGGGCTGGAAGGGGGAAGTGCCCGTATGTTGCCGTACGTGACCCTAGGCTTCCACCGCCGCGCCCAACTAGTGCCTAGTATGGTATTTCATAGCTGGTATGGGGCGAAGGATGGTCTGGCTTCAACCAGAACAGCAATTCCGCTTTTTGTGGTTCAGCCGCTCCCTTGTTGCTGGTGGGGCTGGAAGGGGGAAAGTGCCCGTATGTTGCCGTACGTGACCCTAGGCTTCCACCGCCGCGCCCAACTAGTGCCTAGTATGGTATTTCATAGCTGGTATGGGTCGAAGGATGGTCTGGCTTCAACCAGAACAGCAATTCCGCTTTTTGTGGTTCAGCCGCTCCCTTGTTGCTGGTGGGGCTGGAAGGGGGAAGTGCCCGTATGTTGCCGTACGTGACCCTAGGCTTCCACCGCCGCGCATAACTAGTACCTAGTATGATATAACAGAGCTGGTATGGCGTGGAGGATGGTCCGGCTTCAACCAGAAGAGCAATTCCGCTTTCCGTGGCTCAGCCGCTCCCTTGTTGCTGGCAGGGCTGGAAGGGGGAAAGTGCCCGTGCGTTGCCGTACGTGACCCTAGGCTTCCACCGCCGCGCCTAACTAGTACCCAGTACGATGTTACAGAGCTGGTATGGGGCGAAGGATGGTCCGGCTTCAACCAGAACAGCAATTCCGCTTTCCGTGGTCCAGCCACTCCTTTAATGCTGGTGGGGTTGGAAGAGGGAAAATGCCCGTGTGTTGCCGTACGTGACCCTAGGCTTCCACCGCCGCGCCCAACTAGTGTCTAGTATGGTATTACATAGCTGGTATGGCGCGGGGGATGGTCTGGCTTAAACCAGGAGAGCAATCCCACGTTCGATGGTTCAGCCGCTCCTTCTGTTGCTGGCGGGGCTGGAAGGGGGAAAGTGCCCGTGCGTTGCCGTACGTGACCCTAGGCTTCCACCGCCGCGCCCAACTAGTGCCTAATATGGTATTGTGGGGGTGCGTGACGGCAAACCCGAGTTTATCTGCGCGGCGTGTGCTGGTGGCTTGGGGGCCTGGCTGGGGAAGAGTGCCCGTGTGTTGTAGCGTACACTTGCGGCACCTGCTGCCACTTCATACGTGTCCCCTGTATGACTATGCATTTCTGTTATGTCGAGGGAGCAAGGCGAAGGCGCCAATGAGGGTGTAGGACGTTTTTGACCTGCAGTGTATTTTCGGCCATCTCCGTGGTTGATTGCGGATTCGTTGGTATCTTATCTTTGGTTTCTACTTTAAGCCATGACTTGACATGGCGGGGTTGGTTGCGTTTAGTTTAAGGCAGCATTAGGCTGTCATTGATTGAGGCCGCTGCAGCAATGCATGTTACTGTGGCCGTTTTACAGGATTCCCTATTCGCATTCGAGATTCGCGCTGGCCGGTGATCGGCTTAGAAATGTAAATATTGCACGCTGCTGGTGTTCTTGTCGGGTTACCTGCGGCGGATACCCCGCGTGCCGCGGTACTCGCGCGACCCCGGAATTCGGGCGATTATAATCCTTCCTTGCGTCGTAATTCCAGCCTCATAGTACTAATTACTGCGGCTTACGGGACCTCATAATTTGCGCAATTTGCCCTCTAATTTGCCCCCCGTTCAGCATGCGTGCCGTTCACATTTGCGTTGCCGTACATGATTGCTACAGGGGGTCCCCGTAATGTTCCCAGACTGCCCA
Source organism: Yamagishiella unicocca (assembly GCA_003116995.1). Taxonomy (NCBI): domain Eukaryota; kingdom Viridiplantae; phylum Chlorophyta; class Chlorophyceae; order Chlamydomonadales; family Volvocaceae; genus Yamagishiella; species Yamagishiella unicocca. Next base: position 158,398 of record BDSL01000130.1, on the reverse strand, counting down.
AAGAAATTCATGATTATTATCGAACATTTTTCAAGATATAAATTCCGGAACAAAGGTCTTCAGAAATGATGAGGCTTTTCATTAGCTCCTGCGTCACCCTGTCGCACGTTTCCTCCATCGCCATATCCGGCCACACGGCCAGATACCGCAGGAACGCCTTTGCAAATATAGCCACTGCCACAGCTTTCGATCTGTTGGCGCAGGCCGGCGTGGTGTTGCTGTCCCCGGCTCCCATTGGAGAGGAGGTGAGACGGGATCTGTCGAGGATCGTCCTCGAAACGACAACAGCATTGGCCAGGGACCAAGTTGCCGCCGCCAGGGACCAAGCGGCCGCCGCCAGGGACCAAGCGGCCGTCCACCTGGCCGTCGTGGAGGCCGCTGCCAAAAAACAGGAGGCCTTCGCGGCGGAGCGCCTGGCGCTGACACAGCGGTTGTACGCTGCGCAGATGACAACGACGAGAGCGCTGCACTCCGCCGGAGTCGTGGACGGCAGGCGGCTGCTTGGTAAGCCGACCCGCACGGCACCTTCCTTCATTGTGCTCATTTCCTTCCTTCCCATCCACTTTCTTCCTTGTGCGTGTGTGCGCCGCACATGCCTCGCCTCCTTGCGTCCCTACTGTACGCGTTGCATACAGGGACAAATCATTGCCTGATCCTTGCCCTCCCCCCTTACAGACTGGCTGCACACGAATAATGGTTGGCACAAGTCGCGGAAGCAATTCTGGACGGATGAGCTGATGGCGTCGCCGAAGCTCCTTCGCTGCATCGAAGCGAAGACAAACTGGCTGGGTAATGGCGCCAAAGCCAACCAGCGCAACCTGGCCAAAGACGCAGGTGCGGCTGGGGGTGTCAGATGCCATGAACCGGAATTAGGAATCGGAGCTAGGAATCAACCTGACGGCTCGCTCTTGCCCGCCCCCTGATCACCCATGCATGCCCCTGTTATGTAGGCGTCGTGGCCAACAAGATTGAAGCCATGCATCGGAGTCTGCACTACAACATCCACTCCTTTGTTCCTGGTGCTGGGCTAGTCATAATAGACGGCGTGCCAAACACGATGGCCTCCTTGGTGTTGTGGTGCCTGTGCGACCATTATGGCGTGCCGACCATGGAAATGCGCCAGCAGGTATGCTGCGGTGTTTCAAGTGGGTTGGTGCGTGAAGCGGGTCCTTGCGCCATAGCGGGTTGACCACCATTTGCGATTGAAGTTGCGACCTTGCATGATGGCCTGTGCCATCCTTATAAGGGTTGGGCGTCGGTGACGGGGCTAAGCTTCATTAGTAGAGCCGAGCGCAGACAAGCCTTGACGTGTGAGCGTTGGGAGTCTCTGGTAGACCCTCTGTACCCAGAATATCTTAGTGTAGCCGCGTAGCCACACAACGCTGGAAACTTACTGTATAACCCATACACCAACCATTACACCGACCATACAGCACGGGTGAGCTGACTGAACAACTCCAACAAATTTCCCTTCGGAATGCCGGCGTTTGAGCACTTCGACCTGGACAGGCACCCTGACCACCCCATATTCCCATCCTGTTTGAGCCTGCCGCAGCAGAAGCGGGCGAATGGCGTTCAGGTTGAGGATGGGTAGCAACAATCAGGGGCTGAGGTTGCTGCACTGCGGGGCTGCGGTGTAGTCCTGCCGTTTGGCACATCGTCCATGATCATCAGAACAGCATTAGCCAGAAATGTGTGGATGTTATTCATGGCGGTATTATCATGCCAGCTTGGCATCATTGAAACGGTATTGTGGATGAGGCGGGGGCAATGCCGCAGCTCAGCATATAGGGACCGGGGGCAACACGGATGCTTAAGCTCGGCATACAGTTCGTTGATGTAGGTGCATGATGGGGCCCTTGCATGAGCCGGTTATTGCACTAGAGGATGTTGTTGGCGCTGTAGGCATGAGCAGATGCAGCGCGATGGCTGTCTCCAGGAAGGCACATGTCTCTGGGAGGATGCCAACAATGGGTAGCAAAGGGGCAGGCTAAATGCCGCTGGAGCTGGGGCGCGTTCGGTGCGTGGTCGGATCACAGCGTGTTGGCCATACAGCTCGTTTACTTTGCCGAGTTGGTCACGTATGACTTACGCTTGCTGCCGAGGTGCCATTTTTTTTACTTGCGTTGGTTGACTCACCGAATTTGGTGGCAATAATTTGCCCCAATTATTGCTAGACAGAGTCACAGACGGGAGGCTAGACACCTTGCCATCACGCCTGCACGCTAGGGGCCAGGTGGGCGCCGCGAGGCATGCCGCACCGCACCTTGTAGATGCTGATGATATGCGTGCGTGCGTTTGGCCTCTGTTACGCCGCTTCTTCCCCTTTCCCTAACCACACTGCAAGGGCAAGCCGGCTGGCCAGCCTTTTTGATGCGGATGCCGGATGGCACGTCCTACGCGATAAGGGGCGATATAGGAAATGCGCACGTCTCATGTCGGGGATCCATTCAGGGGACCCGCCAATTCGTGGCTGCCGAGCTGAAGGTATCGCCTGTTCGTCATGCAAGTGTCGCTAGAGACGTTGTGGCTCGGGACGTCGAGATGGACAAAGTAGACTGCGACGGTTACAAGAATCTGAGCGACTGCAAGCGCGAAGCGCAACCAGGAGGGCCCGATGAGCCAGACCGCGTACGACACAGGTCAGCGGGCGAGATCATTGTAGCAGGATTTCCCCCAGACGAGCCTTTCTTGTCCTCATTCGTTACACTGTAATAACACTAAAGGAAACCCCAGCGGCGATGCCACCGGCGGCTAACCGAGCCCCAACGACACAATTACCCAACAGCTACTTATACTGCGACCAACTGCTACAACACCGAAAAACCCCGACCGTGCACCGCCCCGCTGGTCGGCTTGGTGCTCCCCAGGTCGCCCCGCTAGTCGGCTTGACCTTAACTTTGCCCTGACCCCCATACCCATTATTTAAGTTGGACCAGTGGCCGGCCGTGACCTAGGCTCTCAACCACCGAGCGGTCCAGGCTCAGTGGTAGGGGGCGCGCGCGCCGCGCGCGCCGAAAACAGGGTGGGAGAGGCGGGAACAAAAGATGAACCGAAGGTCACAACACGGCGAATAGCCGTAAAGAGACTTCCAAGGAGCGATATACCACTTCGATGAGTACGACAAATACAACTACACTACTTCGTCCAAGAACCCGCCTTCTCGTACCGAGAAGCCTACGCGTATTTTTCTACCGATGCCGAACTAAAGCCTATTTACAGTGGCCAAACAGCCACGACGGACTGCATGGCCGAATGCAGAACGGAGACCCCTACTAGGCAGAAATAAGAGCGAGCATCGGGAGGCCGCGTGGAGGATGCTCGTCATGCCATGAGCTGCTGAAAAACGACGAGCCCCTAGATAAAGGGCGCCGAGCCCGTGTGTTAAGGGCACTGAGCCCGTATATTCTATCGTCAACGCCGAATAAACTGTTCGAATAGTGACCGAAGAAACAGACGGTAAGTGCCGCATGTCCGCCTGGCCGAGTGCACAACCGAAGCCCCCCGCACCTAAAACTAGGATCGGCCGCGGGTAGGCCACGCAGCGAAGTTCGTCTAAGGTCTGGAGAAATAGCCGCTAACGGACCGCATTTCCAACTGGCGGAATGTGCGGAATGGAGACCCCTAGTAGAAACGATTTACAGGGGTGGCTGGGAGGCCGCACGGAGCACTGCCCAGGGCGGCCCAAATCGCAGTGCCCAAAAGGATAACAGCATGTTCTGGTTGCCAAATTGAGATGGCTAGCAGCGTATGACAGCATATAGGGTGGGGTGGGAAACCCTGCGAAGCGGCTAGGCTGGTACGTGGCCCCGCGGTACAGACCGTAGACCTTAGATACCTTACATCATATTGAAACAAGGTGTTGCCGTGTCCTCAAGCCCGGGCGAACACGTTGACAACATCCCAGGGGGCCTTTGCAACGCCCCCACGGGCTGCTGGCCCAGCACGAACCCCCCACGCCACCACGACAGCCCGGCCTGGGGCCAGGCTCTTCCGCAAGGTGCTCTTGGAGCACACTGCCCACCGCACAAGCAGCAGGGCAATGCCAGAAGTGGTGCAGGTGAGGGGACACAAGGGCGGCGCCGGCCCCAGGAAACTCCCCACACCCACAGGCAACGTATCATAAACCGCCGCTGTACACCCGTTCTTCATTGGCGAAGGCAGAATACAATTTCACCAATGCAACAGACTGCGTGCATACGCCCTCCATTCCACGCATACTTAACAGAGAATAACAAGACTGTGTGCTTCATAAAATAGACGGGGCAACCGTCTTTACACGATTGCCTTTACATGATTCTTGATTGATTACAAGCTCTTGGAGCTCGTAAGACCCACACGAGCCAGGAGGCTCATAGACCGCTAACCAGAGCTGGGAATTCATAAAGAAGAATTGAAAACATTTACGTAGCCGTGCCCAAATAACGTAGCAATTATGTTCTGATACCCATAATCGCTGTGCGATGATTCCTAATACGGTGCAACACGCTAGCTAGACCCCGTTGGTCCTCGACACTGCAGCATCGTGGCATTGGGCGTTATACCCATTCCCCACAGTTCATCGCGGAGGCCACTGCAAGCTGGGCATTCCAGCAGTACGTGCCCTTCGTCCTCTATTGCTGCCCGGTCGCCACATGCCGGGCACCAGCGGTCTTCACGAGCTCGCCCATGTGGGCGGCTGACCTCTAGACCCCAAATACATAACATTAAGCGCAGTAAATTGGCGTACACATTAGCGGGAATGTACCCCGGTCTTTGCATGCGTGCCATTCACATTTGCGTTGCCGTACATGACTGCTACAGGGTATGGAATTCTTGGTTCCCCGTAATGTTTCCGGACTGATTATTGGCGAATCGTAACGAAAGACATACTTCTACCGAAGATAGGAACCGCGCGACAGGGTGACGCTGGAGCTAATGGCTGAACGCCTCGTCATTCCTCAAGAACTTTGTCCCGGAATGTATGTCTTGGAAAATGTTCGGTAGAAGTATGTCGGAAATTGCCTCGTCATTCCTCAAGAACTTTGTCCCGGAATGTATGTCTTGAAAAATGTTCGGTAGAAGTATGTCGGAAAACATTTTCCGACATACTTCTACCGAACATTTTTCAAGACGTACATTCCGGGACAAAGTTCTTGAGAATTTCCGACATACTTCTACCGAACATTGTCAAGACATACATTCCGGGACAAAGTTCTTGAGAAATGACGAGGCGTTCAGCCATTGGCCCCAGCGTCACCCTGTCGCGCGGTTCCTCCATCGCCGTATCCGGCCACACGGCCAGATATCGCAGGAAAGCCTCTGCAGTTAGAGCCACCGCCACAGCGTTCGATCTGTTGGCGCAGGCCGGCGCGGTGTTGCTGGCCAAGGAAATCGAGGCCGTGCATCAGAGCGCGCAAGCTCTGCATCAGAGCTGATGCAGAGCTTGCACGCTCTGATGCACGGCCTCTATTTTCTTGGCCACCACGCCTACATGGCAGGGGAATGGGTGAGCAGGGAGCAACACGTGGCGGTGTCGTTCACATGGTAAGGCAGGGAAGTGGTAAGATTAAGCCAGGCTTGGAGCAGGTGTGGGACCGCACAGGCACCGCAAGACTGCGGAGGCCATAACGTTTGGCACGCCGTCTACTATGACTAGCCCAGCACCAGGCACGAAGGAGAGCAGCCTCTGGTAGACTCTCTGTGCCCAGAATATCTTAGTGTAGCTGCGTAGCCATACAACGGAAACTTACTGTGTAACCCATACACCAACCATACAGCACAGGTGAGCTGACCGAACAACGGCAAATTTCCCTTAAGAATGCCGGCGCTTGAGCACTTCGACCAGGACAGGCACCCTGACCACCCCACATTCCCATCCTGTTTGAACTTGCCGCAGGGTCCGGCGAGTGGCGTTCAGATTGAGGATGGTTAGCATCAATCAGTGGCTCGGCACGCGATGTTGCTGCACTGCAAGGCTGAGGTGTAGTCATGCCGTTTGGCACATCGCCCATGATCGTCAGAACAGCACTAGCCAGAATTGTGTTATTCATGGCGGTATTATCATGCCAGCTTGGTATTGAAACGGTATTGTGGATGAGGCGGGGGCAATGCCGCAGCTCAGCATATGGGGGCCGGGGGCAACACGGATGCTTTAGCTCGGCATACCGTTCGTTGATGGCAGTCACGGCCTTCTTGGTCTTTTTGCATGAGGGGGCCCTTGTATGAGCCGGTTATTGCACTAGAGGATGTCGTTGGCGCTGTAGGCATGAGCAGATGTAGCGCGGTGGCTGTCTCCAGGAAGGCTCATGTCTCTGGGAGGACGTCAACAATGGGTTGTCAGCATTTTAGGACAATCACGATCTCCTAGCCTAGGAGCAGTGTTACGATACATGAGATGACCTGCAGGGTAGGTAAGCTTCCGCCGATTCCGGCCCTTATGTTTTACCTAGATGACAGCTGGAAGCCGTGCGCCGAAAGCATGTAGTCAATATGTAACGGAGACAGTATTGGCAATATCCCATAGTTTGTCTTAACCTGTCGACGGATCCTCAAAAACACGCACTCAATGGAGGTACGGTAGGAGTTATGTATGGTACAGGGTGCGGCAAGAGGTGTAGCCATCCCGCCAGTGCTCAGTGCTCATCGCTGCACATCCCCACCCATCCATCTCGCAACAGGTCACTGGCCTCCATGTTGGTCCTTGCAAATCCGTTGCCGTTGCAACACGCATCGCTCAGTCCCTTATTAACCCGCGTCACGTTGACCACCATGTACGCACCCCAAGCCGCTTCCACAGTGTGGCTTCGTCCATTTAGAACACCTGCTTTGTAAGACAATGTTGGGCATGTTAGCCAAGCTTGATCCCTCCACTCATGACTCATCCCGCCGTGCATCCCGATCCTCCGAACTGTCCACCACCGTATCACCATGTTGCTCCAGAGATGCCAGCCTCCAGTGCTCAACACCCGGCAACTGCATATCGCTGATGCCCGCTCTGTCGCTCCGTCCCTCCCTGCAGTGCAACAACGTCTCCTTGACCAAGGGTCTGACGACCGCCGAGTCGGAGACCCTGGCATGGTGGGTCGGGCTTCGTGGGGAGCGCCTCATCGGCCTGTGTCGGGTTCCACCTCACCTCACGGTTTTTTCGGGCATCCACGGGTCTTCCTCGAAACCCCATCCACTTGCAACTCTAGCGGCATGTGAAGCGTCTGCTACCTCGCCAACTTGCGATCTCACCCCCATCACTACTCACCTCACCCCACCACCGACACCGCCACCACCATTACCCACCAATACCCCACCACCACCACCAATACCCTTGTTTTGTTGGATTTTTGCTAGTCGTTGCACTCTTGCCTGAGGGCGTCGGGACCTGCATCTAGGCTTTCGCGTTCTCCAGTCCCCCATGGCGGCGCGGCTTCGGCCTCCTACCATGGACGATGGCGGACCTTCTCTGGTAACGTCCGGCTTCCTCACGACGTCCGCAACCATATGGTCGGTATTGAGGCGTGTCGGGACCGGGACCGTGCCGCGCTGTCCGCTCTCCCATCGCTCACCACCTCCCCCAGGTCTCCAGCTAGCGCCCAAAACCGGTTCCGCGAAACGTTTCCTTGCGTCGTGCGGGGTCCTCGCTTCCTGTCATCTCGCCGTAGCCGATTTAGTTTGGCCGCCAAAGGTCAACCAACGACCTTCGGCTCTAGTATCCCCAACCCAGTTCTCCAGCATGCATCTCAAAACGTCTGTTCTAAACGGTTTTTTCTGGCATCCACGGGTCTTCCTCGAAACCCACCACTACCCACCACCACCACCACTACCCCACCGCCCTCTTCACCAAGTATCATCCCTCACCTTCATCCCCACCGGCCAGGCTGCTGCAGGAGGCGTTCGAGCCGGAGCAGCTGACGTCCTCCAGCCAGCTGCCCGCCAACTCCGCCAACGTCACCGTGATTGAGGTCGGCCTCACCTAGGTGGTTCGTTCGGGTCAGGCATCATGTACCAAGTGGACACACTCTTGGACAAAACACCCATCACCTAGCCCCAGCCCCTAGCTTTCGGCAATCCTGTCGGCAAGTTTGGTTCCAACTTTTTGAAAACCCATTTCGCCTCACCTCGCCACAACCACCTCACGATGTCGCTCCCAGGTCAACCGTCTGGAGCGCAGCCGCCGCTTCGTGCTGCACTCCACTCGCCCCCTGACGGACGCGGAAAAGGCCTCGTTCGCGGCCATGGTGCATGACCGCATGACGGAGGAGATCTACCGCCAGCCCGTGTGCTCGTTCATGGAGGGTCTGCAGGTGGAAAGGGGGAGCCGTCAGGGGCCCGCGCCGGCGGAGGGAGGGTATCAGAGAAAGGAACGGCAGGACCTGCAGTACGGGCCATCTGGGTCGGGCGGGTTTATGTCGAAATAAGAGTCTGGTGACCGGGAAGGGTTCGGCCTCAGCCAGCTGCGCCCCCATTGCTAATGCGCGGGTGGCCGACGGGCCGGCCGGTACCGCTGTGGCGCATGCTGCGGCTGGGGTCGGGAGGAACCACACGTGTTGGAGGCAGGTGTGCGCACTCACTCACACGCCTTACCACCAACGTGAACCAGATCGGATGGGATGTGTCGCGGCGGCCTCAGCAGCACAAGGCGGTTGTTCGGACTTGGGAAAGTATTTTACGGAGGATGTGGCGAGGCTGGGCTGGGCAACGGTGGCAGTGGCAGCCCTTGCATGAAGAGTACCTTTGCATTTGGAATATGGAATAAAGCCCGCCGGGCAGGATGCGGACATGCGTTGCGCCGACACCGCACGTATCATCGCCGCACTCCACGATGTGGGTCATGTTCGTTTTAGTGCCAATCAACCTGCAGTGTCGCACGGCACCTGCCTGGCTCTGCGCGAAGATTTAAATCCGACGGTGCAGTTCCCGATCTGAGGTTCGGTCTCATCCGTCCCGCCCTCTTCACTTTCACTATGCTCCTTACGACTGCCTGCAGCCTCCCGGGCCCACCTTCACCATCCCCGTTATGGTTGACAGCCGCGCAGCTCTGGAGAAGGTCAACAAGGTGAGGAGCGCAGCAACCGTTTCGTCGGGGCGGGGCCAGGGGGGGGAGAGAGGGTTCGTAAACCGTCACCGTCCGCCAAGGACCCAAACCCTATCCGTTCCACTTCCTATAAAGGCACTCGCTAAATCGGGTGTTTTAAGTCGGTGAGTAATGCACCTCGCCGCGAGCATATGCGGCCTCCATGCCTCCATGCCCTTATCATTTGCACGGACTATCGCAACCGCTGTCCTCCTACCTCCTTACCCCCGCCCACTCGCCCACCCTGCCGCAGGATATGGGTCTTGCCTTCGACGAGTGGGACCTGACTATTACACCGCGTTGTTCCGTGACGACATGAAGCGCGACCCCACCAACGTGGAGCTCTTCGACATCGCGCAGTCCAACAGCGAGCACTCGCGCCACTGGTTTTTCCGCGGCTTCATCGTCATCGACGGCGAGCCGGTGGGTGGCGGTGCGGTGCGGTGCGGCTCCATCCCTGTGCCTGCCTGCTCCCGCACCGTTCCTGTTCCTGTCCGGCAGCATCATTTTCAACCCAGTTCCACTGCCACGCAAATCAGGATGCAGTGGACCACACACATCATTACGACGCTATGCACAACTGTTCTCTGATGCAGTGGAAAATACACAAGTACGATGCTATGCAAGACTGTTAGCTGACTAGCCTGGTCACTAGCCCATCTCCCTAATCCACACACACGCCTAGCCTTGCCACCGACTCCACCACCACATCAATCCCTCCCAACCGCTCCTGATGCCTCCCTCCCCCGCTTCGGCCCCCAGATGGACGACACCCTGTTCAACATCGTCAAGACCCCCTGGAAGGGCAACCCCAACAACTCGGTGGTCGCCTTCAAGGACAACTCCTCCACCATCCGGGGCGTCAACGTGGAGCCGCTGCTGCCCGTGCAGCCAGGCGCCCCCTTGCCGATGGCGCCGCAGCCCCGCGACTGGGACCTGCTGCTCACCGCTGAGACGCACAACTTCCCGTGCGCCGTGGCGCCCTTACCCGGCGCCGAAACCGGCGCTGGCGGCCGTATGCGCGACACGCACGCCACCGGCACCGGCTCCATCATGGGTGCCGGCACGGCGGGTGAGGCGGCGTCGGCGCATGGGGTCCCTTGGTCCCAGTCCGTACCCCCCATAAGTCATGTACAGCGCCCACTTGCTTCACTCAACATTCGACTACTGACTTCAGTTGACACTGTACTCAATACCCGCGGTTTTTTACAGCTTGACGTTGTGTCACGATACGTTTCTGGCACTGCCTGTCTTGCCTATTGGGCCGCACCGCAGATTTACCACCGCCACCTGGAGAAGAGGACCCCGGAGATTGGCATGTTGGCCGTCAAGATCGGCGGCCCGGCCTATCGCATCGGCATGGGTGGCGGCGCCGCATCATCGGTGCCGTCTGGCTCCAACAAGGCCGAGCTGGACTACAATGCCGTGAACTGAGCATGGTGAAGTGAGGAACTATCGAGCTGTGGGAACTATCGAGCTATGGGAACTGGGAATTTCCGGGACGAAATCCAGGACGTAGCGGTGCGGCTGCATTCGATCTACGCCTCGCCTCATCGCCATGCTTCTCGCGCTTGGTCTTGTTGTTCAGGTGGGCGACGAGACCCTGTCTGTGCTGGAGATCTGGGGTGCCGAGTACCAGGAGAATGACGCCCTGCTCATCAAGGCGGAGCAGCGCGAGCTGCTGCAGTCCATCTGCGACCGCGAGCGCTGCTTCATGCAGGTGCGGTGCCAGCGCGGCTGGGTCCTCGTGTGCTGAGGGCGCGATGTGGGTCGGTCGGTAACTCCTGCCGCAGCCAGCATGGCGCTTGGGCTCGATGGTTGGCTGATGTTTGACCCCGCCCGCTTGTTTGACCCTGCACCCTGCGTTAATTACAGGTGATCGGCACCATCGACGGCAGCCGGTGGACCGCAATGCCCCGGCGGACGCCTCGCCCGCCGTTGACCTGGACCTGGAGAAGGTGGGCTGGCGGGGAGTTGGATCGGGTATGGGGTGGTGCTGAGGTTGGTTGAGCTGACGAGAGCTTTAGACCACTTGCGCTCTTGCAATTCCGTCTGCTCGGTTGACAAGGATTCGTGCCTCGCCACATCGGTACTCATCACTGCTCCCCTCCCCCCCCAACCTCGTCCCAAACAGGTTCTGAGTAAGATGCCCGACAAGACTTTCAACTTCACCCGCAGCACCAACACGCTGCCCGTGCGGGGCGTCGATGGCCACGGGCCGCGGTCACCACCATTTTTGGGAGTGCGTGGTGGCCTTATCGCTGCGCGACGAGCTTGTGGAGGCGATGGGGGGTGCGGTTGTCTTGTTCCCGCAGCCTTTGTGGCTGGGTCGGCCCCCCTTGGAGGTGCGCCCACTTGTTTGGGATGTGGTGTGCTTGGCGGCCGTCGCGGTGTTGGGCTTGGGGCTACACCTCCTGTTTTGGGTGCAGGCTGGGACCCCAGGGTGGCGCATGCCGGTGGTGCGGGTGTGTGCAGCGGTGACGGCCGACTTTTAGGCGCGCCTCAGTGCGTTTGCCGATCTGGGCCTGGCCCCCGCGGGTGGGGGGCCGTCCCGGCCGACCACCCCTTCCCCGCCGCCTTGTTGGCGGGGAAGGTGGTCTTCACTGGCCGCCCGGGTGCTGAGAGGTTGCCCGACGATTGACCCGGGTGCGGTTTTGTGGGTGTTTTTGGGTTGCGGGGCCTGGGGCCCCCGCTCTGCCGGGTCGCGCTCCTACTCGCGTCTCACTGCCGGCTTGGTGCAGGTGGTTCGTGTTTTCTGGCCACGCTTTTGTTCCTCCCCATGCTTTGAGTTGTGCGTGCTGCCTTCTCCGTGTCCCCGTGTTTGGCTGTCTTTGACTTTTGCCACTTCCCGGCCGGTGAGGGCGGGCTCTTTTGCCCCGTGATCTGTGTCGTGGTCTGGCCCATCGGGCCCGCCTGGTTGCGCTTCCGCGCTCGTAGGTGCTCCACCTCCCTTGTAACTATGGCCTTCTCTTCACATACGATCTCGGCTTTCTTCCGACAACTCCCTCAACAGTTCCAGCTCTTTGGCTTGCTGGCTTTGCTGTCGCATGCGCACAGGGTGGACTGAACCAGTCGCGCCTTGGCGTAGAGCTACGCCAGGGTTGCGCAGCATGATCGCCGGCGGGAATTGGAGTTGCACAATCCCTCCCGCTAATTTGCCTAAAGGATGATAAATATGTTGAAAGGAAAGACGTCAATGTGCTCAGGTGAAAAGCGACTATGTGGGCTATGACAGCTTTAAAGCCCAGCTCTCAAAGAAAAGTACTTGGCCGGGACCAAGTACTACCGGTATAATTTATTAATTTTCCCTCCAGTTCCGAGGCGCTGATACTACCATTTAGTTTGAAATGTTCGTATATCGAATTTGTTTTTAAAACGCGTAACCGTGCTACGTGGAGTACTCAACAATTTGGCGCTAATCGGCTAATCTGCCTAACCCTTCTACGTTTCCACTTGAGCAGGATTTAGACCAAAATCGCGTTCTAAACCTTAAGTGGAAATAGGTTCTAACACACGCATTCTGCTTAAACACACATATTCCAGGAAACACTTCTTAAGAAACGTTGTTGAGATATAATGTTGCGTTCAATCATTAGATCCGGCGTCGCCCTGTCGCGCGGTTCCTCCGTCGCCGTGTCCGGCCAGACTGCCCGACACGGCAGGAACGCCTTTGCAGTTAGAGCCACAACAACCACTGGTATAGTGTTCGATCTGTTGGCGCAGGCCGCCGCGGTGTTGACGTCCCCGGCTCCCATTGGAGAGGAGGAGAGAAGGCTTCTGTTGAGGATCGTACTTGACACGAGTATAGCATCGGCCAAAAACCAGCAGGCCGCCAGCAGGAACCAGGAGGCCGTCGTCAGAAAACATGGCAGCGTCGCGGCGGATTGCCTGGCGCTAACACAGCAGCTGTACGCTGCGCAGATGACAGCGACGAGAGCGCTGCACTCCGCCGGAGTCGTGGACGGCAGGCGGCTGCTTGGTAAGCCGACCCGCACGGCACCTTCGACGCTTCCTTAATTGTGCTCCTTTCCTTCCTTCCCACCCAATTTCTTGCTTGTGCGTGTGTGCGCCGCATTTGCCTCGCCTCCTTGCGTCCCTACTGTAAGCGTTGCATGCAGGGATAAGTCGTTGCCTGATCCTTGCCATCCTTGCCCTCCGCTCTTACAGACTGGCTGCACGAGAATAATGGTTGGCACAAGTCGCGGAAGCAATTCTGGACGGGTGAGCTGATGGCGTCGCCGAAGCTCCTTCGCTGCATCGAAGCGAAGACAAACTGGCTGGGTGATGGCGACAAAGCCAACCAGCGCAACCTGGCCGAAGACGCAGGTGCGGCTGGGGGTGTCAGATGCCATGAACCGGAATTAGGAATCGGAGCTAGGAATCAAGCTGACGGCTCGCTCTTGCCCGCCCCCTGATCACCCATACATGCCCATGTTATGTAGGCGTGGTGGGCAACAAGATTGAAGCCATGCATCGGAGTCTGCACTACAACATCCACCCGTTTGTTCCTGGCGCTGGGCTAGTCATAATAGACGGCGTGCCAAACACGATGGCCTCCGCGGTGTTGCGGTGCCTGTGCGACCATTATGGCGTGCCGACCATGGAAATGCACCAGCAGGTATGCTGCGGTGTTTCAAGCGGGTTGGTGCGTGAAGCGGGTCCTTGCGCCATAGCTGGGTTGACCACCATTTGCGATTGAAGTTGCGACCTTGCATGATGGCCTGTGCCATCCTTATAAGGGTTGGGCGTCGGTGACGGGGCTAAGCATCAGTAATAGAGCCGAGCGCAGACAAGCCTTGATGTGTGAGCGTTGGGAGTCTCTGGTAGACCCTCTGTACCCAGAATATCTTAGTTTAGCCGCGTAGCCACACAACGCTGGAAACTTACTGTATAACCTATAAACCATACACCAACCATTACACCGGCCATACAGGACGGGTGAGCTGACTGAACAACTCCAACAAATTTCCCTTCGGAATGCCGGCGTTTGAGCACTTCGACCTGGACAGGCACCCTGACCACCCCATATTCCCATCCTGTTTGAGCCTGCCGCAGCAGAAGCGGGCGAATGGCGTTCAGGTTGAGGATGGGTAGCAACAATCAGAGGCTGAGGTTGCTGCACTGCGGGGCTGCGGTGTAGTCCTGCCGTTTGGCACATCGCCCATGATCATCAGAACAGCATTAGCCAGAAATGTGTGGATGTTATTCATGGCGGTATTATCATGCCAGCTTGGCATCATTGAAACGGTATTGTGGATGAGGCGGGGGCAATGCCGCAGCTCAGCATATGGGGGCCGGGGGCAACACGGATGCTTAAGCTCGGCATACCGTTCGTTGATGTAGGTGCATGATGGGGCCCTTGCATGAGCCGGTTATTGCACTAGAGGATGTCGTTGGCGCTGTAGGCATGAGCAGATGTAGCGCGATGGCTGTCTCCAGGAAGGCACATGTCTCTGGGAGGATGCCAACAATGGGTAGCAAAGGGGCAGGTTAAATGCCGCTGGAGCCAGGGCGCGTTCGGTGCGTGGTCGGATCACAGCGTGTTGGCCATACAGCTCCTTTACTTGGTCGAGTTGATCACGCATAACTGACGCTTGCTGCCGAGGTGCCATTTGTTTTACTTGCGTTGGTTGACTCACCGAATTCGGTGGCAACCATTTGCCCCGAATATTGCTAGACAGAGTCACAGACGGGAGGCTAGACACCTTGCCATCACGCCTGCACACTAGGGGCCCGGTGGGCGCCGCGAGGCATGCCGCACCGCACCTTGTAGATGCTGATGATATGCGTGCGTGCGTTTTGGCCTCTGTTACGCCTCTTCTTACTCTTTTCCTAACCAGACTGCAAGGGGCAAGCCGGCTGGCCACCCGTTTTTATGCGCACGGCACGCCCTAGGCGATATAGGAAATGCGCACACATCTTGTGTCCCCAGGGGACCCCATTCGTGGCTGCCGAGCTGGAGGTGTCGCCTGTTCATCATGCAACTGTTGCCACAGACGTTGTGGCCCGGGACGTCGAGATGGCCACGACATCAGCGCCGATGGTTTTAGTGTTTGCCTAAATAGGAGCCAAGCTGCTTGCAGCCGCTATTTGACACTACTGTATCTCGTCGGCCTGGACGAGGTAGGGCGTAATGCCCGCCAAGGTTGGCGCCAATTTGCTCGTTGAAACAACCAGGAAGCGAGCAGCAACCATTCTTTGACTCACCATTACGCGTTGTGCATTTGCACAACCACTATCATCTACCGAGAGCACCTGTGGTCAGCTGCAGTTACTGACAGTACAGGTATAGCAATAACAGCCAGACTCGGCCACAAACGAGCGCAAGGCAGCTGCAGGAGCTTTAGTGGCGCAGATCCCTGCTCTTACCCTCACACAACTGGCTGATCGATCAGGATGGAAGGGAGCGGCAGCCACTGCAAGCCACCGCCAAGGGTGCACACCAGCATTATCAAAGCTGAACCACCATCTTTAAGTGCGAGGGGTACTGCGTAATACAAGTGGGTAGTTGTCCCTCTCCAAGAAGCGAACGTTGTCCTGTAGGGGTATGGGTTGCAATCGGCACCCTTAAGTGTGCGCGCGCAGGTCACAAGCCCGGGCTGGCACGGACTGTCCGACGGATTGGACAGATTTTGAGATGAAACGCCTGAATTACAGCTTGACTGAAGCCTTGTCGATTGACCAAGCAACCTAACCCTTCCTGCATGCGCGCGAGTTGCGCAATCCAATCCAAGCAGTTGGTGTTCGTTGCAGCTGTCTCTTTGCGATTCCAGTTCCACTGTGTTCCACCTTCCACGTCCAGCCACCGTCATTTTAGCCGCTGCGAGCAATGCTTAACAGTACAGGATCCTTCGCGAGATCGCGACGTGGAGGCGCACGACCAGAGCACGAAACGCTCTGCGCACGACAACGGACAAATACGGCATGCCGGTGTTATTCGTCCGGTCTGCACACGATTGTTCGCAGCACACAACAATGCTGAAAGTATTTCATTCAGCCTGGCGCAGGTACACTACAGCAGTCCAAATATGAAATTGCCCTGGACCAGACGCTGCAAACTGAGTCGATAATGATAAACGCGAAAAGTGCTCCTATACTCTTGGTTTTCATAATTGTGAGCCTTCGTGCTGCTAGCCCACAGCAGTCAATTTTGCAACAACAATTTCACCCTTTGTGCGACGCGAACTTTTCTACCAGTTACACACAGCCAGTAGGCAAGAGCATCACCGATATTACCTCACTGTTCCAGGGTATTGGGTTGCCGGAGGACTCGTGCGTCTTCAATCCCGCGCTGGTACACGTAGCTGGAAAGATATATTGCCTTTTTGCGCGTGTATACCAAGCAAGGGAGACCTTCAGGCGTTGCAAGCTTGGGCGTTTGGACCGACCTCCTTTCCTTGACGGCTGGCGAGGCGAATCAACAAACGTTTTGGCTATACTGCGGCTACGCAAGCGAGGAGACAGTCGCCAGCTGCATGCAAAATTATTGGGCTATTCGTATTTGAGCGATTCGAACCATGAGGACGGACGTTTGTTCAAGGACGCGAACGGACGTGTTTTCGTTTACTTGGCGCTGCCGATGGGCGCAGCTCCCAAGCGTGCCGTCGTCAATACCGTTTCCCGAGTACTGATCCGTTGCAATCGAACAATGGACCACTGTAATGTGTCGCTGGGCTACCCTCGCCTGTTGCCGTATTTCGGTGGCTCCAGCGTCATGGACAAGAACTGGGTGCCCTGGAACGGCACGGCATTCATGTCGTACTCACATTACGGGACGTTTGGACCCCACTCCGTCTTCAACTGGGCTTCATACAACGAGCCTGTGTTCCACACCGGCTTTGACGCTGTCGCTGAGGACGGGGTGTTCCGGATGTTCGCGGACCAATACGGGAAACTTCTGCACCTGTCGGGGGGTTCACCGGCGATACTGGAGCAGCCAGGCGGCCAGTCGTTCTTGGCAGTCGGGCACCTCAAGGCGCACCCGGGGTGCTTCCACCCCGAGGCGAGGCCGCTGTGGGCCAATCAGTCCAGTTCTACGGGAGCCAGCACCCGCTGCGCCCACCTGGCGCACTCCAGTGACGCCGCCCAGAAGCAGGAGGTGCCGTCAATGGCATTCGCCTTCGGGTACGTACTGACACGCTTCCCGCCATGGCGCCAGTGCTCGCACGTTGCGGACCCCCTTTCCCAATGAGCTCCCACTTCTCCTCTCGTTGGGCTTCGCTGAGCCTCCCTTACAATGCCGAGCGTGTACCAAGGATCCCATCTGCACCCTACGTTCCATGCCCCCTCCCACCCTCGACATGCCAGCTGCTGCTCCGATCCCTCCCTGACCGCCCCAGTCTGCAGCCTGTGTGCGGTGCTGCCCGTTCCCCTCTCCGCCTTTCCTGGCCCGCCATCCCCACCTGCACCCATCCAGCCGGTATAAGAGGCCAAGATATGACACGTGCCCCTCTGCCCTGTGGTGCGGATGCAGACTGGACGACGTGGGCGTCCACTACCCCCTGGAGTACGCCTTCTTCTTCTACCGGTGCGTCGATGGGCGATGCAGCGGGGCCCCCTCGCAGCACGCCCCTGGGCGGGGCTTGAGGCGCCGGCTCCCAGTGGGCCGTGGACTGGCAGCGCGGAGTGCGGCTGGTCGACGTCCATGGATTGCGGCGAAGCAGCACGGGCTGGAGCCTGTTGCCATGGGCATGAATGACCTGCTGGAGGGCCTCATAGTGCTAGCGGGCTAGGCTAGGCTAGGCTAGCGTGCTTGGGACTGTGCCCTTGAGCGCTCTGGCTGGAACGCCGCAACGGCCTCACTCCGGTCCGGCTCCCGGCTCTTCCCTCCCGAGGCTAACCCAACTGGACGTTTTCCCAATGTCGTGATGGTGCAGGTTCAACGCAACAGCGCCGTACAACATAACGCACATCAGCAACGGCTTTATACCCTACACGGGAGGAAGTGCGAGCGGCCACAGTGGCATTGTGTTCCCGATCGGGCTCGAACGATTTGGGCCGGAGGAGTACATCGTAACGTACGGTGACTCCGACCAGGCCAGCAAGGTGCTGCTGCTAGCTGCCAGCCAGGTCGATGCCATGCTATGGCCTCTGTCCAAGATAGGAGAGAACCTGGATGACTACACCGTTTGTGCGCTGCCATGTGAGGGAGTGGCTGACTGCACGCATTGAAACGTGAGAGCGGCTGCTGGCGCCACCACACGCTGTGTTGCAACCCTGCGCATACCTTCATGGGGGCAAGGACGGCCGTGCCGATACCGCATGGCGATACGGGTTTAGCTTCGGACGAAGATGACTTGAAGATAGATGTTGTTGACAAGCACACGTGAAAGCCCGCGCTCTGCTGCATTCGTGCTGCGGGCTGCATGCTGAATCCGTGCTGCTTGCGTTGCTTGCGTGCGTTGGGAACCTGCCGGGCGCGTTTCGTGGTTGATAACGGTATAGTACGGACACGTGTCTGCTGCCTTCAAGGGCAGCTGCTACGCGCGCGTGGGGAGCGGTGAGGGCGCCGTGTGGCCGTCGTTGGCGGGGCTCATGCCTGCGAGGCGCATGTGTTTGTGGGTGGCCTTTGGGCGGGCAGGGAGGGCTGGGCATCAATCCTTTGCTGGATCAGGCTGGATCCTTCGCTGGGCTTGGGACGGCGCTAGGAAATCTCCTTTAGGCAGTGCTATGCGATTATCCGTCAGGGTTGGGCTTAAGCGGGGACCATAACAGGTTGTTAGGAGACCACAGAAGACAGTGGTATGCAATGAGGCACCGAGTTGGGCTTGAGCGGGGGGCATCCAAGGGTGTGAGAGACGCTGGAGAGATGTACGTACGTCATGTCATGGACTGACCTATCCCCCGAGAAAGCTCATCATCGGCAATAAAGCCGTCACGGCGTCCCAGTGGCCGCCCCATGCAAGGGAGGTGCGATTTTGGTGCGTCTGCAGGTGTCACTAGACGTTCGTACATAGTGCTGATGCCGTGCAGTTTGGACACCGTAATTGGAGGCCATGCTGGTCGTGGACCAAAAACAGGGAGGCCATGATTGGTGTCCGGGGTGCGGCAGTTGCCTTCTTGTCTTCTAGTTGCATTCTGTCGCTCGCTCATGAGGTGGTGCAGGTGTGTGTAAGCAGTGATCCAGCCATGGATGCGCCACGATCGAAGCCTCCTTTCCGACGCCATTGTAAGCATCTTGGATATGGTTGGAATCTTCGCGGCACCTTGGCATATGCTACAACGTGCGCGCCCGATCGGCACCCTGCCCTCCGGAGGACGTGCTGGACCCACCGCGCACGGTTGGTACCGCCACCTTCTGCTCGACTTGGCCAACAGCGCGACGGTGGCCGGCGCTCGTCAGCGATTGAAGGGTCGGGGGGCCCCAATGAGGTTGTGAGATGGACACCCACGCCCCGCAGCGCGTGTTTTAGTCCCACACGTAAGGCCCCACTCGCGGATGAGCTATGCGTATGTCCTCCTGACAGCTGATGGCAAGCTCGTGCGATGCGATGATGCGCAGAGTCAGCGCCGCACGTGCGGGTCCAGGCTTGAGATCCCGAAGGCGGCCTGCATGACGCGGATGGCTGCAGCCGAGGCCCAAGCGCCGTGAGGGTCAGGAAGAAGGGTTTCCTGTTCCGATACTCCGAAGCATCCAGAGCCCCATGCGATGGGTTGCAGGTGCGACTGGGTGCAGGCCTTCCTGGGCAAGACGTTCGCGTACGCATCATGTCTTGGAGGAGTCTGCAGATCTGACCCTGCGGTCCAAACTACCTAGCGATATGCTTGGCATAGGTCGTCCTCAAAGCTTCGGCGCTAGCTGGCTGACAAAGTTCGCGCTCCGCCGTGCCGCGACCTAGCAGCGGAGCACGAGAAAATGGCAGACGGCACAGTGAGATCCTTAGCTAGGCATTCACAGTGAAGGTTCTTATATCTGTCCTGGCCGATATGCCCACTGTTCGCTTTCACAGAATCAGCATCGCACTTAATGTCGCGGCACAAAGCCGCGTACTCCTTATGTTAAGAAAGAATATCTGTGGACAGGTCTTTTACCGCAGGAGTTATTTGCTGGCTTTTCAAGTCACACGGCGGGCGACATATGTAACGTTCATCCACTCGCGAATCCTATCGTACCTTTCATGCTAGGGTGCAAGCTAGTTGTTCACGGCATTCCACTCAGAAATACATAGTCATTCTAGGTAAGCCGCATGGACGGCGAGTCTGTCTGGCACGAGCTACTGCTGCGAGACCTTTGAGCTTCTTGTCGGGTAAGGAACAACAAGCGCCAATGCCTATGCACCTTTACAAGCCTTGCGAAACACATGAATCAATTAGTTAAGGCTGCTTGAAGCAAATTAAAGCCGAAACGTGGCATAGCACCCTCGCAAGTGCAACTGGCCGCCAAGGATAACGACCCCGTCGTACATGTGCAGTTGCGAATCCGCAACATACTTAATCCGGCGGACTGCTTAAGGTTTTCCTATAAGAGGTACATAAGGGACCTAATTGAGACGCCATATAACAATCCACACAAGGACCTGTGGCGACTGTGCAAGGTGTCGGTAGTCGCTTTTCCTGAGCAGTGAGCACCATCGCCTCAGTTTACTTGCCGTGCCGTCGGAGCTAGTCGCTTCATAGTTCAACATGGCGACCATGAATGGTGTTAACCTCTTGTCGCGAAGGCTTAACGCGTTATTGCTGGTAGCCATCGTCGGATGTGGCATAATCGGCGTCCGCGGCGCCCGAAAACTTCAACAGGATGCCGCTTATCAAGACGGTAAGCGGATTGTACCTATAGAGGCCTGCAAACTGCGTTGCAGCAATCGTTGATGACATGGCGCGCTACGGGGTTTACTATAACCACTGGGCCTTAGCCTGCGACGGCTCGGAGCGTACGCTGACATCTATTTCTATGTAAATTATTGCATGTTGACGCAGAATTCTTGTCCATTGATGGTTTATCTGAAGATCAAGCAAATTCCGAAGAACTGCGGGCCAGGATCGAGGATGTCGTCTCGGCGCTGACTCGTTCTGTCGAGGACAGCAACAGCCTACACCGCCTGCTCTTCGCCACCGGAACCTACCCTCCCTCGCCGGCACCACCGGCAGCTCCTTCGCCACCGCTGCCTCCGCCCCCGTCGCCACCGCCCTCTCCTCCCCCACCGATGCCTCCCGGCCTGGCCCTCAAGCTGGAGGACTACAGCGCCAAGTTTGTCAACGCAACCATCACCGCCGACCTGAACGTCACCAGCAAAGAGTCCCTGCGCCAGTTCGTCGAGCGGTTCAAAAACCTGACGGCGCACTTCCTCGGCATCCTGCCAAGCGACATCATCGTCCGCGGCGTCTTCAAGGGCGGGCAGCTCCTCGTCCGGCGCCTCACGCTTGCCAGGACGGAGCGCACGTGGACCCAGCGCCAGCTGGCCTCTTCCCTGCCTCATGGAACCAACATGCGGATGCTGATCCACGTGCGCACCTACGCCGCCGACGGCCCCCTCCTCAACGCCCTCCGCGCCCAGGAGCACGGCCTACTCCACCCCGCATCGACTGCAGACCACCAAGATCAAGATGATGACGCAGACGCAGACGCCTCCCGCCGCAGCCTAGCTTCCGGCGCCGAAGGAGACGTGGTGGTGGTGGACTTCACCGTGGTGTTGTTGGTGGAGGTGCCGCTGCCGCCGTCGCCGCCGCCCAGCCCGCCGCTGGCGCCTGGCATGCTGGCACCTCCCATGGCGCCTCCGTCCCCTCTCTCACCACCGCCCCGGCCGCCCCGCCCGCCGCCGATGCCGGCCTTCGACCTGGACAAGCTCGCAGAGGAGCTGGGCGCGGACGTGGTGGTCCGCGCCGTCCCGCCGCCGTCGCCGCCGCCACCACCGCCGCCGTCGCCACGAAGCCCTGTGCCCCCCTCCCCGCCGCGCCACCTGACCTCGCTCAACGTGATTGACGTCCTGGGACACGGCAGCATCAGGGCCTCCGCCACCGCCTCCAACGCCTCGGCGGCGGTGGTGTGGTCGGACGGTCCCGCGTTCCGCGCCCAACGCAAGCGGCACAGCGCCCTCAACTTGGTGTTTGTGGACAAGCGCAAGACCTGCAAGGTGCGGCCCGGCGTGTGCGCCCCCTGCGCCCGCGCCTGGATGGCGTCTTCCACCTGGCGCACGGTGCCCATCTACTTCCGCGAGCCGATCCAGCTGGCCACGATCAAGATCCTGCAGCTCCGGAACCCCGGTGTGGTTAAGGTGCAACTGTTGCCGTGGCCCGCCACTGCCATCCCCGAGCTGCCCGCGCTGCTGCCCCTGAACGGCACCTTGGGCTCGCCCGTTTGGGACACCCCCCACGACACCACCGCCTGCGGCACCAGTCTGGTGATCCAACTGCCCTCGGAGCGCTCGGGCGTGGGCCTGCGCGTGCCTCCGCGCGGCAGCCAGGCGTCGCTGGCGCCGTTGCTGCGCGGCACGGCTGCGGGCGGCGTCGTGATCACCGTCAAGGAGCAAGGGACGACGGACAAGGAACTCACGTTGATTGAGTCGGTGCGCTTCAGCGGCCGGGTGCTGTACCCGCGCGACGCGGCGCGCTACGGCGGCTTGTGATTGATGAGCGGGCGCGCCGCGAGGGGCGCCGGCGCTGCAGGCTTGAGTGAGCGGCAAGTTGAATGCTGGTGGTGCGCGTGATGCTGTTTGTGGTGGTTGATGTTAATGTAAGTCTGGTGCTGCCGGCGCTGCTGATGCAGCTGTGTAGGTGTCGGGGCAGGTCGCGACGGGTCGTGGCGGAGTGGGTGAGAGGAAACCCGTTGGGGCGGGGTGGGAGTGGGTGCATCTGGCAAGTGAATAGTGACGGATGGAGAATAAGCTGGGGCGCCTAGTCAGCATTTGGGCATACCGCAAGCTGTGCAACGAGCGGGGGCCGAAGTAGTATGGGATGTCGTCGGAGGCGAGGAGTTGGGGCTGACTTGACTGGGGCTGGACTGTGTGCTGCCACCATATTAGGTGATATATTCTTCCACGCCATGACCACCTTCAAGCACTATCGGTAGTTAGCAATGGTATCCTAACTAGGCATTCGCCGACTTCGATTTCTTTTTTCATGTATTTATACCCTGCACTACGACTAGGCGCAACGTTTAGTGACGATTTTTACACCCCTTAGGCGCGCGTCTAGGAGCGCGGTGGATGAGCCCTAGAGTGCGCGCAGACGCCTTGCACAGCTCGGCGCGGCACGCGTGCCCTGGCGGACGAAAGCCTACCGATTCGCCTGGGGCTGTTAGAGCGCGATTGTGCGCTGTAGCACTGCGACAGCAGTGGCTCACTGTGGACATTACTAGAACCGCTACGGTTGATTGATTGTAGCTGACAGCACTCTGAACGCAGGCATGTGTCTTGAGTGCGATTATAGGTGGCTATGTCCGATGCGTGCAGGTTTGAACATCGACTTGCTTGAACATCGACTTGCGTCGGCGGTTTGCCGCCCTCCTAAGGGTCCATTGACCTGAGCGACCACGTAACCCGCCAGCCGGCTGGCCACAGGAGTTCGCCTCCGACTGTAACAGAGATTATGTGATGTGCGCGTCCGCTTCCGCTTCCGCTGCTCAACGGATTAGGCATTTGTGCGCGGGTGGTATGCAAGGAACGGTCGTGCACGAGGACAATGGGCACATCACCGTGAAAATAGCACACTGGCGTGGTATTGCATACCGGTAACAGTAACTACTACCGGTGTCCATGGACTGAGCGCTTCTTGCTGCATAGCATAGGCCAGCTTAGTCATGATGGTTCAACAGCTAACCCCGGGACCTTCGGTGCAGGGCAGCACTTGGGCCAGCCTCGAGCTGTGTACTTTCCTTTCTGCGCAGACGATTTGACGCCAAAAAGAGTATACCTAGAGGGCGATTTCAGCTAGAGGGCGCTTCAGCATTCCTTTAAGTTTCGTGAACTCTTGCTGCTGGGCAGCCCGGCAACAGCCTGTGGTGGGCAACACTGTTGCACGGACGCTCTAATTTGCATGTTGACGTAACGATGCCGCGCACATTGCGGACCGGCCTCGCTGCCAAGCTGAGATGGACGCCCCAACCCACTAAGACCTTAAAGATGACCACTTTGGGCATAAGTAGCTGCCGCTACGAGAAGCATGGCGAACGGCAGGCATTGGGGCTTCTGAAGGCCAAGACGGCCGGAGACTGAAGTATTGCGCAAGGAGAGCTGCAGTACTTTCGACGTCATGTTTGTGAACCGTGCTGCACCTGCTTACCGGAAACGGCAGAGGTCTGAATCTGCCCTAGCGCCTTCAAATCCGATTACCCTAGGCCCCGCTTCGCTGCCGCCTGTAAGGCCCCTCACCGGAAGCTGTGATTGGCCTCCCCTTCGTAAAGCTCGGCAGCCCGTTGGTGCTTCTGGATGCGAGCCCCAAGGGCCGAGCTGCTGGAAGGCTCCGTCTTGGAAGGCTTTTTCTCAGGCCGGGTCAGAGGCCGGAATAGATGGCGCCCAATAGCGAATCCTTGCGCGTCGTTCCAGCCAGGGCCAGCTCCTACAAAAGGGGAAGTGCCAACCTGCGACAGGGCTCGTCGGGCTGGTCGGGGTTCCAGCCGTCGGCCAGCTCCAGCTTACCAGTTATCGAGTGGAAGGGACCGGTTCGCCCGACGCGGGAGAACCACTCGCTAAGAGATGATGGCATGCCCTTCACGGCCTCGGGCGCAGCGGTTGCCAGCTCGCGACCCGGGGCGGTTAGGCAACCACCACTCCTCCACGTACCCGAGGAGGTGCTCAGGCCCCACGTCTGCCAAAACCAATACCCTCCCCCACGCTTTCCAGCCAAGCCGAAAGCTCTGCAGCGGCCGAATTCTGACGTTCCCGAGTGGAATCGGTCAGGGCGCCATCCATGACGGCTTGTGCCTTCAGCAAACCTCGCTCGAAGGACCCGGCGTCGGGAAGAGGGAGCACAAGGGGCGCCCGCCGAGCTATCCGGGCAGAGGGTAGCCAGGCCGTGCCTGCATAATGAAGGTAGATCAGCGCAAACAAAAGACGGCCTGGACGACTAAAATGCGCGCGGACCCAACATAGTCTGGGGCCCACTGTAACCGGTACTACTAATAGAGTGCGGGGCCGCCGTGAGTTGTAACCAGGGGCAAGGAGGCCGAGTTGCTCTGTCAGGCCGGCGAACGGCTCGCGAACAAAGGTGCGGTCGATCCGAAAAGGGCCGATCTGAAAAGGGCCCTAAGGATCGCGACAAGGCCCTTCGAAACTAATTAATTGACCCATCAGTCCGTGCCGAAATGCTCCACGGTCCGAATCCGATGACCCGCCGTACGAGGAAAGGGCGGGGCTCGGGGTCGAGAGATCCAGTGTGTGGTTTGCCCGACCCAGCCCCCATCGATTCAAGGCGGGGGCGCCGGCCAAGATCGGGCACGGAGGGGTCCAACACCGACTGGCGCCCGGAGGATAGGGGAAGTGGGGAAAAAGCGACTTGCAGCTGCGGAGGCCTCACGAAGCCAGAGGCGCGTCTTACATTGCTGATCCCAACCTGCACATGTGTATTAGTAGCGAGATCAAGAAGACGTATAACGAGATTCTATATATTAGTAGCGAGATCAAGAAGACGTATAACGAGATTCTGTGCAGAAAACGCTCGACCAGGCTGCTGGTGACGAGGTTGGGGGTGCCGTGGAACGGAGTACGGCGCCGCGGAAGGAAGGCCAACGAAACCCTTTCCGGCAGGAGAATACAGGGAGACTAAAGCCGTATGAGAGGCTCACTTTGTCCGTTCACGCTAGCTGTCCACACACATATAGTCAGACGCATCTGCTTCACGCTCGTTTCGAATAAGGATGTGTGTGCGTCGCTTCTGCAGTTTACATGGCCGGTTCGGCTCCTGGCCTGACGAGGCCTCAATTGTCAAACACACACAAATACACAAACAAAGACACACTCATATATTTTTGTTATTCTAACCACTCGTCTGAAACCTTTAAGTCAGCCCGTGGTGATAAGTTGGGTTGGGTTGCGTCGGAGTGTTGCATGCTCAGGCTGGACACCAGATGCCACCTCACAGCCAGCTGCAAAGACTCGCTGCGGCTGTACGTGCACACCCAATCACGAGCGCAGCCCTACAGCCCTACCTTGAAGGGGTTCACTCCACACCCTCCCGCCCGCGTCATGGCACCGCGTCAGACGACATGGCGGGGTCGTGCCTGCAAAACGCAGGGCGTGGAAGCAAGCCCATCGGATGATCGGATGGCGCCGGCTCCCTCCCCACCAACACACCCAACAAGGAACAACCTGTCAACGTTGCAAGACGCCCGCATTGCCTGCGTTCGTGCTCCACCTCCCACACTCCGGACACGTCACAAACACCAAAACATGTTCCACCGCCCGGACCTCAGCGGGCAGTCTGCCGTCCTACGAGGTCAACAGCAACAACGCCTGCTCGGGGCTAGTGTGGGTTTGGGCTGCACCGGGTGTTAAGTAACGAAGCCGCGTGGTGCAGTTTGCAACACGCCAACGAACACACACAGAACTAAGTTTAGAATCCCATATGAGTCGCGCGGCGGGTACTCGCCCCCTGTCGGCTCGGGTGACGCTTCACGTGAGGCTATACTCCTCATCACACGGCATCCGTCGTCGGCGACTCTTGCGTGTTCCCGTTCCGTTCCTGGACGCACATCGCGGTCTCTTAGCCCTCAGCCCAAGCGTCCGAAGCGCGCCCGCTTCCCACTGCACCGTACGGCCTAATGCTCAGTACGCCAGCCCCGACGACACATCAATGCTGCTTCCGCCACCCCTCAAGCCTCCGCACCGCTGCGGGTATGTCGCCGTTCCGCCACCGCCATCGCCTGTACCTACGACCCCTACTCGGCCCCCAGCCG
Source organism: Yamagishiella unicocca (assembly GCA_003116995.1). Taxonomy (NCBI): domain Eukaryota; kingdom Viridiplantae; phylum Chlorophyta; class Chlorophyceae; order Chlamydomonadales; family Volvocaceae; genus Yamagishiella; species Yamagishiella unicocca. Next base: position 131,525 of record BDSL01000130.1, on the reverse strand, counting down.
AGCAGCGGCACGCCGCTCCGCGCTTTGCCCCCTTTGCTCGCGCGTCCCCGCCCTCAGGGGGATCAGCCGTGCCTTCAACTGGCCCCAGCACGGCCGACGATGTCCTCCCCAGATATCATGATACCCCTGCCGCACACTTTGCTCCATCACACCACACCACACGGCACCAACACCCTACCGCCGCCTTGGCAACGGCACCAACAACTTAGCCATCGGCAGCCTTGTGGGCTGGCTGGCTGAAACATGTTCCCTCCCCATCTTTTTGTCCAAGCCACCGCCCCTCCCGCCCCACAGCTCAGCGCCAGACGACCGGCCGTAGCATCATGTGAATTGGCCTGGTCACCATCAACGGCGGAGTAGGGGTGTCCGTCGGAGGAGTGTCCGTCACACACACACACGCACACACACGCACATACACCGCCGACGGCGCGGGCCTGGGGTCCCGCCAAGGCACCAGGTAAGGGCTGCGGGGAAGCTAGCCGAGCCGCCGCCCGCCCGACTGACGCAGCAGGGCGGAGTCAATCAAAGCAAAGGGGCGCGGGGCTTTCCGTCGCACCACAACATCACGAGGGGCGCCGCCAAAAGAATACGAACCGGTCACGTGTCATCCCACCCCCCCCCACGGGTCTTCGTTTTACCCACCCACCAGGGCGGCCCAGCTACTAGATGACGAGATGGCTTGACTGTGTGGCGCTAAGCGCCGCCCTTACAGCCAGTCCGCCACGACTCTCCGGCGCCAGGCGCACCGTACCAGCGCACGTCAAAACAGGTGCACACGCCTACACGGGAGCTCTGCGGCTTAGCGCTGAACCGATACGAACAGACGGACGCACGCCGGCGCACGCCAACGAGTACCTGCCTGCCAGAGCCTGACGGAGATCATGGCCGTGATGATGGCCGTGATTATGATCGTGATGATGATCGTGATGATGATCGTGATCTGGAACCATCGGATCATATTGCGCGGCGAGCTCCGGGGGGGGGCCGGCAACAGCCGAGGAGGAGGCGCGCACGGCTTGCCCGCCGACGACGGCGTGTCGATGGCCCGCGGGTCGCAGTACGGCGGCAGGACCGACCGCTCAGGCGCGCTGTCGGTGGCGGCAACGACGCCGGCCATGGCCATACGGCGAGCGGCGCCATGCCAGGCGCCGTACGCCCATGCGCGCCTCTTACAACGGACCCCCGCCAGCACCCCCCCCTAGGCTGCCAGGTTCGAGGAGAGCCGCAAGCTGCTGCTGCCAGACGCTCAGACTACCAAGCCTGGCGGTGGCGCCCCCGTCACCACCAGCGGCTGCGCGCGGCATCGGCTCCGAGCGGCGATGGTTGTGCAGGTGGTGCTCGTAGCCCTCCGGACTGCCGGCCGCCAGGCCACCGCCCCGCCCGGCGCCGGCCGCCGCCGCCAGCACCCCCCCAGCGCCGCCCATGCCGCCGCCGATGGCGCCGAGAGCCGCGAGGGCGGGTATGGGCACGCTGTGGCTGGGCGCCCCAAGACCCCCGCCACCCCCGGCCCCACCGCCTCTTTGGTATGGGCCTGAGTGCGGGTTTTGCTGGTGGTAGTTTTGCTGGTGGCTGCTGGGGCCCCCCGGCTGACCGAACCCCCCGCCCCCGCCCGCACGCATAAGGGCGGCCTGAAAGGCCCCGGCGGGCCCCCCCCCTCGTAGGGCAGCCGCCAGCTCCATGTTCGCAACCAGCGCGGCCAGGGTGCGGTTGGGGTTGCCGCCGAATGGCCCGCCCGCGCCGCCGCCGCCTCCACGGCCGCCGTTCTCGCTGAAAGCGCCGGCCCCCAGTGCGGCGCCTAGTAATGCGTGCAGCCCTGCCGCAGCCGCCACCTGCTGCTGGTGGTGTTGTGGGTGTTGTTGTTGGTGTTGTGGGTGCTGTTGGTGGTGGTGTTGCTGCTGGCGTAGTTGCTCGCGCTCCCTCAGTTGCTGCTGCAGGAAGAGGAGGCCCGAGTGCGGCTGCTGTTGTTGCTGCTGTTGTTGCTGCTGTTGTTGCTGGTGCTGTTGTTGCTGTTGTTGTTGATGTTGTTGCTGCTGCTGTTGCTGTTGCTGTTGTTGCCTCTGTAATTGGTGCTGCTGCTGCTGGTGGATGGACGCGGAGTAGGTGTGGTGCGGCTGCAGCGGCAGCGACTCCTGCTCCTGCCTCTCCTCATGCGCCGCCTGGGCCACCGCCGCCAGCAGCGACGCCAGCCCGTTGCCATGGGCTCCATGCGGCCCGGAGGACTGCGGACCCGAGCCCAACCCCCCCGCCGCCCCCGGCCCCGTCCCACTGCCGCCCCAGAACGCAACCTTGCTGGCCCCACTGTCACCGCCGGCGGCGCGCTTGCTGCCCAGACCGCCGCTGCCTAGACCGCCGCTTCCATAGCCGCCGCCGCCGCCGGCACCGTCCCCCATCATCGAGCCTGGGCTGCGCTGTCGCAGCACCGGGCCGCCGCCACGGTCCCCCCTGTGCAAGTGCTCCGTCGGGTCCCCGCTCCCCCCGCCTCCCCCCAGCGCGGGCTGCTGCTGCTGCTGTCCGTTCGCCCCGTGCGGCACGTGGCCGCCACGCGGTGACGTCAGCACCGCCAGCTGGGTGGCCAGGTCCGTGCCCTCTGGCCCCCCCTGAGGCAGGCCGGAGGAGAGGAAGGCCAGCAGCTCGAGGGACTCCAGGGAGGCCAGCGGGCCGCCCAGGCCGGCGGCCGCCGCCGTGGCGGCGGCGCCGGCAAAGGGCCCCGCGCCGCCGCCGGTGCTTTGTCCGGCTGCGAAGCCGCCTGTGTTGCGGTGCGCTCCCGAGGCTGCTCGCTGGCCGCCGCTGCCGCTGGCTCCGGACCGGTCGCTGCTGGCAGTCGCATGCCTCAGCCTGAGCTGCGAGCCACCGCCTACACTGCCTGCACCGCCTCCGTCGCCACCGCCGCCTCCGTCGCCCTCCCTCCCACCGCCTGCGCTTCCAGGTCCCCGCTTTCGCGGCCGCTGCTCGCTGGCGCCGCCGCTGTCGGTGGTGGTCGGCGCGGGCACCCGGCCGCCGACCGCCGCCCTTCCGCGATGCGGCTGCTGCGGAAGCGGCTGCTGCGGTGGCTTCTGTGGTTGCTGCGGCTGCTGGCCGCTCAAGCCGCCACTCTTGTTGCTCCGGCCGCCAACGCCGCCTGCGGCGCCGCTGCCGGCGCCGCCGATGGCGTTGCCGCGGCGGCGCTTGGCGTCGCCGTCGGTGTCCACCACCACCACCTGCGCCGCTATCTCATTGAGCAGCTCCTGCGGCAGCCCCGTGCTGAAGGGCGTGTGATGGATCTCCGCCAGGGACACCTCCTGCAGCCAGGCGCCGCCACAGACGCCGTTACGGACGCCGCCACAACAAGAGCAGAGCAAGGGGTCGCAGGCCGTAATGACCGGGCGTAATGAGTATTCGAGCTGTGGGAGTGGTGGGAAGCACCCCTTGTGTTGGCATGTTGGCTAGCTCCCATGCTGCACCGCGAACTGGCCGCACCTCGGGCTGTGTCTCTCCCATGCACCCTCCCCCATGCACCTCCCCCATGCACCTCCCCCATGCACCTCCCCCATGCACCTCCCCCATGCACCTCCCCCATGCACCTCCCCCATGCACCCTCCCCCATGCACCTCCCCCATGCACCTCCCCCATGCACCCTCCCCCATGCACCTCCCCCATGCACCTCCCCCATGCACCTCCCCCATGCACCTCCCCCATGCACCTCCCCCATGCACCTCCCCCATGCACCTCCCCCATGCACCTCCCCCATGCACCTCCCCCATGCACCTCCCCCATGCACCTCCCCCATGCACCTCCCCCATGCACCCTCCCCCATGCACCCTCCCCCATGCACCTCCCCCATGCACCTCCCCCATGCACCTCCCCCATGCACCTCCCCCATGCACCCTCCCCCATGCACCCTCCCCCATGCACCTCCCCCATGCACCTCCCCCATGCACCTCCCCCATGCACCTCCCCCATGCACCTCCCCCATGCACCTCCCCCATGCCCTCTCGTCAATGCAACCCTCCCCCATGCACCTCCCCCATGCACCTCCCCCATGCACCTCCCCCATGCACCTCCCCCATGCACCCTCCCCCATGCACCCTCCCCCATGCACCTCCCCCATGCACCTCCCCCATGCACCTCCCCCATGCACCTCCCCCATGCACCTCCCCCATGCACCTCCCCCATGCCCTCTCGTCAATGCAACCCTCCCCCATGCACCTTCCCCCCCCACACCACTACACACTCCCGGCCCCACCTGCGGCACCTCGGAGCTCCTGGCTGCCGCACCCAGGTGCCCCCCCAGGCCCATGCTGAGGGTGGGCTGACGGGGCAGGCGGCTGCCGCCGTCGCTGTCCCTGGGGGCAAACAGGCAAACACACGCAGCGCGGGGACGGGGGGCCCGGAGTCCAGGGGGGGGGGGGTTAGGCGCCAGGGGGCCAAACACAAGCAGGGCGTGGGCGGGGGGGAGCCCAGGGTCCGGGTGTGTATGTGTGTGTGTAAATTAATGTACGGCCGACAAATCGACGGGCGGGGGCTTAGGAGTCAAGGGAAGGCAGTATATCGAAACCCTGCCGGCCGCCCAAGTGATCGCACGGCGACCTGATGTGCAGCCGAGGTGGGCTGTGGCAGCGGGCACCCCCCCCCCACGTGCACTAGGGTACGAACAGAAGCACATGATGTACGAACGGAAGCGCATGACGTACGAACGGAGGCACATGGCGTACGAACATAAGCACATGGGGTAACACCACAGGGGCTGCCCATGGGCTAACACCCATTTCCATGGATTGATGGCGCCCACGCACCGCATCTCTCCTTCATCTCCCTCCTCCTCTTCCTCCTCCTCCTCCTCGTCGTCCTCGTCCTGCGAGCTATCCTCACGGCCGCCGAACCCAGCGGCACCACGAGCGGCAGCACCAGCGCGAGCCGCAGCACGCGCCGCAGCACGAGCGGCAGCACGCGGACCAGCGCGAACAACACCAGCACGGGCAGCGTCAGCAGCAGCACAGCCGGCGGCGTCTACCGGCTTCCGCTGCCGCAGCGTCCGCCGCGGCTTCCCCTCGTCGTTCACGTCCATCTGGTCGCCGCCCTCCGGCGCCGCCGCCACCGCTGCCTCCTCACCGTCGCCGCCGCCGCAGCCCGGCGCCGCCGCGGCGGCGGCCACTCGCTCCAGCTTCATCCCCACCGGCCGCGGCCGCCGGCCATGCGGCCCCGCCCCCTCGGCGGCGGCGGCGGCGGTTGCTTTACTCGCGTCCAGGCCCTCACTGACATCACGTGATGGCACCATGGTGATCCGACCATCCGGTCCGAAGCTGAAGCTGGGCAGCAGTGAGGCCATGCCCAGGGAGCCGAGCAGCGGCTGGCCGGAGGGGCCGGCGAGGCAGGAGGTGAGGGAGGGGACGGAGGTGATGGTGGTGAGCAGCTGCGCGGTGGGGGCGCCGCCGGTGGTGGCGGTGTTCGCGGAGGGGGTGCGCTCCGGGGAGGGCGGCAGCGGGGAGGGGTGCGGCGAGGAAGGGGGGGAGCGGGCGCGCTTGCGCGCCACGCCACGATTGCCGGCAGCGCCGGTAGCACCAACACCGCCGGTAGCGCCAACACCGCCAGCAGCGCCAACACCACCAGCAGCGCCAACACCGCCAGCAGCGCCGGTAGCGCCAACACCGCCGGTAGCGCCAACACCGCCAGCACCGCCGGTAGTGCCAACACCGCCGGCACCGCGAGAAGCGCCGGTACTGCCAGTACCGACAACACCGCTGCCAGCCCCAGACCCGCCGGCAGCGCCAACACCGCTGCCAGCCCCAAACCCGCCGGCAGCTCCAACACCGCCAGCAGCTCCAACACCGCCGGCAGCGTCACCACCGCCGGTAACTCCAACATCACCGGCAGCTCCAACACCGCTGGCAGCGGCACCACCGCCGGTAGTGCCAACACCGCCGGCAGCGGCAACACCACCAGCAGCGCCGCCGCCAGCTGGGTCTGCGGTGGCCGCGCCCCCCGGCAGCCCCGACACGCGGCTCAGGGGGAAGCAAGTGCCTCCGGGACCGCCACCGGGCTGCCCAGGGCCGGGAAGGCCCCGGCAGATGTTCACATGGTTGTGGGCGGGGCCGGCAGCGGCTGCGGCAGCCCCAGCTGCGGCGGCCGTGGCGACGTCTAATCTGTCTTGCCGCTGCTGCTCGTGCTGCCCCCAGAGCGCCTGCGGGGTGACAGCGGGAGGAGGGTGGAGAAAGGAGGGCTGGTGAGCTCCGAGGTGTACCACGAGTGTACGTTGTTGGGAGCAAGGCACCGCTTGGTGAGGGGCCGGGAGGGGTGAGCAGTCAGTGGGGAGTACGGCAGCAGGGCGCCACACCGCACCACCTTAACGAACCCGGCGCGGCCCGGCGCTTCGTCCTGACCCTCCCCTCCCCTCCTCATCCTGCCAGCCCCTCTCGTCCTGCCAGCCCGCCTCGTCCTGCCAGCCCCTCTCGTCCTGCCAGCCCTCCTCATCCTGCCAGCCCGCCTCATCCTGCCAGCCCGCCTCGTCCTGCCAGCCCGCCTCGTCCTGCCAGCCCTCCTCATCCTGACAGCCCGCCTCGTCCTGCCACCCCTCGTCCTGTCAGCCCTCCTCGTCCTGCCAGCCCCTCTCGTCCTGCCACCCCTCCTCATGCTGCCCCCGGCATCACCTGCAGACGCGCTCCGAGTCCCAGCGTCCCAGCCCCGGACGGCTGCTGCTGCAGCCCACCCGCCATGGCATTCATGTTGGCGGCCGCCAGCGCCGTGAGCTCCCCCGACACCGCCCCGCCCTGACCGTGCCCCTGGTTGCCCTGCTGCCCCAGCTGCACCGCTTGTCCTTGTTGCCCGAGCTGCACCGCTTGTCCCTGTTGCCCGAGCTGCACCGCTTGTCCCTGTTGCCCCAGCTGCACCGCCTGTCCTTGTTGCCCCAGCTGCACCGCTTGTCCCTGTTGCCCGAGCTGCACCGCCTGTCCTTGTTGCCCCGGCTGCACCGCTTGTCCCTGTTGCCCCAGCTGCACCGCCTGTCCTTGTTGCCCCAGCTGCACCGCTTGTCCCTGTTGCCCCAGCTGCACCGCTTGTCCCTGTTGCCCCAGCTGCACCGCCTGTCCTTGTTGCCCCAGCTGCACCGCTTGTCCCTGTTGCCCGAGCTGCACCGCTTGTCCCTGTTGCCCCAGCTGCACCGCTTGTCCTTGTTGCCCGAGCTGCACCGCTTGTCCTTGTTGCCCCAGCTGCACCGCTTGTCCCTGTTGCCCCAGCTGCACCGCTTGTCCCTGTTGCCCCGGCTGCACCGCTTGTCCCTGTTGCCCCAGCTGCACCGCTTGTCCTTGTTGCCCCTGCTGCACCGCCTGTCCCTGGCCGCCGCCGCCGCCGCCGGCGGCGGCGCGCTTCAGCATCATCTGCTTGTGCTGGTGCTGCTCCGCTTGCCGCAGGTGGGACGCTAGCTGCTGCAGGTTGTGCAGCCCCTGCACCTGGGCCTGAAGCGTCTGCGCGTGGCCCTGCTGGCCCTGCGACTGGCGGTTGATGAGCTGCTGCAGCAGAGACCCCGCGGCGGACTGCTGCGCGGCCCCCGCCAGCCCCCCGGGACCCGCAGGGTGGGCCTTCTGGCGGGACAGCCCCGCGGACAGAAGCTGAGCCAGAGGAAGCTGAGACTGGTGGCCGCCGCCGGCGCCGCCGCCGCCACCCGCCGCCATCAGCATCGCCGCCAGGCCCGTCAGCCCCGCCGCCGCCCCACTGATCGCCGGAGGCGGCGGCGGCGGCGGCGGCGGAGCCGCCGTCTTCACTTGCGCGGCTGGTCCGCACTTGCTGGTGCGCAGCTGCACCAGCAGCTGCTCCGCCAGCCCCAGCCCAAGAGCCAGCCCCGGCGGCAACGCACCGCCGGCGCCGCCGGCGGCGGTCGCGGCGGCGCCGCCGGCTGGGGCCGCAGCCCCGCCTGTCGAGCCCGACCCGGCGGCTTCCGGCTGCAAGTCAGCGGCGGCCCCGGCGGCCCCGGCGGCCGGGGCGGCGGCCTCGGCGGCAGCCTCGGCGGCAGGGGCGGCGGCCTCGGCTCCGGCCTCGGCGGCCGGGGCCGCAACCCCGGCCCCGGCGGCTTCGGCGGTGGCGGCAGGTGCCGCGGCCCCCTGCCCCCCTGGCGGCGCCGCGCTGGTTGTGTCCTTGAAAATGGCCCAGCCCGGGTGCCCCTGCGCCCACCAGGAGCTGGCCGCGATCTGCTTCAGCTGGCGTAGCAGGTGGAGCGCGTGTGGGTCGAGCTCGTCTTCGGGGCTGATGCGGAGGGGGCCGCCGCCGCTGGCGTGGACCAGCGCTGCGCGACGCGGGTGGGCGGGGCGGGGCGGGGAGGGGGCGCATAAAGACAGGTTACGCGCCATCGGGAGGAAGGGGCCGCGGCGGCGAGGAGACCCGGTCACACGACATAGGGAACGGGGGGTGGCGAGGAGACCCGGTCACACGACATAGGGAACGGAGGGCAGAAACCAGCTGGCGAATAGCTTTCGGACACCTGGTTGACGGGAGGGGGCCATCAGCAGCAGGCTCCGAGACCATCAACGGGTTTGCTGTTTGCTGGTGCAGGGTTTTGGTGTTGGCACAGGGCGGAAGACCACGCCACGCCTTATATACCCCCTCCCCTCCCCGGCCTCCCCCTCCCGCCCCCACTCACACACTGGCTCCCTCAGCAGCACCGCCCCGTACTTGCAGCCGAAGAGCAGCCCCACGCTCATAGGGCCCCCGGGGGGGTACCACACCCGCCGCCGGAAGTCCGACTGCACCGCCTGGGTGGCGTGCGCCGCCGCTTCCTCCCACTTCTCCTTGCTAAGCTTGAGGATCATTTGGAGCTGGGGGAGGGGGGCCGGGTGGGGTGGGGGGGTTCATAAAAGAACCGGTAACTTAACTTAGGGAAGTGTAGTGGGGTGGGGTGGGGGCCATAGTCGGATGAGAGTGAGGATGGAGAGAGTAAGCCGGCGAACTAATGAAGGAGGGAGGGTGTGGGGTTGGGGCAGAGGCGGGTGGGAGGGAAGACGCGCTGGCGGGAGGTTCCGGGGTCGCTTGGCAGCGGGCCGTGGAGGGGCGCAGGGAGGAAGCGGTCAGAAGGAGACGCTGAGGTGCGGTCCAGGGAGGAAGACACGATACCGTACGACGACCTCCCCAGGGCCATACCGTACGACGACCTCCCCAGGGCCATACCGTACGACGACCTCCCCAGGGCCATACCGTACGACGACCTCCCCAGGGCCGGAGCCAGGCCCTTCCTTTCCTCCCACGTGATCGTTACTGCCATACGACAACCCCCCCTCCCTCATCACCCCCTCCCAGCCACCTGCCACGCGGCCCCCCCTTCTCCCCTCCCTCCGTCTCCGGCCCCCCCGCCCTCCCGAATGGTTTTTTCGGGCATCCACGGGTCTTCCTCGAATCCTCCCGATTTAGCTTAGCCGCCGAAGGTCGACACACGGGTTTTCCTGGCATCCACGGGTCTTCCTCGAAACCCCCCCTCCCGCCCGCTCACCACTTTCTTGAGCTGCCCGTCCTTCTCCGCCACCTCCGCCAGCGCCGCGAACTGCCCCACGCTGCCCACCGACACACATAGCCCCTCCGGCAGCCGCAGCGTCATGCCCAGCTCCGCCGCCGCCGCCCGCACGTCCGACAGCTTCCTGACGGTCTCCCGGCCGATGTGCTCTATCTTGGACACGTGGTCGTCAAGCAGCGGCACGTCGGCCTTGTTGGCCTGCTTGACGCGCCGGGTGGCGACCTGCGGGGGGGGAGGGGGGAGGAGGAGGGAAGGGAGGGTAAAGTGGGGGTAAGGGGGGAGGAGGAGGGAAGGGAGGGTAAAGTGGGGGTAAGGGGGGAGGAGGAGGGAAGGGAGGGTAAAGTGGGGGTAAGGGGGGAGGAGGAGGGAAGGGAGGGTAAAGTGGGGGTAAGGGGGGAGGAGGAGGGAAAGGGGGAGGGGGGGTAAAGTGGGGATAAGGGGGGGAGGAGGAGGGGAAGGGGGGTTGAAAAAAGGGGGGGATAAAGGGGGGGGTAAGGGGAGGGGGGGAGGTACAGGAGCAAGCCGGTGTATCAACACAGGATGAGAGCCGCTCCTGCTGGCACCAGCTGCAGAACGGATTTGGATGCACGTTTGGGGTTGTGGGCGTTGGGGGGTGAGAAATGGGGGGGGGGAGGAGTTAGGCGGCTTACCACAAACTCCTCCGAAACCGCGTAGCCGTACGCCGGCAGCGGCACGCTGGTGTCGTTCGCCGACACCGCTGACACCATCATCCGGAAGGGCGGCTTGCGGCCAGTCAGAAGCGCCTCGCTGCTGTCAGTCACCGTCAACTCGGGAAGCAGCACCATACCGCGCTGGGGGGTGGTGCAGGGGGGGCGGGGGGGCAGAGGAGGACCGCGGGTCGGGGGCGGGGTCGGGGTGAGCCAGGCGGCAAGGCGGAGAGGTGAGGAGAGGCGAAAGGGGGGCGGCCAAAGCTGGAGGTGTTGAAAGCAAGAGGGGAGGGGGCGGGAAGAGCATTGTGTGGACCTAGTCTTCGGCCAGGAGGAAGCGGAGAAAGCGGGTGGCGCGTGCCTTTCGCCACTCGTACTATCCAGGCTGAGCCCCGTGGTGAGGCACGAACATGGCCGCCCTACAGTCCCCGCCCCAGCTGTTGACCGGTCTTAATGCCACCCTCCCCCGTAGTTTCCTGTTCAGCTTCCTCGTACACGGACTTTCCTAAGCTCCCCCGCAGCATGCATCTGAAAACGTCTGTTCTTAACGTTTTTTTCTGGCATCCACGGGTCTTCCTCGAGACACCCCCCCTGCCCACGCGCAGGTGCCACCCCACCTCAGGCTTCAGCAGGATGCGGCGAGCTGAGGCGGCGCCCGCAGCGCCGCCCGACTTGACCTGCAGCAGCGGCTCGTCCTACGTACGGCAGGCAGCGCGGGGGGGTGAAATGGGGCCGGGGGAGTGTTTCAGCGGCAGGCGGCACGTGAGGGGGACTGGGGAGTTAGTGGGAGCACAGCGACGGCAGCCGAGGGGTGAGTAGGGGTGTCGGGTAGGCGAAATACACCGCATGACGACCGTACGATTTCATCGGGCAGCGTCTGACCAAACCCGCACCACCTGGTGCCGCCTTCCCCTCCTCCGCCTACACCACCACCACCCTCCACCAGGGGGGTTATGCAACCCCCCTCCATCACCCTCTTCACCCCCGCCCCTCCCGTCGAGTTACCGGTTCGTTTATTGTAACCCTCCCGCCCCTCACCCTGTGGTTGTTTATCTTGATGCAGGCCCGCAGGTCATCCGCCCCCAGCGTGCGCACGTCCCCGCCCCGCTCCTTGAACATCACCCCGTCCAGAAGCACCAGCTGCGGGCGGGGGGGAGGGGCGGGGGAGGGGGGTTTTAAGGAGAAGCCGCGAATCCACGGCCGACAAACCAAGGCGGGGAGGGGTGGCGTAAAACCCGTTTACGCGACAGGGGCAGGATAGGTGGCGCATGGTCGTCGGACATCCATTTTGTGGGGCGCATGCTAGAGCACTGAGAGCCAGGCGGGGGGGGGAGGGGGGGCATAGAAACCGGTTACGCGACATGGATAGGATAGCCGACGCATTGCCTTCGGAGACCTCGTTGTGGGCGGGGGGGCCTTGAGCCCTGGGTTGAGCCCTGGGTTGCTTTGCCATAACCTCCCCCCCTCCTCCCCCGGCCCCGCCATCCCCCCCGCCCTGCCACTCCCCCTTCCCCCCTCCATTTCCTCAACCCAGTTCTCCTGCACTTATCTCCAAACATATGTCCCAAACGGATTTTACTTTTAAACGGGTTTTCTTCGCAAATCACCCCCCCCCCCGTTTCCCTCGAACCCCCCCTTTCGCACCTCCAGCATCACGTTGTTGCCCTCGCTATCTTCGGCCAGCCGCCCCACAGCCGCGCCGCCTGCGGGGCCGCCCGCCGCCGCCGCCGGCAACGGCAGCGGCCCCCTCCTCAGCTCCACGTGCATGAGCGCGCCGCACTTGGCCCTCAGCACGTCCCCCACCAGGTACTTCTTGCCGTAGTTGCGCTCGCACAGCCGCATGGGGTTGAACTGGCACAGGGTGCACTGCGCGTCGCGGCAGCCCAGGGCGCTGCAGGGAGGGGAGGGTTCGTGGGGGGAGGGGTTGTTGAGGGGAGGGGTTGTGGAGAATTGGTGGGGTGTGCGCTACCGTCTCCACGACGTCACCCTCCCTCCACCCTTCTCTGCCCTGCACTGCCCTCGGCCCCACCGGGCCCCACCCGCACAGTGCCTCCTTAGCCTTAACATGCTCGCCCAGCCCCACCCGACGTCACCCGTGCAGACCCATCCGCCCCAACCTCCCCCTCTCTTTCCCCTCCCCCCAACGCCGCCCCAACCTCCCCCTCTCCCCCCCCGGACGACCTTCCCGGCATGCGCGGGTGCCCGAAAACTATTCGCCACTTAGCTCCTGCTCTCCGTTTCCTATGTCGTATAACCGGGTTTTCTCGCGCCCACCCCCCATCCACGGGTCTTCCTCGAAACCCCCCGGAACCAAGTACTCACGAGCAATGGTGGCGGAACACCAGGCCCACGGGGCCCGTGTCGGCTGGGGTAGCCGCCTCCCCGCCCGCGCCCACGGAGCCGCTCACGGTGGGCTGCTGGGGCTGAGGCTGATGCTGGTGCGGCTGCTGGTGGTGGTGCACGTGCTGATACTGGTATGGCCCCACCTTCACCGCCGCCGTCGGCGTAAGCGACCGCCTCGGAGCCTGCACAACCACTGCCGGCGGCGGCGACGGCGGCGGCGGCGACGGCAGCGGCGGCGTGCGAGCCGCCGACGGGTCCAGCGGCGCCGCCGTCGCCACCGCCGCTGCTGCCGTCGCCGCAGCCGTTGCCGCAGCCTTGTTCTGCAGTATCGCCTCCTGCACCCGCCCCAACAAACCCAACGGCACCACGGGTCCCCACGGCGCCGCCGCCGTCGGGGTCGCCGTCGGGGTCGCCGTTGCGCCCCCCGACAGCCCCTGCGGGGCCCCGGGGCCCAGAGCTGCCGCTGCGACCACAGCCCCGGCCCCCGCGCCCCTGCCGCCGCCACCACTACCCTCGCCTCCCGCGCCATTCGTGTGGTTGACGAGCTGCGCCAGCAGCTGGTCTATGTGGTGCATGGGCGGCTTCTCCAGGAGGTCGACATACACGGCCTGCTGGACCTGGGCCTCGGACAGGTGAGGAGCGTGCAGCGCGGCGAAGCCCCGGGCGAAGGAGCGCAGCCGCGAGACGACATACTCCTGGGGGGGCGGGGGGGGGGTTACATGAAAGAACCGGTATATCGGTCGGGGGGGCGTAAGGACCCGGGTTACACGACATAGGTAGAGGGGTGGAGGGGGGGTGGAGGCACGGGGGAGGCACGGGGGAGAAGGCGCGGGCGGGGGCACAGGCGTGTGGGTTGGATGGGTTGGGGGGGCGGGTAGGGGGGGTGGGCTTTGGATGGGCGCAGTTGGTGGCCGGGCAGGGCGGGTGAGGGTTTCGGTGGGGTTGGATGGGTTGGGGTGGAGTTGGAGGCACAGGGGGGGGAGGTGGAGGAGGAGGAGGAGGGGGAGGAGGAGGGGGAGGAGGAGAGGAGGGGGGAGATGTGCCAAGTGGAAAGGGGGTGACGGCCGGGAAGAGGGTGGGAGATCCGTGGCGGGGGCGGGCGGGCGGGGGGATGGGTACCCCGTGCTGAGCCCGAGGTCCTGGTTGCAACCCCGCCCGTAGCTGCACCGTGCTGAGCTGCTCTCCGCGGTCTTGAGACCCTAGAGCGGTTGCCAGCTCCCACTGCCAGCGCGGCCGCAAAGATGGGAGATCGCATGAATGCAGGGGGCGGGTTCTTCCCTTCCGTCGAATTGCGGTGCGAGGGAGCACACGCTCGCGGAGCTGCAGCCGGCAGGACGAGGAAAAATGCCACAGAAAAGGGAAGAGCCTGCTGCCGAGGTTGAGGTGCTTTTGACCTCCATCCTTTGGTTCGGTGATTTGTAGCAGCATATGCACACCAGGCTGCGAGGACAATTGGGTCGTACTTTGACTCCAGTGCCCTCCTTCCCTGTCCAACGGCGCCTTGAATACCACAGGCCTGAACCCATCCGCTCAGGTTCCAATGTGCGAGGGCGCTTAGGAAAGGTTACGGGCCGGCAGACGAACGCGTGTAAGGGCGCGGTTCCGCTGAGCATGGCCGACCTTGACCGGCTTGGAGCCAGGAAACGTCAATGCAAAGCTACGCCAGGTATAGTGGAAAGTGGTTGAGGTTGAGGAGTTGACCGTAAGAGCGAGGAAGATGCGTGTCGTGTATGTTCAGCTAGCGCAGAGTTCCGCTTTGAGCGGATGGCTATCGTCGCAGTGAATCCTCCAAGCTTAATTCCGGCATACGCTTAGAAGATACATTGTTCACACAATTACAACGCTTTGCCACCTTAAAAATGGGTGCTAAGGCACGGCCCAAGTCATAACATTCCTTATGAACAACCCTTCCACAGGCCACGCTTACCTCAATTTGATTCTTCAGGTCATTCGCCATTTCAGCAGCGCACGCTGATCAGGCCCCAACGCCCCGAAGGGCGCGAGGCCAGCCCTCAACAGGGCCCGCCAGCCTTCGCGACTTGGGAAAGCCTCTGGACCTGGAAGCTGCACTTAGTGGCCGCACCTCGGCAGGGAGTTCCCACTTGTTGAGTCAAAATTGGCTAAGACCGGCAGGTTCCCAGTTTCTCAGGTTCCCAGTTGCGCTCCCATTATCGAATTCATTGGTCAAATGCTTCTTTTTCATAAGTAAGTAATGTGGTGAGGACACGTGAAGACGGCAGCACAGTCCATTTGTCGCGAGACTACCGCCTTGGAAAGCTCAATGCTGTACAACAACCGCTGTACGACATGCCAGCAATCATTGCTCGTTACATTGACCTTTGGCACAGGTACAACCTCATAAGGTCAGCCTGTATCAGTGCTCAACCAGGGTCCACGATGGAAGTGCAGTACCTACCGCAGGCAGCTTCCTTACGGTGGACCTCGGGTTGTAGGGCAAACCGCTTTACTTCCAATTATGCCATAGTGCTGTAGCCAAGTATAAAAGCCACATGGTTGTTGCACGGCGCAGAAACCGTCGCAACATTTTCACCTTTCATGTGTAAGCATGTTTTTCATCCAGAGTGCTTTCATATTTACCATGCCGTCATATTTACTGGTATGTAAATGTCCGAATATTAAGGATGAAGGCCACTTTGTCAAAACTGGAAACCCCCCACCCCGCCCCTGCCCGGCAGACCACCAGGACACGCAGACCACAGGACACATAGCCTATCCTACACAACACGTAACAAGAACGGCGTCCAAAAAGGAATGCCACCCCATATGGATGATTAGCAGACTGGGTTCCCCTACACCCAAGCGACACCAAGCTCCGAAACTGATGTGCACCTACCCCGAACGAGCATCACCCAACGGAAAGCGCGCGCGCACTGGGCTTCTACCCCTCCTGCTCTTCAGGCTTTGCGATGCTCTTCACACTTGTCGTGCAGAGCCACCAGACAGCAGTCTGCCACTGCGCACTGCTCCCCGCGCCACCACCACCGCCACCACCACGCCCACGCTCCCCCTCGCGATATCCCGTGGTGCCGCTGGGCTCCATATCCATGTCACTGGCGCCACCGTGACAGCCGCCGCCGCCTCCACCGCCGCTGCCACTGCGGCCACTGCCGCCGCCGCCACCGCCGCTGCCGCCGCCGCTGCTGCCGCCGCCGCCGCCACTGCCGCCGCCGCAGTTCCCCCGGGGCCTGGAGGTGGCGCTGGCGCCTTCCGCCGCCGCCGCCGCCCCTCGCCGCCCAGCTGCTCCCCCCGGCGACGGGCCTAGACGCAGGTTGGACGTGGCCAGCTGCAGGCTGGACAGGGTGGCCGGGGAGGTGGGCAGGCGCGGCTCCTGCATCGGGGAGGAAGGGGGAGTGTGTGTGTATGTGGCGGGCGGGGCGGGAGGCCGCGGGTTGGGCGTCGCGTAAGGATGAGGTGCAGAACGCGCGGCGGCAGCTGGCGGAGCAGGTGTGGCCGCTAACCCGATCATCATAGGATGTACGACAAACCAATGTACGGAGCCCCGGGTGGCGAGGCGCAGTGACAGCTAGCCGAAAGGGCAGTGCGGAGAAGGGAGCAGCGGGACGTACGCGGGTGCGGAACAGATGGCGATGCATGCGGCCGGCAGGCCCCGCTTCCCCCCTCCCGGCCACCTCCCCACCGCTCGGGCCCCCCTCCCCGCCCCGCTGGCGCCCCCCCCCCCCGCCCCGCTCAAAACGTCTGTTCTAAACGGTTTTTCCGGGCATCCACAGGTCTTGCTCGAACCCCCGCCCCGCTTCCCCCTACTGCCCCCACGATACACCTGCTCTGGCTCTTGCTGTTGTCGCTGGCGCGACGGTATGTGGCCCCCCCCACCAAAACCGGGGCCGCCGCCACCACTGCCGCCCTCGCCGCCGCCGCTGCTGCAGCTGCCTGCCCTCAGGTTTATGAAAACCTGGGTTGGTGAGCGGGTGGCTTTGTGAGGGGGTCAGTCAGTTGGTAGGTGGGTGGATGGGTCGGGGTCACGTGGCAGTTGCTAGGTGGGTGGATGGGTCGGGGCCACGCTGGGGTGTTGGTTGACCGTTGCCACGGACCCGGCCGCAGGGGCGTTAGTTGTGGGACAGAGGCCGCTTGCGCTCAGCGGCAGAGCTGCTCACACCTGCCACGCACACCGGTCTCCTCCCCCGTGGATTCGCGGATATATTTTTACAAGCGCAGACCCTGCGGCAGCGACTGCAACGACGATTATAACGACCCACCTGCAGGGCCTTGCGCAGCGCCCGCGAACCGCCCGCGTCGGCGCCGTACGGCAGCCGACTGCAGACCCGGAACGACCCGGCCTGTGCTCGCCGGGGCCGCTCCATGTGTATCGCCGGGGCGGCCCCGCCTGCCACCCCCCCGAGGCCCTCCCCATGTGTATCCCCGGGGCTCACGGCCCAGGTGCCAGGTAGCGGGCCTGCGCTGGGGCCGTTGTTGTGGTGGTGGTGCTGCTGGTGGTGCTGCTGCTGTTGGAACGCGCTGGTGGCTGCGGTAGAGGAGGTGGCGAACGGACCGGCGGCAGCGGCGGCGGCTGACGGCGCCAGAGCGACGAACATCTTTGTGGGGCCTGAGGAGTCGGCAGGGTGCGGCCGACGTTAGCTGCGACGAGGCACCCGGTGCGCCCTTAGCTGCGACATGTCACCCGATGCGGCCGCCCAAACCCAACCCGGCCCCGGCCCCATCCCCCAAGACTCACGCAGCAGCTTGCCCCAGGCCTCCACCGAGGACTGCGCCACCAGCAGGCCCCGCACCGTGCGCCGGAGTGCGTTGCGCTCCCGGTCGCTGAGGGCGGCCAGCGAGGAGGCGGCGGGGTCCGGGCCCAGAGCCGTCGAAAGCGGCGGGAGCGGGAGCGGCAGGTGCGCGGCTGCCGGCGGATGAAGGCCACCTGGCTCGTGACGCAGCAGCACAGCAGCAGCAGCAGCACACGGCAGCACAGCAGCAGCACAGCAGCAGCACAGCAGCAGCAGCATGGGCTGAACGAATGTGTTGAGGTCCGTCATTTGGGTTTGAGTGGGGTGCAGTGCGGTTTGCCAAGCGGCTGGGGGGCCGGGAATGGTGTGCATGTCGTTGCTCTCAGGGCAGGCGGCAGATGGGTTCCCGCCGCCTCCGCTGCCCGGTCAACCAGGCAAACCCCGTCCCCTCCGCCTCGGCAACCCCCGAGACGCTCCCCCCCCCTCGGTCCCCTCCTCCCCCGGTCCCCACAACCCGGGTCCCCACAACTCCGGTCCCCACAACCTGACGGGCACTGGCGCCGACGAACCAACTCGCATCGCTACGTACGCATAGCCCCGCACTCACCCCCGCCGCCAGGCGCCGCGACGCATAGGGGGCTGGCCGCGGTGGCCGCCGCCGCCGCGGCCGCGCCTGGGGTCCCCGCACTTCCCGCCCGCCTGGGTGGGATGTGGGTCAGCGGCGCGCCGTCGGGGCCGCAGAAGGTGATGGTGTAGACCTCTCGCGGCCTGTACGGCGACGCCCCCAGCGCCACCACCACGCAGGCCGGCTGCGCGGCGTCCAGCAGGTGCGGGGAGAGCGCTGCCAGCTGGGCGTCCACACCGCTGGCAAACTGGTGAAGGCATTGTGGGCGCGGTGTGGTGGTACCCTTACGTGCGGCAGGCAGGCGTGAGAGGGGCTGGAGCTGGAGCTGGGATCCTATCTGGGCACGTCCGTAGCTTGCGCCGCGGGAGGTACCGTTGTTTATTAAGAGGCGGGGCCTTACGTGATGGAGGCAAGGCAACCATGCCTTCATCCGTGAAAGGCGTCGTTGGCGTCGTTGGTGAGGTACGGCACCGGTCGCACCTTGAGCAGCCGTTTGACGGAGGAAGGAGGGCGCGGCTGGCGACCGCGGCGTCCGCCCGATGCGCGTTGGCGCTCTTCGGCCTCCTCGCGCAGCCGGTCAAGGACGATCTGTCGCGTGGCGGGGACATGACATGGACCCTGAGTCGCCCTGATCCTTGCAAGAACCGTCGTTTCGGACGCAGCGGTTATGAAATTGGCGCCCTGTCGGCGCACCCTCCGCGACCGTCCGGAAACAGTCCGCGAACAAACTTCGAGGATGCCATCTGCTGGAACACAAGGAGTTCGAAACGTTCGCAGCGAATAGCGCTGACGCGTAGGCTCCGCGGAAACCTCGTTCTCTAAGCTGTGACCGTGTGCAAGTAGCCAAATGCGTGCCCTGCCTCTGTACCGTTGCTGTCCTACATACCTGCAGCGTGGCTCGCAGGTTCTCATAAGGGACGTGCGTCTGGCCGCGCGTTGACTGGATGAACTTGATCAGCTCGTGCAGAAGGCACGCAGCCAGACAGGTGTTGAGCGGGATTTCGCCCAGAGGCAGGTCTATGCGGACAGGCAAGGGCTCTGCCGAGGGCTTGGCAGCGTTGCGCCCCCTGGCGCCCGCACGACGCATTTTGTGTTGGGACAAAGAGCTGATAAGAACAGGCTACGTCGGGTAAATTGGAATTAACATGTATCACAGGAGGACTTCGCTTGTTTTTGCTGGGTTTAATCGACGTCATTATACCGGTTCTCTTATATGAAAGGCGTGGAGTATGTGTACGTACAGGAAGTTGTTTAGCCGTGCATGCCGCTGGAATGCAGGTATCAGTGTCGCTGCGTCAATTGGCCCAAACAACTTTTAGGTTTATTTCTAGCGCGCATCTACCTTTGGAAGGATGCGTGATGCAGCCTAGTGCGTAGTCGCAGGGTGTCGTGCGGGGTATTGCGTACCCTGTGCTGACCCGTGGGTCGCTGCACTATGGTAAATCATGTTCTGGCAGATGCCCATGCCCAGGTTAATGACCCCCATACTATCGGTACTTTGTAACGCAGATTCATCAGCGGTACGACAACGGCATCATGAAACACAAACCGTTGGAAGAGCCTGTCAGACGCGGGTGCGGGTGTACCTACATTCGTTACGGCAAAGCTGGAACCCTACCGGTCAACGATTGACTGAGGCCAGCTCATGGACGAGCACTTATCGATGCGTGTAAGAATGCAAGCCGAAACGCGCTCGCCTTGTGCATCGATGCGTGTATGCTAGGACCCGTTCCTCCGTGCCGCATCAGCCATGTAGCATACACGAAGTTTACAAGCGTGTGACACAAACACTGTGCCACGCATTTGGTCCCCGTGGGCCTGCTACACGTACACGCGATGGCATCTCGAGGCCCCCGAACGTAGACGCAACGTCGGCGCCTTCGCGCCATGCGCGAGCTCTGCACGCGCACATGGACCCCATGCGGCTATCCCCTGGCATCCTACACTCCTAACGAGCCGCCTCACGACCCTAAAGTAGAGGCCCAAAGGCGCCCCAACAAACCCATGCGCATCAGGGTCCTTGTTGAATATCCAGTTGCAAGAGGAATCGCATTCCACTCAACAAAAATGTGGACGTGATTTTGCCCCCCTCCCGGCTACCCGTTCCCTGACCCATGGCAAAGCGCTCTTTACTAGCGTACCAGATAGAACAGGCTGCGCGTCCTCTCGCGTTGCAATAAGGCTTGCGCTGCACAGCGCCACAGCAAGCTCGACTCCTACGCCGGGCCTACATGGCGATATTGCTGCCGCATCGGCAAGCCATGCTGACCTGGGAAGGAACCAGCACGATTCCCAGAAAGGGACACATCCAAGCTGCTGCGGTGCTGGGGCTTTGCGCTGAGCTCGACGTTAAGAAGCTATTTACTTCCGCTTCTTGCCCTTCTGCGAGGCACTGGCCGGCTTCTCCTTGGCCGTGGGGTCCTCCGCCTTGCCCGCTTGGAGCACAGGCACAATGCTAAGCTCCTCGAGCTCCGCGAACCGCTTCTTGAACTTGTTCAGCTGCCCATCGTCCATAATCATGGTCGACTTGTTGCCCTGGTAGAACGGGTGGTTGCCCGAGTAGATATCCACATTGTAGGTGGGCTTAGTGCCGCCAATAAGCATGACCTCCTGACCGTTGCAGATAACCTTAGCCTCAGGAAACCACTGAGGGTGGATGCCCTCCTTGCGCATGACCGCGGCAGTTGCGCCACGGGTGGCATGGCCGATGCGCACGTTGCTGAGGCGCGAGCCTGAGAATGCGGTGACGCGCGAGCCGGTGTAGGTCGCCATTTTGTGGAAGCGCCGCTGCCCAGCGCTGAAGTCGCTCCTGTCCCCTGCAGCGACAAACAGGAGATTTCAGTATAATCCTATATGAAGGAAGTGTCCAGACCAAGTTGGAACCAGCCCCGTGGCAGACAAAAGGCACCAAGCGAGTTGTGGTCGCAAGCGAGCCTCTACATGAACCCTTCTGACCTTGGTGTTTAGTAGACGTCTAAAAGATACAGCCCTCAAAAGTCCAGCACCGTTGGAAAGTGTATGGAATGGACATATTGTGTGCGTCGAGTTGGCCGCCGACTGTTGAGCGCCGTACAAGTGGCACGATCATTTCCTGCCCTGCCATTCCTTACTCAGGCAATTCTGAGTTTGATGTTATGTCTATCCTATAATATCTTGTATAATTGTCTGGACCAAGTTGCGAGGCAAGGCTTGCGAAGTAGTCGTCCTTGGCTCCTTGCTACTCAATCGCCATGGCAGCGTAGTTGGTTGCAGGTGCATAGACGTGTAGTACTTGAAACTCTTGCCGATTATTGCTGTTGGCAATCGTCTGTGGGGTGACGAGTACAGTAATGGGTCACGAGAAGCGTTTGATCGGCTGCAGCCAGCTTTCCTGTGTATAGAGTGAGGGGATCTCGGGGTATCGCCGGAGGGGGCTCACCGCATGAAGATGCTAGCCAGTGGTCATTCACTAATGGCCCAAGGGTTCTCAACGTTAGACGGGATGCGGTGCGTTGCTACCCGTTCACCATGTGATGCGGATCTTCGATAGCTCCGCCGCGCGCACAACATACATGGTGCGGGCTGCACGGACTCTGTTGCCCTTGCCTGCCGAGGTGAAGAGCGTACTGCGTGGAGTGGCTGCTAGCACTGCCATGGCCTGCGTGCGTTGATGGTATGGTTAAGAGGTGGCGGAGGAAGGTGAAGATGGCGGTATTGCATGTTAAGTTGCTGCCGGCGTGTGGAGCACCTCGCTCGGCGCATGTAGCTGGCCTACGGCGGCACCACCGGTATTTGTCCTCTTGGAGGGCAGTCAGTAGCGAAGGAACACCGGAAAAACGTACTGCGACACACGACAACCCGAGACCTGAAGCTCAGTTGTATGCCGATTTGAATGAACACGCGTGGGAAGGTTCATGCTGGAGGAATTGCTCGGTTTG
This sequence comes from Yamagishiella unicocca, assembly GCA_003116995.1. Taxonomy (NCBI): domain Eukaryota; kingdom Viridiplantae; phylum Chlorophyta; class Chlorophyceae; order Chlamydomonadales; family Volvocaceae; genus Yamagishiella; species Yamagishiella unicocca. Next base: position 109,797 of record BDSL01000130.1, on the reverse strand, counting down.
ACGGTCGGAAACCTGACGGAGAACGTGTCACGTCCCAGCAGTATCCGATACAACTGTAACGGGAAGCGGGGTTTGAAGGGGGTAGAGTAGCGACGAGAAGAAACAGAAAGGGGGTGCGTGGTATGGCATGCATATGGGCCTCAAATGGACCGATCCATCGACGCCGCATCAAACCTCACCCGCTTAATCTGGCTTTGGGTTGTCGGCCGCGGAGGCAGCACTCGTCTGCACTGAAACGCACTGAAGGCGGCGGACAGAGCCAGGTTCCTTAAGTAATCGGTGCGCCCGCCGTTCCGGTTCGCAGTAGGTACTGTGGTAATACGTGCAGTCCACAGTGGCTCTTGATACAAGGGAGGGAGGGCCATGGGAGGGCATAGAGTCGCAGTAGTACTTAGTAAGGACTGTTACAGTGGGCCCGCCCCAGACCGTAACGTAGGGCCATCGGGCGCAGTACTTGTTACAGGGGGCTCCCCACCCAAAGGGTAGTGTGGGAGTTGTCTGCGTTGCAGGGGCATCACGTCGACCAGCAGCCATCCGCACAAATGTCATGCCGTGTCACGCGGCCTGTGCATGGATGGCACGTATCAGCACCGCTTGCGTGCTCACCAACCGGTGCTCCCGAAGGACTCCGGACACCAGTTTTTTTATTTTGTCCCCTGCTTTTCTTGCTTTGCTTACGCAGCACATGCCTGGATTGGAAATCAGCGCGCTGGGCGGGCCGGTGCTGGGAAGGATACCCTCCTACGGACGGGTTCGGATGGTTCGGACTGACAGGCACCGCATGATGGGACCCGCTGCGAGCTCACCGGCGGTTCAAAGCGCCAACAAGACAGGGCCAGACCAGGCACCTCCCGCATACATAAATAGTGTGCTGCTTACAAAGTGGTGGCCCAGCAGGATCCAGCTGTCTCACAGCAGTAAAGTTATCTCATTCTCACGTCTTGCTTGTGACCTACATGCGCCTTCGTCATTGAACAACTATCGAGCAACTGCTACGGCTTCCTAGTCAACGCCGCCAACCATTACTAAACCCCCCTCACTTGTCAGTGATGGTCGGACACCCAGCAGCGCTAGGCCCCACGCCCGGTCGCCTGTTGCCCACAGGCTTCTAATCCTCCCGGCTCCGTACATCTTCCGCACATGGCATGGCAACAAATCCAGCTGAATTCAAACCCCGGACAAATAACGTAATGAAGGACTCAGCCCAAGCATGCAAAGAGAGCGGCCTGGTTTCCAAGCGGACGTAGATCCGTCTTCGCTCTTGGGAGAAAGATAAATAACCGTATCGGTATCGGTCCGTATTCCCTTTATTCGTCCACGAACCGGGCGCGCCAGGGTATGAACAATGCCCCGTCGCAGCAATGCCTCCGCATCATGCATGAGGTACTGTCACAACCCAACATAAGGACGCGCAGAGTGGCCGCTGTCGGAAAGCGGCCTGCAAACACCGACAGGCACCGACCAGCGCCAACATCAAAGAGGAGTTGACTCACCCTGGCCCTTCGCTCGTGCTCCAATTGAAGCGCGCACACTGCGGTGCGCTGCACGAATCTCTCCCACACCTACCCCGAGCGTCACACGACTTGACGCACGCACGGCATAAAGAATCTGTCAATGAATAGCACGCCCGGGCCGACAACCTCGCCCCGCCGGGGCCCGTTCCCCTACCATCCCCGCCCGCTGTGCCGTGCCTTGTTCATCACTTGCAAGCCAGGAAATTGACAGACGACACGGCCCGCTTGTTGAGTTTCGTTCAGGCGAGGGCGGCCCGGTGGGGTGGACGCAACTACGAGGGCAGACGAGGAGCCGGCGCAGGTGCAGCAGCCTGCCCGAACTGGCGGTCCAGGGCGGCTTCCACCAACTGGTCCGCCGACCAGTTCACGAGACCAAACGCCTCCAGGTCACGCATATCCGCTCGCATCAGGGCTTCATCCTCGTATGACAGGCGGACCGACTCCTGCTTGCTCACCCGGAGGGTGGCCCCCCGCTCCTCTTCCTCCCCCTCCCCGTCCTTGGCCTCCTTGACCTCCTCCGCCGCCGCCGCTGCCGCCGCCGCCGCCTTGGCGGGGAAAGTAGGCTTGGCAGGATACGCCGCGCTGCAGTACGCCGCCGCCGCCGCCGCCTTGGCGGGATACGACGACGGCGTGTTGCTATCGGCCGCGCACGGGGCTATCGAAGTGCTGCCCGGTAGCCTCAAGCAGCTGTTGTCGGCGGACCAGCAAGGTGATAGCGGCGCTGCAGCGCTGCTGGCGCTGGTGTTGGAGCCGAAGCTGGTGCTCCCGCAGCTGTCGCAGATGCTGCGGGAGCCGGGCACGCCAGCGTGCGGCGCCGCTTGCTTCTGAGCGGGAGTGCGTGGCGATGATGGTGATGACGGCGGTGACAGTGGAGATGATGAGGGGGGCAGAGGTGTGGCGGCGGGTGGGGTCTGGTTCGGCTGCTGGTTGGGTTGGTTGGGCTGTCCTCGGCGAAGCGCGGCGACGACCAGGTCTTGGAGCGACCAGTTGATGAAGCCAAGCTCCTCCAGGTCTCGGATGTCAGCCTTCATCAGCAGCTCGTCTTCGAGCGCAAGGCAGCCGCGCATCGGGCTCAGCAGGTAGTCGTCTTCGTCGTGCTCCTCGGTGAAGACGGACGGAGCGTGGCGGGAGCTAGAGCCGGAGGGCGAGTTGCCGGCGGAGGCGTCGGTGGCGGTGGATGCTGCGCTAGGCGAGCCGATTGGTGCAGCGACCTGTTGGATGGGAATTAAGAATCGTGTCAGGACTATTTGGCGGTAAGGAGCAGACGGTTGCCTGTAGCGGTCCAGTCGCGAGGGCTCCATAACGCGAAGCTACGGGTACCCAGACTTCTGGCGGTTTACAGGTGCTCAACCCTTACGAAACTTAGCGGCGGGATTGAACTTACCCATTCTGGCAGCGGGCAGAGAACGCGCGTAGGGCCTGCGATCGTGGCCGTCGCGTAGGCGTCTCCAAAACCGAACAGCGGGTTGGTAAATAGTTGTGTGTATCCAAGCGAGCCGCTAGGCTTGATCGGTTGAGGAGAAAACGTCAGGTTGGCAGCGCTCTGACGTTCGGGCCCCAGCAGCAGCGCTGTTGGCGTGGTGAATGGCTCCGATGGAGACGCTCCTACCGCCGAATACGCCACTTCGAAGCCGATGGCATTTTCATTTGCGTGCACGTCATAAAAGATGTTATCAGGATCCATGACCTTGTATGCGTCGGGGGATTCCGGGGCCTCGGCAAGAAATCCCAACTCATCGGCACTAAGGGGCCTGGCGAGGTCCTCGCTGCAGGTAGTCTGTGCCCAAGCAGGGCAGAGAACTTCGCCATCAACCATCATAGACTTGGAGATATCCATGGAGTATCCCACGGTTCGCGACGACACCAGTTTCTTGGTAACAGATACTGAGTACAGCGTGGTTGCTTAGAGCGATTCTGAGGTGCACAAAGCTGCAAAGTAGTCGATATGGACAAAGTATGGCTGTGACTGCGAAAGGTAAAGGGTATGAATAGACTGCACGCCGTCGGCAACTTAGGTACAAGCCTGCTCACGTAACGGCTGGCGCCAGTAGCGCCGGAAAGGCGGGACGAAGGCGCCTTATGCCGCATACACATATACAATATAACCCACACGTACCTGGTTCGATCGCACTCCTTTGCTTAAAGGTGCGGCTGCGTCGCCGTCTGCGTATCCCATCTCGCGTGAATCAAGGGATGCCAGCCAATGACAGACCTTAACATTCACAAAACCTGTTAATTTACGTTAGGAAGGCTAGCAGCAGAGGGGTCGGAAGAACAACGGCCTTAAAACCTTTCTCCTAACCGCCGTTGGCGCGTAAGGAAACTGAACTATGGTCTGGTGTAAAAGGTGTCTCATATGAAACTAGTATTCCAAGTTGTATCCGATTGGAAATTCCAGGCGTGTCGGGACAACTTGTGCATGGCCTTTAGGGATGTGGCTCGGGACGTGTACGCTACGCGGTGTCGATGCCCAGTTGATGCCCCGCCCAGAGTGGCACCTCGGCCTATACTTCATATCCTGTCCACATGAGCATGCGGACATGTATTAGTAACCTGGTGCTGGCGGTCCAGCCGGAAGCTTCCTTAAACATTGGCAAGATGGCATCCGTGGGACAGTAACAGAGCATTTGTGTCCACGCCACCTATAACAACCGAGATGCACGCGTTAGGCCGTCTTAAGCCTTGGAGTAACGCTGACGAACGATGGGCGTCAAGGTTCCGGCATTCCAGGAAGGCCTTCCAGGCGGCTTGTGCCCGTGTGTCACTGCGTGTCGACACCCTTCGGAAATCCCTGAATATGCAAATGACGCGAACATTGTCTACCGTATGGGCTTTTCGCAGCCTTGAATTAAGCCGCTGCAATGTAAGAATGCGATACACGTGGCCAGGAGCATCCCTGTGAATCCCTGCATGGCACGTAATTGTATACCGGTAATCTTATGAACGCCGTATCTTCGCTGAACGGTTGCGCAGCAGCTTCATGCCTTGCCAGCAGCTCTCGACTCCCTCAATGACAGATTCAGGCGGCGACAACAGCGTGTTAAGGCGTGTTACGACGCAGCCGGTGCCCCAAAGTGGCGCCCGTTCACTTCTCTGCGCACTCAGCGACCGATACGCCGTGTGAAAGTGTGTGCTCTCCCAAACTTGGTAACAGTTTGCAGTGATTGCATCTACCAGCCAACCAGCCAACCAGCCAACCAGCCAGCCTACAGGGCGAGACCACAACTGGACTACAGGTGTACATGACGCAACCGCTCGGCCCCTGCGTCACCTGCACCGCCTGGTTTCCAAGTTGGCTAAATTCGCGATGTACCCACGTTCAACGCCATTGCCGCGCGTGTGGAGAGAGCCGTGTCTGCCCTTGTAGCACCAGTCGTACATGCAAATGGGCACATACAGGGGCTGTTCGTCAGGGCTATACGACCCGCGTGCCGAGGTGGCCTTGCTCCTCGCATGCATCACGCCCTCGATTGTGGCCTACCTCGTAAGGCCAAAGGCCAAATGGAGATCGCCCCACCCCAAACCGGGAGCACACGGCTGTCAGTAAGAAGCGAGGGACAGGGCATCCACATTATCCGCGTGCAGTATGCTGAGTGTGTTTTCCATTGGCCAGGTTGCACACGCGCCGGCTGCTGCTGGCACCGGGGGCACCTGGTCAGCTACTCTGCTGGAGACTGAACCGCACGGCAGGGCATGTTGCGCGTCCCTCCGCATTCAAAGCTGGCGCGCGCCAGCATGCCCAGGGCACTGCGACCGAAGCAATGTGTCGGTAGTTGATGGCACCTTTCAAGGCAGGCACGCAGTCCCGAAACCAGGTATACTCTGAGCCTTTGGCGCGTAAGTAGCGCGTTTTGCCCTTCCCATGCGTACCCCCTGAGCGCATAGGCTGCTTCCCGAATGATGCGGGCCCCCCGGTGTACTTCATAATACCCCCCCATGCTTACCTGCATCCTATTTTATGTTCTGGCCGTGCTCAAGGCATTTGAGCACGCCGCCGGGTTAGCACGCCGCCGGACGCGAATCGTTTAAGCGTTTGCGATACTTGCGACCGAGTAAAATACATCGCGGTCATCAATTTTCTTCAATCCATGCTGCTCCTTGCTTGCATATTGCAAGCCGAACCAAAACATTTTAGCTAGCAGTCCTTGAAGTTGCCGTACGTTTCGACCTGATCGTCGCAGTCACCAATGGCAACATGTACATGTGTTCATGACCTGAAAAGTTGATAACCGACACACATTCTGGAACGTTATCCTCAGACGGTTGTGGGTACGCCGACAAGTGCCATATTCGGGCCGGTAATCTGGGTGCCAACGATGATGTATATACTTTCGTAGTTTATGATTGTACGTTAACATCTTCTTAGGCAAAAGATGGGGCAGTTCTATTCGCGGGAATTTGATGGCGACCCCTATATCGACCTCATGCGCTCGCTCCCCGAGCGGGAGTTGGTGTGGTGGGCACAGAAGGTTATGTGGGTGAGTCCCGGTATCCTTGATTCCCCGGACAGCATGGCTTTACGCACGGAGGACCTGACGTCGCGGTGAACGAATGCCGGCGGCTCGGCTGGGCGCGACGGAAGCAGCCCGTCTCAGTCTGCGCTTGCACCAATTGCACCTCCTTCATGTCGCCTTACAACATATCATCCGCTTGCAACACTGCCAGAGCCAACGGCCCCGCAGTCGCCCCCTGCGCTCCACCCCACCCCTCGACTCGCCCTGCCGCGTCCGGCCCCACCCCCTTCCCCAACACCCCTCTCCTCCCCACCACGACAGCTGGCCGAAGGTTTCACCTTCGTGGATCACTTCGCGCGCACCTACCCGCGGCTGTTCCAGCACCAGTGCCCCCGCTGCAAGGGCGCGGGCGTGCTGACATGCCCGTCCTGCGCGGGCACGAAGGTGCCTCTGGGCCTGGCGGGGGCGCGGCGGCGGCCGGCGCTGGCGGCGGTGGGCGCCGCGGAGCACGCCTCGGCATCTGCACGCGGCGGCTTGGACCGGTGAGAGACCCACATGGCCTGACCCGGCCCCCGGCCCCCGGGCCCCGCCTGGCGCATCGCCAACCCGCGGTTGTTAGCGTGTCAACTGGGGTGGGGGGCAGGGGCGGAGATGGGGCGGTGCGTGGGTTTTGGGGTTGGCATTTATGTCGCGCTAAACGCAGCTGCGCCGATGGGGTGTCGGTGGAGTGCAGCACGGCGTGGTTGCGAATGGCATGGGAGGGAGCGCAGTGCTGTGGCCTTCTCACGCACCGGCATTGACCAAGAAACCAACCTTTGGTGTGGGTGATTTGGACGGCGTTGGATGCGCAAATGCCCCCCTGTTGCCCGGGGAGGGGGCTGCGAGGGGGCTGGACGGCGGGGGGGGAGGGGACGGCTTTGCGTCGAACAGCTGGTAGGCGGCCAGCTGGGGGGTACAGGACAACCCGCGAATCCACGGCCGACAAACCCAGCTGGGGGGATGTGGGTCGTCGAGGAGAGCTTGTGCCAAGTAGGGGGCGGAGGCACGGAGTCCACGCGTGTTGTACCGGTACGGCAACACCGATTCCTCCAGCGCGCCTTTCCTCCGTGTGGGTTGCGGGGGAGACGAAGGCTAAGAGGCAGCGCAGGTTGAAACACAGCAGCCGGTGAACCCGCAATGGCGGGCCGCCGTCCTCATTGTCGCGGAGAGCCCAAGGTGCCGTGAGGGCCTGGAGACCTTACTGGGCCCGCAGCTGATGCCTCCACTTTGATACGTGTCGCGTTCCGGGATCTCCTCGGTCTCTCCTCGGTCACCAGACACATGTTTCACGTCAGCACACCCCACTCCACTCCACCCTACTACTTTCCGGCCCCGTCCCCGCGCGCAGGGGGAGCCGGCGAGTTCCTGCCCTCCGTTTCCGATGTCCTGTAACCGGGTTTTCTCGCCCTACCCCCTTCCTCCTCCCCCCGCGCTGCTCGCAGGTTGCTAGGTGGCGCCGCTGCGGGCCCCGCTGCTGCCCGCGACGGCTCCGCTGCCGCTGCTGGCGACTGCCGCGGGTGCGGCCAGTCGTGTACCTGGGACGCGGAGAGCGAGTGGATGGACCGGTGGGATGAGTGGGAGTCGCGGCTGGCGTACTACGACAAGGCCACGGGGCCGCTGATGGACGAGTGGTGGGTAGGGGGGGTTGGGAGAGGGTGTGTGTGTGTGTGTTTGGGGGGGAGGCGAGGAAAGTGTGTGTATGTGTGTGTGGGGGGGGAAGTGCTGGGGGCTGACGGATGCAGCGTTGGATGGTGTGCGCTGCGGGGGCGGGGGCGCGGGTGGGGGGGGTGAGCTGCGACGTAGGGACCGGTGCCGCCTTTGGGGGCGCGGTGCCCGGATGAGGTAGCCAGGACGGAGCCCTCGTGGACGTGAGTTTGGGTGGCTTTGGAGAGAGGTGAGCATCGTCGCCTGATGACCTGGTGTACGACCACTAACCCTCCCTCGCGCGTTCCCCGTACGAACGTACGGCAGGTACGAGGACGTCATCAACGCCGGCAACCTGGAGGAGGACACCCCTCCCGTAGAGGACGACCCGCCGGGGCCGGAGGTGTGTGTGTGTGTCCGGGGGGGGGGTTCAAGGAAGACCCGTGGATGCCAGAAAAAGCCGTTTAGAACCGGGGGGGGGGCTTGGGTACAGGGCACGAGAGGCGGGGCCGGGGGGGGGGCTGGGAGGGCAGCGGAGCGCGGGAGGAGGGGGGTTTCCCGCCGCCTGGTGGGACGTGAGCGGTAGGTCGAACGTAAGTGTTGGGTGGAGAAGTACCTCAGGAAGACTTGGCAAAGGACAGGGGGCTAGGGGCGCGTGCCAATGAGTACCTCACGCTTTCCAAGCCCTCCCGCCGGGGTTCCAGGGCTGCGCTTGGCCTCACCTCCACCCAGCACCACCCTTCCTAACCCGCCCCCCCCCCGGCCCTCCCCCCCCCGCTGGGCCCCCCTGCTGCGGGCCCGCCCCCGCTGTCCCGGTGTCCGAAGGCTATGCACCCACTACATTTCATTTCCCCAGTCGCGTTACCGGTTCTTTTATTGTAAACCCCCCCCCCCCCGCGGGTCTTCCTCGAACCCCCCGCGGCGCCCGCAGGTGACTGGGCGCTGGGCCGACGACGACCGCCTCCTCTCGAAAGACAAGAAGCGCATGACCGCCCTCATGAAGCGCTTCGGCCACCCGTACGACGCGGATGCCACCCTGGGCTACCAGGTAGGGACCTGGCAACCCCACGCCCTCGCCCCGTTGCCCTCGCCCCACCCCCACCGCAGCCGATTTAGCTTAGCCGCCGAAGGTCGACATACGACCTTCGTCTTTCGTATCCTCAACCCAGTTCTCCAGCATGCATCTCCAAACGTCTGTTCTAAACGGTTTTTTCTCGCATCCACGGGTCCTCCTCGAAACCCCTCCTCCCTCCGAAACCAGATCGTGGACCCCACGGCCTCCATGGGCGAGAACATCTGGAACATGGCGCAGGTGGGGCTGCGGACCGTTGGAGGTTGCCGTGGTGTTGGTGGTGGTTAGCGTCGTTCGCCCACGTGTTGCACAGGAAAATAAAACACTTTGGACGTGCTGACGTGTGGGTAGGAAGGGTGGGGGTGCCGCGTTTGGGGGGGCTTGGTGGCTCCAGCGGCGGCTCCGGAGCCCTAGCCGTTAGGGCCTGTAGGCAGACGCGGCCTCCCACAGCGCCCCCTCTGCACCCCCTCCTTCTGCTCCATACCCCTACAGGTCTACAACTCCACGCCGCCCGAGCTCAACCCCCTGAGAACCGCACACCTGGCGACGCCTGGCGGCGGCAGCGGCGGCAGCGGCGGCGCCGCCGCCGACCCGGCGGCGGCGACGGCAGCGGCGTTGGACGCGTTTGACGAGCAGGTGAGGGTCCCTCGCGCCGCCCGCCTCCGGTGGCCCCGCCAACCCCCAACGGCCAACCACCAACCCCCAACGGCCCAGCCACAGACCTCCGCCTCGCGCGGGTGGGCAGCACGTGCCTTCAGCTGCCAGCGCCCTCCCCTCCCCCTCCCCCCGCCCCCGCCCCCCCGGGCCTACGGGTTCCCTCTGAAACCCTCCCCCCCCCGGGACATTTCCCCAGTCGCGATACCGTTTCTTTTATTGTAACCCCCGGGACGCCCCTCTCCCCCCCCTTCACCACCACCACCGCAACCACCAGGTGGTGATGGAGGCCGCCATCCTGCAGAACCTTGAGGCGGCGGCGCAGGACCTGCCCAAGCCGCACCGCTTCTTGGCCACGGCGGGTGAGGGGCGGGCGAGAGAAGGGGCGAGTGGGGGGTGAAAGGAGGGTCCGCGCATCCACGGCCGACTGCGGGTGGGGGAGGGCGGAGAGGGGGGCAAGTGAGGAAATATTCGTGGAGCGAGAAAAGAGAGGAAGTTGCTGGCCGGAGAAATGAGAGGAAGTTGCTGGCCGGAGAAAACGTTTAAACACGCGTTTGAGCTGGCGGGGGCCCTACGGGGCAACGTAGCGTTGTATTGTTGGATCAACCAGAGGCGCGGACAGAGCGTGTTCCACAGGACCACATAGGTGCCCTCGCTCTTCGCTCCCGGGCCCTATTTGTGGGTGGTGATGAGGGGCCTCACCACACACGGCACCTCGCCTGCTGTTACGCAGGCACCATCCCCTGCGGCCAGTGCGGCGGCACCGCCTGGCACTACTCGTTCTTCCCCAACACGCAGCGGCTGTTCGGGCTCGAACGGCCGTTCTGGCTGGACTCGCTGGCCCGGCTGGACAAGTACTGGTGCGTGAGGGGGGAGAGGGTAGGGAAGGGGAGGAGCGAGCGCAGCGAGTGGCAGGAGATTGCTTGCAGGTTGCAGCTGGCGTGTTGGCGTATTCAAGAGGGGAAGGGTGGGTTTGGGGGGGGGGGTCCGGGGAGTTGCCCGGAGTGCTCCGCGTCTTTGTGAGGGGCATCCCCCTTCACAAGTCCCCCGTTCGAGGACCTCCTGTCTCCACACCGGCCGCCGCTCCACTTCACGCCCGCCCCGCTGCACCCCATGGCACCGCCGCCGCCTGTCCACCACGCAGCCCCCAACCCAACCCACATCGCACCGACCCCCCTCCCCCCTCCCTCTCCCCGCCCCGCCCGCACAGGAAACCCACCACCCTCAGCGACCCCAGCCGCACGGGCCACGTGCTGCCGTACGGCGAGCACGGTCTTCGCAGCCTGCTGGCGGCTGGCGCCCGCGAGGACCCCCTGGAGCAGCTGGCGGGGGCCCGGCCGGAGAGGTGGGCGGGCGCGGAGGCTGGGGTTAGAGGGGGTTTTCCACGCTAATGGTCCACACCTGCAGTGGGTGGGGGTGGCGGGGTTGTGGGTGCGTGTGGCACCTACCCGCCATGCGCCGCCGTCCTTTACCCAAACACACATCTGCTCTTGCAGCTCAGTGCTGCCAGCCCGCACCCCTCGAGTTGTCCACCTCGAGTTGTCGTCCCGCTCACGGAGCTCGGAGCTCCCACCACTCGCCCGCTGCCTTCCATCCATGGAGTAGAGGGCATTTCGCGTCTCTGCAGCAAATAAAAAGCCCACACTTGCCCCATACTTTGGCTACAGTCAGCGTTGCCTATCACTACGACCCCGCAGCGCCTCTGCTCCATCTACTCGCCGCTCCTTTTTTCTGGACCGCCACCTTCACCACCCTCGGTTTGTCGGCCGTGAATTCGCGGATCTTCTTACACCCCCCTCTCATCCCCCCCCCAGCACGGAGCGCTACCGCCGCGACCTGCAGCTGCTGGTGTCGCACCCGGAGCTGCGGGACGGCCGGCTGAGGGTGGCGCCGGGGCTCAACACCCTGGGGCTGTACCTGGAGGGAGCGGGGGAGAGCGGGGACAGCGGAGCGGAGGGGGCCAGGTGGGCTGGTTGGAGGCCGGGGGGGTCCTGGGGGGGGACGGGGCCGGGGAAGGAGGGGCACCGGAGGGCGAGTGCTACCGGAGGGCGGCGCAGGGGCGGGGGGGAGGGGGGGCGGGCGGGATGGATGGATGGAGTGGGATTGAGGGGGAGCCCGTGGGCAGGCACTTAAAAGAGACAAGTAAGACCGACGAGAAGAAGACACTTGGGACACTTAAAAGAGACAAGTAAGACCGACGAGAAGAAGACACTTGGGACACTTAAAAGAGACAAGTAAGACCGATGAGAGGAAGCGACACTTGGGGCACTTGTTTGCAGTTGCGTGTTGGAGGACTTGCGGTCGCCAAGTAACCAAAGCCGGAGGATGACTTCCGCCCCGGCTGCTGAGGCGTAGCAGCCAACAACGAGGGCGGAGAACGGGTTGGCGACTGCGCGTTTGGGGGTGCAGGTTGGAGGACTTGATGGAGTGTTGGCTGGGCATGCGAGGGAGAGAGGCTCGTCCACCGTGAACGGACGCGGGGGGGAGAGGGACGGTATGGCAGCAAACCCTCCGTGGGGGGCGAGGGAGGGAGGGCTGCGGGCGGGATTGGCCGTTGGGATTAGTTAGATGGCTGTTAGATGCAGGTGCACGGATGGGCTGTAGCGCCATTCAGCACCCTGCGCCATTCAGCATCGCTGCCAATCGGTCGTCAGGCCGGACGGCGCCATGCGCCATCCGCAACGGATTACCGCGAGCACTCGCACCCCCAACACCGCCACCAACATCAGCACCGCAGCCCCCTGAGCCCCCTCTCGCCCCCGGGGCACCCTCGCTCCGCCTGGCCCCACAGGGACCTGGCCTCCACGGCTTCACCGCTGCAGCTGCCTGCAGCTGCCGGCGGCAATGGGCAGCGGCAGCGGGAGCTGGCGGCCAGCCGGGCATGACGCGGATGAAGAGCGATGGCAACATCGCACCGCACCGCACCGCACGGCGGCAGTCAGTCGTGTCAGTCGTGTCGTCGTGCCACCGGTGGCTTTTTGACGTTATGGGGTTCAGGGGGGTCTATCGGGCGTGTGTATGTGCACGCCTCCTTGCACTGTCAGCATGGGGTGGCGCGCTTCGCTGCTTTTCGGAGCTTTTCGGACGTGTGTGTGGCGGCGCATGGGCGCGTTTCTGAGGGGCGAATGGGAGATGGGTGTTACGGGCACCGACAGTGTGGTGGCACTGGTGCTACCTACCATGTAGTAACTATTGCCCTGACAGTGACAGACGAGGTTATCGCCGCAGAGCAGCGCGGTCGCGCGTTTGTGTTTTGGGCGGAGGGGGTGCGGGAGGAGGGCTGCGAGGCGGCTGCCGGTTTGAAGGGGAGGCCGAGAGGGCCGTGAAGTGCGCTTTTAGGAGACCGTCGGAACGCCTCCTCGCCGGCACGCGCCAGGGCGTTTCGTCCGACCCGGTCAGCGCTGGAGGATGGAGAGGGTGCATGCCCGCATGGGGCAATGCAAAGGCGCTACGGAGGCGCAAAGCTTTGCTCGTCGTGTAAGCTACGGGATGGCACTCGGCACGGATGTCGGGGTGGCACTTGGCACGACTTGGCACGGCATTCCCGTGCGTTGGACTCAATATAGGGCTAGTATGCCGGATGCTTGCTGTGCGCTGTAGGCGTGGCCGTTGTGGAACACCTTCGGACGGTCATCCCGCGGACGAGGGCCGTCACTTACAATACCTTCCCCCATCAGCTCCTGGTAATTATGGTCGCTTGAGACTCGCAACGAATAATGTGCATAACTGTGTCTATAGCGCTGGCTGACTATAGCGTTGGCCACAAAATGCGCTGGCCACAAATGGCCACGATTCCACTCAAAGACGGGGTGTGATAGCCACTGAAAATCTTTTTCGGGCATACAAACAGATAGGAGCTGAGGAGGGCGCTTACCCAAGTGACGACACCGGTACCTGATTTCTATTTCCCACTTGCCATAAGTATTGCCGTGTTCCGGAAGTTTATTGTACGCGTTTCAACCGTGGTGTATGCGTTTCAACCGCGGTTAGGGTCCGTAAAATATGTGGAGGTTGGCGGAAAGGCACCTACCCGTAATTGCTCCAATTGTCTGTTAACCACGTGGTGCGATGAAGTGCAGAGTAGCCTCTTACAAGCAGCCACAGACTTCAATAAGTACAGATCAAACCATATGAACGAACTTAGCCCGTGCAGTCAGTCGAAACTTAGCAGGCTGGCCGTGACGGTTATTGTGACTGTATTGACACCACCCTAGCTCATTCGCCAGTATTGCAGCGTTAAACGACATCTACAGTTGTACAACTTTGCTGGAAATGGCACGTGCTCTTACCAGGCTCGCGTGTTCGCTTGCTCACCATCGTGAGGACAACCCCGTTTCCGACGCAGTGCGGAAACAAAGTCAGGGGCACCAGGATGGCGACGATTCCCTAAAAGCGCATGACAGCGATGGCGCATCAACCCGTTTGACCGGCAGCATCGACCCCGACTTTCCGCCGGACCTAACGCTGCGCATTTGCGAGTTCCTGCCACCGAACGAAGTGGCATGCAGTGCATCTTTGCTGTGCAAGGCGGCGCGCCTTCACTTCTCCGCCCCCGAACACAGGACAGTGCGACTTGGGCAGTTGGTCCCGCCACAGGCCTTCTATCTCCACTTCAGCCCTCACAGCGACAAAGCGCTGGACCGCATATCATTTTCCGAAAAGCAGTTGCTCTTCGCACTGACGGCCAGCAGCGGCCCGGGTTGCGTCGCCAATCTCAAAATGCTGCGCGAAGCGCGGTGCCCCTGGACATCCGCCGCACCCACCGCAGCCACGACCTCCGGCGACAGAGAGACGCTGACCTGGCTCATCCAGGAGGGCTGCCCCGTCGACCCCTCCGCCGTGCTGTGCGCGGCTGCGGAGCGATTGGACGTCAGCCTGCTGTCCTGGCTCTTGCAGACGGCCCTGGCGGGCTCAGCATCCGTATCCCTCGAACACCCACTCAGCGCTGCTGTGTTCGCGACGGCTGCCAGCGCTGCTTCGTACGCCGGCGCAGCCGCCACGGGCCAGAACGCGCCGTCCTCAGCCCATGATCGGGCCGCTGCCGGCGCCGCGACCCTGCAGTGGCTGGTGCTGCAGGGCTGTTCGGTGGATGAAACCGCGTGCGTCGCTGCGGCCGAGGGAGGACACCCGCCCACCTTCCGCTGGCTGGTCCGCGCCGCCGGCTGCCCCGTCAGTGCCGCAGCCCTCGCCGCTGCCGCCCGCTCCGGAACCATCGCGATGGCGGCCGCCGTGCTCGAAGCACTCCTCGGCGCCGCCGGCGGCGGCGCCGGCGCCGGCGCCGGCGACGAGGCGGAGCCGCCAGTTGCGCCGGTGGCGGACGCATCCGAGGTGGCAGCCGCTGTCGGCGCGAAGGCCGCCTGCTGCGCCGCCGCCGCGGCGGGCAGCCTACACATGCTGCAATACCTTCACCAGCGCTTAGACGTGCCCATGACCCGAGAAATACTAGTCGCTGCAGTAACCGCCGCCGCTGCCACCACCACAACCGCCACCACCACCGCCAAAGGCTCGCCGCGCCTGTCCGCAGCAGGCGGCTTGAAGGCGGAGGACATGGTGGCGTGGTTGCTGGAGCTGGACTGCCAGCCGACACCTCCTGCCCTGCGAGCAGCAGTGGCTGCGGGCCGTGAAGACCTGTTCGCCATGCTGCTGCTCGGTCGCCGGCCGGAACGCGCCCCGGGTGGCTCTGGCAGCTGCCTTCAGGCGCTGCCGCTGCTCTGTGACGACGGGGTCGCGCAGCAGCTGCTGACGGCGGCTTGCGGATCCGGCAGCTTGGCCCTGGTGTCGTGGCTGCTGGACAACGGCGCAGAGCTGGACGTCGCGGCCTTCGAGGCGGCGGCGAGCGCCGGCGACCTGGCCATGCTGTGCGCGCTGCGCGACCGGGCCGGGGGAGGCGTCGGCGCCACCGGAAGTGATACCGCGGCGAGTGAGGTGCTGGTTGCAGCGGCGGCGGCGGCGCCGCCGCCGTGGCGGAGCGCGCGGGTGCTGGCGGCGGCGGCGGCGGCGCAGCGGGGGGACGCGCTGGGCGTGCTGAAGTGGCTCATGGCGCAGGAGCGCGGGTGCGTGCCCACCGGCACCGTGATGGCGGCCGCCGTCAGCAGCGGCGACGTCGCGCGGCTGCAGTGCATCCACCAGCACGGCTGCCCCGCGAGCGCCGAGGCGTTCGTCGTGGCCGCCTGGACCGGCAACGTCGCTGCGCTGGAGTGGCTCGCGAACACGTACGGCAGCGCGGTGTACGACGAGCAGGGGTACTTTTGGGCTGGCATCAAGGGCGACTACGCCACACTGGAGTGCCTGGCGAGGCTGCGCTGCCCCTGGAGCGGTGAGACTGCCGCCAACATCGTGACCGCAGGCGCCATGGGCAGCTGGGACTTTGACGTGCTGAGGTGGCTGTACGACAAGGGGGTGCCGATGGACGAGCGCCTGCTGGATGCGGTGGCGGAGGGCGAGGAGCAGGAGGAGGTGCACGGCTGGTTGGAGGCGCAAGCGAGCGGCCGCGGTGGTGGCAGCGGCGGCGGCGGGGGGCGGGATGCTGGGCGGCGTGCTGGGCGGGTTGGCGGGTTTTGCCGGCGGGGGGCCTTGGTGCTGGGTTTAAGCTTGGCGCCGCTGGTTGTGCTTGGGTTGCTGCGGCGCAGGGCGAGGTTGAGGCGGGGGCGCGGCAGCGAGTGACAGGGCTGTGCGAGTAACGGTTCTGGCTCATGCCGCATTCGGAAAGGGGCGGCAACGAAAGAGGTATGATGAGAGGCCTGGAGAGAGCGCTAAGCGGTGAGCAATGGTAGCTTGGCAAATGGTAGCTGGTATGGGGCTCATTTATGGGTGACGCGTCGGCACCTGGCGGCGTGAGAGCACGCAGATGCACGGTACATGGAGCGCGTGGAGTGTACAGTAGAAGAAGAAGAAGAAGTTGAGAGAGCATGAGGGACAAGTAACGCGGACGCACACTGGCAGGCGCACAAGTTCAGCCAATGAGGCTGCCCAATCGGCAGGTATTCTTTTGACGCAACGCGGCGTTTGTGACAGAGCGGTTTCATTGGGAGTTTTGTTAGTGGTTGGGAGTGGTTATGGTTGGAGCGGTTGTTTTAATCCCTGGGGCCGGCCTTCGGGTGGCGATTGTCGCCTCATTGTTGCGGCCGTTCACCTTCGGCTCCTGTGCCTCGTATGTGGGATTGTTTGCTGTTGGTTGGAGTGCAATGTGCACAAGCTTACGATTCATTTTGGTAGTAGTAACTGTCATAGTGGGCCCCAGACCAGTGGTCCAGCACCTGGCGCCCAAACTCTTCAGCCTCGCATGACTGCCGGCTGTTACCAAAAAAACAGCTGAGTTGCCATCTAAGGCCCAGCTGCAATGGCATGGACCGGAGGATAACGCGGGGGGAAGGGCAGTGGGAAGATGCCCAGACGAGGGGTGGTTTATCTTCTTGTCAATGCGCTGTTTAGCGAGTCTTGTTAGTGTATGTGTCCCATGCACCGAGTACATAACGATGCGTTCTGGGCGCCAATGTTTTGAGCCGGTCCCATATCGTGAATGATTGGCCTGAGCCAGCTGCCGGAGTGATGTATGCGGGTTTGCTGCCATAGGACATGTCTTTAGGTCGACGGTGGGAGAGTTTCCTATCGGGCTGGCTGAGGTAATGAAACAAGAGGCTGCGAGAGACAAGTTTTCCTTGGAGATTTCAGCAAGTGATGCGAACTGGCAGGCTATGGATGTCATTTCTAGTCGAGTTAGACTGCCACGTTGCTCCAAGGGGCACGGGTGTGTGTAACGAGTTTTACAACATCGTATCGAGATTCAGTTTGCCAACGCTGCAAACAATGGTCACACTGTTTTGCAAGCGGTAGACAGTTCGAGCCACATCATCCTCAATGGAGGTTGACCAGCATCTGGCTGGCCATGCCAGGCCTAGCCCGCTCGCTTACAATGCCCAATTGCATCTTAGGCGGCCGCGTCTTCCTTCACTAGCGCAAATCGGCGCGACGGAAGCCAGCCGCAAACAACACAACTATCGAACCCCACGCACCGCTTCGTGGAAGCCATCGGGTTAGCCGTGGATGAATGGAACTGGAGAACTGTGCGGATCGAAGCCACGTATATATCCAACACAGCCCGACTATGTAAACGCGTGGGGACCATCCTCACACGTGGTTATGCACGCATACCGTATGCACTCCGCCGTTGCCAGACACCTCGCATCATTACCCCAGCAATTAAGAATCAACAGGAAGTAGGCGCGCAGATGCTTCGCCAGCGCCTCGAGGACACGAAAGTTTGTTTCCACTAAGACCACACCTAAGGACTACAGCTGCCAGCACTCCATCACCAGGAGCGCTCGTCCGAAAAAGCCAGACTGCTATGTTCTCGGCTTCCCTCCGGCCCAACTGACACAGCCTACAAGTCACGCAGGTCAGACAGAAAGTCAGCCTACCTAAGCCGCCGGCATGGCTCATATTGCAACATGTCCAGCTTAGTCACAAATACATCAAAAGTCATGGCGCGCAAGGGTACACAACAACCGCCTAGGATTGTGCAGGCCACTGCCACTTCTTAGCACCCTTCCACCATAGAAGCACCAGCCACCACCTTCTCCGCAAGCCGCCGACTCGCGCGTGTACCAGCAGTCGGTGGTGCCACGTCGGCCGCGCCTTTGCCACCTTTGGCCTTGCCGCCACCGGCTGCGCCCTGGAGGGAAAAAGCGACGACGCGGGTGCAGGTTGGAGGGTGGGAAAAGCGTGTATCACATGTCATCAATGGAGTTAGCACATGGCAATAAACGCTCCTCCGTAGCCGTACATCCCGCGCCCATACCTGCTTTGTCCGCCGGCTGTACTCTGGCAAACTGGTCAGCAGCACTTGCTGCACCGCCTTCGCACGCGCGCCCGCAGCCTGCTTTTCGGGCTTCGTCACGACACAGGAGCGTCCTGCCGCCTCAACAGCGCCAGCGCCTCCGCCGCAGGGCTTCTTGGCTGGGGATGCTGGCACCGCTTCGTCCGCTATCCACCGCGGAACAGCGGTGAGAGGCAAGGCGGGGCAATGTGAGATTCGGCGTCGACCTGAGTGATCACCTAAGAGGTCAATACCAACCACGGTACACTGCATTGTTTCTCAAACATCCTCCCTATACCAACTGCCACCCTTCTGCACATAAGCCTACAGACCCCGAGTCCCGAGTTTCTCCCCACGTTTTCGTCGCAGCTCTTACGGAATATGCTTGGACGCGTGGTTACCGGATCGGGTATATCACCTGGCCGAGTGCACAGCCACTCCTTCGCACCTTGCTTGCGTGCCTTGGACGGTGAATTCACCAGCTTGGACGGCAACAGCGGGGTGGGCGCACGCACAGCAGCCTGCAGACAGAAGGCCATCCGAAGCCGCACATTTGGGCGCTGTCATCGAGAGACATGCCACAGAGCGTGCGCGAAGCAAGCGCACCTCTTCATTGGTGTCCTTCTCACACAAGGGCACAAACCGTGCAATGTGGTACGCAGACCGGGGTGAGTGCTGGAACCAGGTCGTCAGCGCGACAGGGTGAGTGCTGGAACCCGTCGTCAGCGCGACAGGTCTCACCTCATCACTAGCGTGACTGCGCGCCGAGGAAGTAGACGTCCCCATGCGCCGGGTCCGGCCGCTCTGATACAGCTGCGGCTGCTCCTGGACTGGCGACCGCAAAGTGGGTGCTTGAGGGGCGGCCGCGGCCGCTGCGGCCAAGAATAATGCTGCCGGCGGCGCAATCTTGGTGAAGACGTAGGCAGTGAATGAGCGGCCGCTGCCTGTTTGGCGGAGTGGGGTATGATACAAAACATTAGTGAGCGGTGGTAACAAGGTATGGGCCTTATCAGGCACTGGCAAGACGGTACCTTCAACGTCGCATCAGCACCAGGCAGTTCCCGATGCCGCTTTGCACCCTTGACATGGTACCGATCGGCATGAAGGGAGTCTGATATAAAATGATATGATATCGCAATTCGCGCCTCCCCACGCTGTACAAGGCAACCAACTGAACCGTCGCTGCGATGCCCCTGCTCACCTGACATCGTGACTGGAAAGCTGGCGATAAGTATCAGTGGCCCAAACCCCATGTCGCGCATCACCGTCGCCGGGTCCTGGCCACGCATGGACCGCTGCACAACTGCCACGGCCTGCGAAGAGGGGACAATATCAGGAGTCCGTTGATGATACTTGGCTGTCGCTGATCAGGATAATGGATGTAGGCCTAGCTCCACGGTCGATGGACTCGGGGAATCTGTCCCCGGCGAGCATTCGTCCCACCGCCCCAGCTGCATTGCGTGCATCTCTCACCCTTAACGTCCTGGACAACGCAAACAGCTCGCCGAAGGCCTGCTTGCCCGAGGGAGGCACGCCCTCCCAGAACGAGTACGCGTGCGTCGCTGGGTCTAGCGAGCTGACCTGTTAGGGGTTCACCGAGTTAAAGTTAAACCGAGTCAACGTTAAACGTATCCTTCAGAACCCCATTGGTGCACAATGTTTATTTCCGGTGACGCTGGTGATTGCAAACGCGCTGATTGAGCAGCTCGGCAAATGTGAGACGAATGTGAGGACGAAGGATGATCGGCTTTGGCAAATCATGGTAAGGGCTGGTGGGTAAAGATTCCCATACGGGGGGCCATGTGCAAGCTCGCTATGCTTGGCAACATACACCCAAACCATTACTGTCAACCCGCACGGCCCTGTGACAACCCGCCATCATCACCGATCATGGGTCAAAGCACGCGCCACCCACCTTCTCAACGGGCGAGCAGATCACGGTTGGCACCGCCACAGTGGTCGGCAGGATGTCTGCAGATAAGTCAGCACGATAGGTGTACGGACGACACTACGGGGGACAACCCTTTCTACAAGGAACGGCGTTCGCTCACTTTGCGTGAAGAGATGCTCCATGACATTTTCGCAGAAAGCAGCTGCCTTGTCGCACTTGACGCGGTCGAGTTCCACACCCCAGGCATTAAGAACACCAGCAGAAACCATTGAATGCAGCAGCGGCCTATACAAAGACGCATTTTATGTGTTAATTTATCGGTTTGTCAATGATGGGACCTGGCGCGACCGAAATACCTGCCCAAGCCAGCGCCAATGTCGATAAAGACACTTCGGCTGTCCAGGTGAGTATTGTACTTCATGCAGTCTATCACTTTCTGCATACTGGTCTGTGTAATGCTGCCATAAAGGCCTTCAATACCCTCTCCACCGCCCAGCTTGTTCTGTGAGGGGAAGGCCAAAGCCAGGTGTTGGGAACGTCGTTCATGCCAACGACCTGAGGCTCGTAAGGCTTCTTACTTCATAGGACTGCATCAAATTGTAAAGGGCGTCGACCTTGGGTCCGCCACGGTCTCGCACAACTGCGGCCATCCTTGCAACGAGCTGGTCAACTGTGCTGACCGTCACCCTGGTAGGGTTGAGCAGCAAGTTGAATTTTGGTAAAATCTGTATATGGCAAATACCTGCTGTAGAATCAGTTCAGACTTTTGAGGTTTTTACGGATGCGCGCGGATTTGAATTACAAACGCATGCATCCAGCCGAGAGCCAGCCCATCTTGGACGTCTGATAATGCAACCGCCGCCGAGATGTAAAATATATGTCTCCTCTTTAGGTGATATGTGTGCTGCTACGGCAACTCAACAGTGTACCGTGGTCGACCCTCACGGACGCACGACTGAATGCCTGAACTGTCCACAACCCGGCTTCGTAAACATAGGTGTCAAGCTTTAATTTTTCTGTCATTATGAGCATGGTAGTGGCCCATATCCAGAATGCGAAGGTAACATACCCGCCCACCTTATATACAATACGTGTATCCGTCCTACCGTCCACACTCCACAGCACATCAACAGGTGCACGCGTCCATGAAGTGGCTCGTCGCTTGACAAGTGAAAAGTTATCTTATCTGCAGAGATCATTGGCCTGTTGTCGTGTACGGAGGTGCGAAGGAATAGGTGCTCTAGGAATGCTTTGGGTGCAGTCCCCGCTTGCGTGGATCACCATGCTCCCTCACTCCCTCATGATTCCAGCTGGTCCCTAATCGTCCCTAGTGGTCTGCCCATCAACCATCACCGCCCAGGGCGTTGCGCCTACACGAAGGGTCCGAGAGACACCACCGTCCGTTGCCTCTCTCTTTCCTAAACCTGCGGCACGTGTTGTGGTACAGTGTCCATCCACAACAAATGATGTGCCCGGCGGCCCAACCTTACGGGTCTGGAGCCAACTGTATTCGTTACAGCAACCAACGGAAGCACGGCAATGGTCCCTCCTCGGGGCGCATACCGCACCGCACCCTCTCACGGCCACCTTCTGCATATGTAAAACGAGGTTATCTACGACCCGCTAGTGAAACTACTGCCTAGCTCCCACATCCACCGGCGCAGCACAACTAACATTCTTGGCACGTATGTCCTCTCCTTACATCGACACGCGCCATACATGGTCTGGGAGACTACCGGTCGCAACCAGCAGGCCCTTTCGGTCCGCAACCCGCCGGGCTGGATGGGGCCCACTGTGGTAGTCACTACTGCGTCGGGTCTGGAGCCCACTGCAGCGGTTGCTACTACTGCTGCTACTACTACTACGCGCCATGCTGCATCTCTGCCCGCCGAACAGGCCCCTGTCAGGCAGCCGAACAGGAGGCACTCGAACCCGGCGTCCAACAGCAATAATCCACAAACAATAGCAACAGCAGTTACTACGACAACAAACAGTAACAATATGCAGTTCACACATTCCGAGGCTGCCAGGAAGCCGGACCCCTTTGGGCTGCTCCTCGAACTGCCGCCTCACTTCCTGATGCCGACTTGTCGGTGCCCATGCACCGCTTCACCACAGCACCCAGTGGACCTGCGCCGACTGGCCCCAACCAGCCGACCGCTTCCGTCTTACTCCCAGGACCCGCCTAGGACCAGATCCACGACTCAATAACCTATACACGCCAGCCGCCGCAGCACCTGCAAACCTGCACTGCCCCGGTTCCATTAGTAAGGCGTCCTTCGCGGCCACCTCATGCCGCGGACGGTCAGGCCCTTGCGCGTGCGGCCTTCTCCAGCTCCCGATCAGCGCTGCGTCAAAGCCCGACGCCTTACTCTTCACATGAGTGTCGCGGCGCCTGGCGGAGGAGGATCCGCGCACCCGCGGCCACGTGTTCGCGGCCTCACACGCCGCTGGGGTACAGCTCCGGCATGTCGCCCTTGGTCTCCTCCAGCCGTGGTTCCGGAGCCCACTCGTCGCCCGGCTCCAAGGGCTCCACGGCGGTGGTGGCGTCCACGTGGATGACGAAGTCGAACTGGCGCGGCAGGACTGCGGGTTGGGGGAGTTTTTGAACATATACGGATGCCGCGTTTGTGTGCGTGTATGTGCGGCGGCAGTTGTCTAGGCTATCCGGAGCCGCGATTGAGGGCGGAAGGGACAGGGGACTAGGGGCGGAGGGGGCTAAGGGCGGAGGCGGAGGCGGCGGAGCGGGGGAGTGGCGGAGGAGGGAATTGGGGCGGAGGGAGCGGCTGTGCCGAGCCTGCGGCTGCGGAGGTTGCCGTGTGTGTAGGCGGCGGGTGGTCCCCATGAAGTCATGGTGGCTGCTGGGTCCGCCGGACCCCCTGCTTGCGAGCCCTATGTGCGTACCGCCTGCCTTCAGACCTGCGCAGGTTCGCCGCCAACAAAGCCAGACAACACGTGCCAGAACCACAACCAACAACGACAACGACGTGTCATGCCCCAGCCACAGCAGGCTTCGGCTGTCAAGGACACTAGGTGACGCAATCCGAAACCATGACTAATGCCCGCGAATCGTTCATGCCGGTGCTGGGGCATGACAGACGCCCACATGGCACCGGAAAGTCCTATCTCAACCCAACGACCACACGTGCACGCCGCACCCGCGTCGAAGTAGTGCGACTGCAGCTCCGTGTCCGGGCGGTAGATGACGCCGATGGCGCGTTCCAGCAGCGGACCCTGCGACGGCGCCACATCACACCACGCACATCACACCATGTGCCCGCTGGTTCTGCCTTTACTTTGGTCTGGAACCCACTGTAACCGTTATTAAACCCCCACCACACCGCACCACAGTCACCAGCAAACCACACCACACCACACGGGCTGCTGCTGCTCTTTTTGCCTACGGCCTGTCGATTAGTGCTCTGGTGGTTTGCCGTTGTTCCGGTGCTTGTCGGTCTCTGTCTCCTCCGTCTCCCTCAAGTGTCAGGCGATGTGCCCGATGGTTCTATCTTTTGGTCTGGAACCCACTATAACCGTTACAACCACCACACCACACGCCTCGACGCTGAGGACCCCCCGACGCGAAGTCCGAGTGGGTTCACACCGCCTCCTTGACGCCCTAGATGCCCGGCTTCTAGCTTTGCACCGGCTTGGCCTTGTCGGGCGAGGTGGCCGCCACCGCGCGGCTAGCATTGCCACGAACGCCCCGCACTCGTTCCCGGCGCATCCTACACGGCGCCCAATATGTATACCGGTATAGGGCACCCGGCGGCTGCAAGCACCGTGGGGCGCACGCTGATGAAGCGCATCGATCCCCGGCATGGGGGCGGCAACAGCTAGGCTGCACGGCATGGGGGCGGCAACAGCTAGGCTGCACGGCATGGGGGCGGCAACAGCTAGGCTGCACGGCATGGGGGCGGCAACAGCTAGGCTGCACGGCATGGGGGCGGCAACAGCTAGGCTGCACGGCATGGGGGCGGCAACAGCTAGGCTGCACGGCATGGGGGCGGCAACAGCTAGGCTGCACGGCATGGGGGCGGCAACAGCTAGGCTGCACGGCATGGGGGCGGCAACAGCTAGGCTGCACGGCATGGGGGCGGCAACAGCTAGGCTGCACGGCATGGGGGCGGCAACAGCTAGGCTGCACGGCATGGGGGCGGCAACAGCTAGGCTGCACGGCATGGGGGCGGCAACAGCTAGGCTGCACGGCATGGGGGCGGCAACAGCTAGGCTGCACGGCAGGGGCTGTACCCATCGCACACAAGCCGCTGCACCTTTGTGGGTCGGTGCTGACACGGACAGGGTCCCTCATCCACTTGCACCCCCACCCCCTCGGTTTGTCGGCCGTGGCTTCGCGGATTCTCTTGTCAAACCCCACACCCGCACCCACCCCCGCACCCACCTGCAGCCGCTCCGTCAGCTCCGGCGTACGCAGGTCCAGAGCGAACCGCGGCATCTCCGGCCCGGGGCCCGCCGCCGCCCGGTGCATGAGGAACTCGTAGGAGCCAGGCATGGAGGGCCGCACCGCCTTGTGCTGGGCGGCCTCGCCCCACTCGTCGGCGGCGGTGACGTGGCCTGGCGGCGAGTGATGTTGGGAGAGAGGGACGTCGCCTTCAGGAACTCCTCCAGAATGCCAACGTACGGCGGGAGGGGAGGACGCAGCGGCCCCGGACGCCGGGAGGGGTAGCTAGCCTGGGTTTGCGTTGTGTCCCGGCCTGCCGCTTTGCTGGCGTTGCCGACAGTTGCACGACACAAGCCAATTTGAGCTCTAGACCGACCGGCGAAAGGGCACACACCCGAAAACACCTTGCTTCCGAAACCCTGCAAAATCGACCCTCCGGAGGGGAGCCACCAGAGCCCCTCCCCTCGCCCTTCCCAGCCCCTCCCCTTCCTTACTCCCCTCGCTCCGGGCCTTATCACCACCCCTCCCCTCCCCCAACTATCCTGTCCTTGTCGCGTCAACGGTGTTTTTGCCACCCCCTCCCCCTCCCCCTCCCCGGCCACCAGCTCCGTGCCAGACCCACCCGTGTGCGTCGTGAAGCCGATGACCACCGCCTGCTCGCCGTACGCCTGTCGTACCAGCTGTCCGATGTTGAGCTGACCCCGGTTCCAGCCCGCGTCGGTGTGACGCGCATCCCCCAGGTGGCTGTTGTGGGCCCACAGCACCTGGCCGAGAACGAAGCAGACAGAGGAGGCGGGAGTGGGGGAGAGGGGGTGTGGGGAGGGGGGAGGCGGTGCGTACGGTTTTCGAACCGAGGGAACTTAGACGGCGGTTGCTCCGTTGATTGCATCTACCATGTTCACTTGCATATTGGAACAAGAGTGTGAGAGGGGAAAGCACGCCCACTTAAGGCCACCTCAAAACAGTGCCATGCCGGACGTCTGTCCGACTGTCTTAGGCTGACCTCCGCTTGCTCTGCGTTGCGTCAGTGACTGGCCGTACGCCCCTGGCTGACCCACAATTCCAAGCGCATCCTCTGGAGTGGATCGTTGCAAAGTGAAAGAAGGCAACAGACCGCCCCGCCCCCTCCCCGCACTCACCTTTGCGTACCAGCTCCTCGTAGGTTCCAGCCGCCGGGACAAGACAGACACGCGAGTGTATCCGTCCCGGGCTCAGCTGGCTTGCTGCTGCCCAGCGGCCACTTGCTGCTCAGCTGCGGACTTACACACCGGCAGGTTGCCAGCCCCACGATTCGTCCCATCCCATCCCATCCAACACCAACCCGTCCAATCCAATCCCACTTAATAATCCCATTCCCCAGGCCTCGCCGGTGCCTCACCATCTTGGGCTGGGGCTGGGGCTGCGGCGGCGCCGTCGGCGCAGCGCCGCTGGCTCCCTCGCCGCCGCCTTCACCGCCGCCCTGCCGGCCCTCCTGCCCCTCCGCCGCCTCTGCCGCCAGCGCCTGCAGCCTCGCCAGGTGCTTCTCCAGCAGCTGCAGGGTGTTGAAAAAGTGCGTGTCCCGCAGGTTCCAGGTCACCTCGTCCCGTGTGAACATGTTGCGGTAGCTGCCGGGAGGGAGGAGGTAGGGGAGGGAGGAGGGGGGAGGGGAGGGAAAATTGAAATTTGTGGCTGCTAAAACATCTTGAGGCGTTGATGTTGTTGTATTTGGTGACGGGAGGGGGGAGAAGGGGGAGGGGAAGTGGGGGAAAAGAGGGGGGGAGCGCACCCAGCCACGAGCGCGGTGGTGGTATGCTAGCCTAAAGTGTCGGGCAGATGCGGATCTACATGGCTAATCAGGAAGCCAGGAAAGGTATCAAGCACATTTTCACGGTGCATTTCCAAAGACACCGTGCTATGCGACGAATTTCGCGCGAGGGAGCAGCCGCTGTCGCGCCAGCCACTCACTAGGCCTCGGCGCCCGACACCACCATCGCATTGGCCTCCAACTGGGGACGATATCCGGAGGGCAGGGCGCACACGAGGGGGAGGCGGGGAGGGGGGGTGGCTACATGGCTAGACGGCGGTGCGGCGTGAAGGCAAGCGACCCAAGCCAGCAGGACATGCCGTGCATGTGCGTGCATAATGTGCTAAGCCTTACTTCCCAACACATGTGTACGCAAACTGCACATGTTGGGTGTCGGGGGAAATTCACGGGTTGGGTGTCGAGGGAAATGCACATGTATGTTGGGTGTCGAGGGAAATGCACATGTTGGGTGTCGAGGGAAATGCACGTGTTGGGTGTCGAGGGAAATGCACATGTTGGGTGTCGAGGGAACTGCACATGTTGGGTGTCGAGGGAAATGCACATGTTGGGTGTCGAGGGAAATGCACATGTTGGGTGCCGGGGGAAATAATGCACGTGTTGGAGGGTCAAACCAGCGTTGCGGGGCTGACGACCGGGAGGTGCGTGCTGGTTAGCGCGGCTCGGCACGGCTGGGCCGGTAGGGCCATGGCGGGGCGTGTCGTACGGCCGCACCGCCGAGCCGTACCGCGAGTGCCTCCTCCTGGCTGGCTGGGCCGTCCGGCACCGCCCTGTACGACTCCACCCGGCTGCGGATGTCGAACAGCGCCCGGTTGACCGAGTCCTCGCAGCTGGCCTGGGGGCAGGACCGGATGCGAGGGGCGGGTGTATTCGCGGGGAGGAGCGGGGAGGGGGGAAAGCAGGGGGGGCCAGCAGGGGGGAGCAAGGAGGGGGCAGCAGGGGGGGCAGCAGGGGGGGGCAGCAGGTAGGGGGGGTGCGGGCAGCAGGGCGATGGGTGTGAGTTTGCGGCCGGGAGATGCATCGTGGAGGGACAGCGCCGTAGGTGGTCACTGGGTCAGCAGCAGCAGCAGCATCTAGGGGCTGATGCGGGCTCAGGGCTTCTCCTGCCACCCCAGCCGGCCATCCCTGGCAGCTTTGCCCGGACTACGTGTATGGCAGGGGACCCTGCCGTGCTTCACACGCTATCCCCGCCAATGCCCCGCACCCTCGTCTCCTCCACCAGCGGCGCGCCCTCCCCCCGACGGGTCCCCCTCCCCTTCACCTCCAATTCCCTCCCCTCCCCCTCAGCCCCTTTGCCCCCTCCCCCCCACCTCCAATTCCCTCCCCTACCCCTCAGCCCCTCTCCCCCTCCCCCTCCCCCCCCACCGGCCACGTGCCTTGTGGAACAGCGCGGTAGCCAGGCCGTAGCTCTGGGCATCGGCGCCGTACCTATGGCGGGTGCGGCGCGGGGGGCAAAGGGGGAAAGCGGGGGGGGGGGTTGAGCCAGCCCAGGGGGCGAGCTCCTTGCAAAGTCGCTCCGAAACCCCAGTTACACAGAAGTGGTAATACGTGATTGTAAGCACGCATGCAGCCACCTACTTCCCCCACCCACCCCCACGGTTTCTATGCCAGCCCCCCACCCACCCCACCTGGATTCGCGGATTCTCTTTAGAGCCCCCACCTGTCGAAGCACCGGTAGCGCGCCTCCACCACACGTGCCGCCTGCGGGTCGGCCTTTCGCAGGTACCTGATGGGGGAGGCGGCAGCAGCAGCGGCGACAGGAGCAGGAGCAGGAGCAAGGCATCTCGTCATCATCGTTATCATTGTCATTCAGCAGCAGTAGCAGCAGCAGCAGCCGGGCAGCAGCCAGTGAAGCTGGCAGGGCAGGCCTCAGGACACGCCGCATACACACACGTACGGCTGATGGAAGGGCAGGCGGTCTGACAGGGGGATCCCACTGCAGGCGGCCCGGTCGCCGCCCCCTGCCCCTGCCCCTAAAACCGCTCGGGCCCCCCTTTCGCACACATACATACCGACCGCACACACCAGCGAACGTTTGGGGCTGCTTTCCTAATCAGTTCCAGTTCCACTTTCCATCTCGCCGACCTACGGATTTCCTCTTAAAACCCTAAAACCCACCCCCGCACCCCCGCACCCCCGCATCCCTCTTCCTCGCTTCCTCCCTCGACCCGTGTCGCTTCCACAGCCGCTCCCTGACCACCCACCCCAGCACCGCCTCCGCCGAGCTGTGCAGCGAGTACACGTCCATGCCGTAGAAGCCGCAGCGGCCGGCGGCGGCTGCCGGGTCAGTGGCGCTGTTGGCGCCCGGCCGCACCCCCTCGTTGTGGTTCCGGAGCCACTCCACGAAGCCCTCCACGGAGCGGTTGTGCCACATCCAGCGGGGGAAGCGCTGCAAGGCGTGTGGGGTTGTGTATGTGGAAGCGGGGAGGGAAGGGGGGGAGAGAGGGTGCGACGGGAGGGGGGCAAGGGGTCGGGGGGTGGGGGGTGGGGCGGGATCTGAACCAGCCAGCCAGGCCGCCGTTTGGGGGCCCTTGAGGCTCTGGGGCATGAGGGAGGAGCTCAACCCCGCCTAGCAAGCAAACGTCCACTGGCAGATCCCCAGATTTAGTCTCATCGCCCACCACAACAATCCATCACATCAGCCCACCACATCGGCCCACCATGATATCCCATTACAGCGGCCCACCACACCGCCACTGTCATCGTCAAGACGTCAACCCCAACAGCCACGGGTCTTCCTCGAAAACCCCCAACAGCCAGCACTAGTGGCTCTTGACTCCCCCAACCGCACCATCGCCCCCCCACACACACCCGTGTAGACCGCCGTCGACGGGTCAGGTTTTTGGGGGCAGTCAACCCAAGCACCGTCCACCCCCCCACACACACCCGTGTAGACCGCCGCCGACGGGTCAGGTTTTTGGGGCAGTCAACCCAAGCACCGTCCACCCCCCCACACACACCCGTGTAGACCGCCGTCGACGAGTCAGGTTTTTGGGGCAGTCAACCCAAGCACCGTCCACCCCCACACACACACCCGTGTAGACCGCCGTCGACGGGTCAGGTTTTTGGGGCAGTCAACCCAAGCACCGTCCACCCCCCCACACACACCCGTGTAGACCGCCGTCGACGGGTCAGGTTTTTGGGGCAGTCAACCCAAGCACCGTCCACCCCCCCCCACACACCCGTGTAGATCGCCGCCGACGGGTCAGGTTTTTGGGGCAGTCAACCCAAGCACCGTCCACCCCCCCACACACACCCGTGTAGATCGCCGCCGACGGGTCAGGTTTTTGGGGCAGTCAACCCAAGCACCGTCCACCCCCACACACACACCCGTGTAGATCGCCGCCGACGGGTCAGGTTTTTGGGGCAGTCAACCCAAGCACCGTCCACCCCCACACACACACCCGTGTAGATCGCCGCCGACGGGTCAGGTTTTTGGGGCAGTCAACCCAAGCACCGTCCACCCCCCCACACACACCCGTGTAGATCGCCGCCGACGGGTCAGGTTTTTGGGGCAGTCAACCCAAGCACCGTCCACCCCCCCACACACACCCGTGTAGATCGCCGCCGACGGGTCAGGTTTTTGGGGCAGTCAACCCAAGCACCGTCCACCCCCCCACACACACCCGTGTAGACCGCCGTCGACGGGTCAGGTTTTTGGGGCAGTCAACCCAAGCACCGTCCACCCCCCCACACACACCCGTGTAGACCGCCGCCGACGGGTCAGGTTTTTGGGGCAGTCAACCCAAGCACCGTCCACCCCCCCACACACACCCGTGTAGACCGCCGTCGACGGGTCAGGTTTTTGGGGCAGTCAACCCAAGCACCGTCCACCCCCCCACACACACCCGTGTAGATCGCCGCCGACGGGTCAGGTTTTTGGGGCAGTCAACCCAAGCACCGTCCACCCCCCCACACACACCCGTGTAGATCGCCGCCGACGGGTCAGGTTTTTGGGGCAGTCAACCCAAGCACCGTCCACCCCCCCACACACACCCGTGTAGATCGCCGCCGACGGGTCAGGTTTTTGGGGCAGTCAACCCAAGCACCGTCCACCCCCCCCCACACACCCGTGTAGACCGCCGCCGACGGGTCAGGTTTTTGGGGCAGTCAACCCAAGCACCGTCCACCCCCCCACACACACCCGTGTAGACCGCCGTCGACGGGTCAGGTTTTTGGGGCAGTCAACCCAAGCACCGTCCACCCCCCCACACACACCCGTGTAGACCGCCGCCGACGGGTCAGGTTTTTGGGGCAGTCAACCCAAGCACCGTCCACCCCCCCACACACACCCGTGTAGATCGCCGCCGACGGGTCAGGTTTTTCCGGCAGTCAACCCAAGCCCAGTAGCCTGCGCGCGCGGCCAGGTGTCCGAAGCCTATGCACCCGCTACACCTCCCATGTCGAGTTACCGGTCCTTTTATGCAACCTCCCTCCCCTAGCCATCGCCCCCTACCCGTCCGCCCCTACTCGCCCCCCCCATACCCCCCGCTACACCTCCCATGTCGAGTTACCGGTCCCTTCCTGTGACCCCCACCTTGTAGTCGCCCAGGGCCTCGAAGGCGCTGCGGTCGCGGCCTCGCGGGGCCCCGTCCTGGTCTCGGAGCCGCAGCCCCCGCACGTAGCGGTTGACACGGAAGGCGTCGGGCCAGTCGCTCTCCACCAGTACGGCAGTGAAGCCGCGCTCTTGGACGAGCAGCTTGGTCAGCTCAGCCCGCTGTGATGGTGGTGGATGGGGGGAGGGCGGGGGGGGGGGGCGGGGTGAGAGGAAACCCGGGGGGCGGGGTTGGGGGGTGAAGCGGGGGCAGGGGGCGTCTCGGGGACGGGGCATGAGAGGGAGGGTGTACTATACTACTATTACATTAAAATAACTAGTAGTAGTTGTTGTTGTTGTTACACAGTGGGAGGGTGTGTTTGTGGGGGAGGAGGGCGGATGGTGGTGAAGAAATGATGGCAGTGGCGCGAGGCGGGCTGCTTGTGTTGGTGGAGGGCTGGGCTGCGGTGCCGGCTGCACCACCCCGCACGTCCGGGGCAGCTACTCTACCCGCCACCCCCCCCACGACCCATCGGGTGGCCCCTGCCGCGCGTCCCTCTCATCCCTTCCCGACGCCGGAAAGCAACCAGGCAATGCCTCTCCCTCACTCACGCCAGCCCCGCCACCCCCACGTCGAGCAACAGGTCTTTTTTTTGCACCCTCCCCCCCCAGCCCCCAGCCTCGAAACGTCTGTCCTAAACGGTTTTCCTTTCGTACACGGTTTTTCTTTCCTTGCAACCCCCAGCCTCCTTCTCCAATGTCGATCGTGTGCGCAGGGTTCCTCGCCACCCCCCCCCCGGGGGAGTTACCGGTTCTATACTTGTAACCCACCCCCGGGCACCTGGTCGTAGAACTCCCGGGTGCCGTGGGAGGCCTCCCCGATCAGCACGAAGCGGGCGGAGGGGGGGATGCGACCCAGCAGCTCCCGGTTCAGATCGTCACGGCGGCCCAGGGGGGCGCCCGTCAGCGCATGGCGGCGGATGGCATCCACTGCCGCCGCCTCATCCACGGCGGAGACCCGGCTGCGCAGGGAAGCCCGGGCGGACATCATCGCTCCGGTGCTGGCGCTGTTCCGGCTGCTGCTACTGCCGGAGCTGACGCTGTTCCGGCTGGTGCTACAGCCGGTGCTGGCGCTGGCGCTGGTGGCTTTTGGCGCCCTTTCGGCGGCGCGGCGGGCGGCTCTGTTGCTGAGGGAGCTGTTGTTGGGGGGGCTGCTGGTGGCACCGGCGTGGGCTGCGGTGCGCGCAGTAGTACTAGTATTAGTATTAGTAGTAGGGTTCTTGCAGGGGCTGTTGCAGCGGCTGCCAAGGGCGCCGGAGCGGGCGGGAAAGGCGGCGGCCGGGATGATCGAGGTGGCAAGGTAGCGGCAGCTGTTTGCCAGGCGGGCGGCGAGCCGTGGGTGATAAGTAGGGCCTGCGCGGCAGTGTCGCATGTCGTAAGTAACAATAGTCGTTTGGGGATGTGATTGTTTAAGGCGGCTTAAGCGTGGGGCCTAGGCAGCGCGCCGCGAAACGGCAGCGCGGCCGGACGGTGGGCCGGAAGCATCGCCGGTTCGCTGCCTCATCATCGACGACTCATCTATCTGCGGGGAGGATGAGTCTGGCTGCCCCGGGCGGCGGCAAACCTGGTCGCCAACGAGCCGCTCGGGGGATGACAAGGTTCCATTCGACGTGAGACGTGAGGTTCGCGGAGCGGAGATGTTGCGACGCTCCGCAAGTAAATGGACCCGGCGCGAGGTTGCAACGACCCGCGGGTCGGCCGATCAACCTTATTCGCGAGCGCTCTGCCGCCCGCTCACAACTTGAAAGCGACACGGGCGGCGATTGTCGCAAAGCGAGCGCGCACTGCACGGTGCGGGACTCCATGTAAGTCAGCTTTACTGGCTGCGCTTTGGCAGCGCCCCGCAAGGACGGGGCCCACAGGGAGGGAGGCTGCGCGGCCCGTGGGTCGGCCGGACTGGCCCCCCGCTATTTTCACCCCCTGAACGCCGAGCCCATCGGGATTCATCCGACGTTTCAAATTCTCTCGCCCGGTGGCGTTACCGCAGGCAGCGTTACAGCAATCGAAAACCTCACCGCCGCCGCCACCATCACCAACTGACCAGCCACGACGAGCTACCTCTGTACGGCACCGCACGTGGTGCGTTCGACACAGTTCGGGGCCGAGTGCGGGAACCTCTCGCCCACCAACGCTGTCCTGGCACGATTCAGGGTGCTTAGCTACGATAAACCACACAAGTGAGTGCCGGTATGTCTCATCACATCTCTCTCAAGTCGGTAAGGCACCCGCCCTTGCATCGTAAAAAGGCTTGTCCCCCGGCATCATAGGTGTAGCGGGCTGAAAAAACGCGCTCGCCGCGTTGTCAGGGTCCACCCGTCAGGTAGGGCGCCTGAATGCGGACCCGTCCGATCCTACTGCGTACGGCATGGCACCAGATTACTGCCATGTAAGATAAACAATAAACACCTTCATCACTGCTGCCCCCAAACATCCAGCTGGGGCCCCTCCGCCCCGCAGCCGCCGCAGCCGGGCACGGAGCAGGAAAATTAATTACCTTGCGACAGCTTGAAAATTGCGACATGCGGCACCATACACGCAATGCCGCCTGTCATCCCTCGCCTTTCAAGTTTCAACAAGCCCGTTTAACATATCGTGTAACCGGGTCTTCTCGACATCCCCCAGCTAAGTCGCTACTACGGTCTCCCCCCGGCCGCTAATTTAAGGATTATCTTTTATCTCCCTGGTGGTTCCGCATCCCCCCGGCCCACCTCCCCCTCCCCGCACACAGCCCCGGACACACCCGCCGTGTTCCAGACGGAAGCAAGCAAAACCACGCCGGACCCACACGACATTCCTCATCGCAAGAACACACGAGCAGACAGGTCCCTCGTGGCACTGCACCCCCCCTTGCCAACCGACACAACCCAACCTAACCTCGTGCCTCCGCCCGCCGCCTCCTTGCTCTCCATGTGCCGGCCGCAGTACCCGTGTACACGGCTAGGTCCCGCCCTCACATCCTTATGTCGTGCAACCGGGTCTTCTCGCCACCCCACCCCACCCCACCCCACCCCACCCCACCCCACCCCGCTACATTTTGTCTCCGGTACAAAAGCCAAAATGGAGAACCCAAAGGAAGGCACAACGCTCAAAGGGGAGGGAACCGCTGCCGGGAGGCAGGGAATCCCCGCCCGGCCCCAAACCTCCCGTCGGCTCTGCTGCTGCCCGAGGGCCTTACGCGGTGGCCAGGCGCATCACCACCAGCGTCACATCGTCGGTGGATCCAACCTGGGGGTGGTGGGGAGTAGGTGGGGGGGTTACATAAAAGAACCGTTGACTCGGGGGTGGGTGGGGGGGGGGCGCGTGGGAGAGGAAACCCGAGTGTGCCACTGAGCCAGGAGCGACCATGTTCGGAGGCGGCCGGAGCAAGCAGGGGCCAGCTCCGTTTTCTATGCCGTGTAACTGGGTCTCCTCGCCCCCCCCCCCAAACCCAACCCGCTTTTTCCTTTCATACACGGGTCTTCCTCGCAACCCCACCCCGCTCTTTCCGACCTTCCCTTTGCCGTCATGCAACCACCACCGCCAGTTACCCCTCCCTGGCGCTTCGTTCAGCTGCCATACCGGTAAACATAGTTCAGTAAAGCCGTAAGCAACTATAGCAAGTGTTAAAGCCGTAAGCAACTATAGCAAGTGTTAAAGCCGTAAGCAACCATAGCAAGTGTTAAAGCCGTAAGCAACTATAGCAAGTGTTAAAGCCGTAAGCAACTATAGCAAGTGTTAAAGCCGTAAGCAACTATAGCAAGTGTTAAAGCCGTAAGCAACTATAGCAAGTGTTAAAGCCGTAAGCAACCATAGCAAGTGTTAAAGCCGTAAGCAACTATAGCAAGTGTTAAAGCCGTAAGCAACTATAGCAAGTGTTAAAGCCGTAAGCAACTATAGCAAGTGTTAAAGCCGTAAGCAACTATAGCAAGTGTTAAAGCCGTAAGCAACTATAGCAAGTGTTAAAGCCGTAAGCAACTATAGCAAGTGTTAAAGCCGTAAGCAACTATAGCAAGTGTTAAAGCCGTAAGCAACTATAGCAAGTGTTAAAGCCGTAAGCAACTATAGCAAGTGTTAAAGCCGTAAGCAACCATAACTAGAGGAAGTACTTAGGTTCAGGCTGTAAGCGACTATAACCAGAGGAACCTGCACACGCGCCTACGCACCTTGACCGCCGCCTTGGCCAGCGTCTCCGCCACCTTGTTGAGGTCGGCTCCCGCCGGCACCGCCGACAGCACGTCCGCGACCCCCTGGTTGTCCAGCCCGCCGCCGCCGCCGCGCTCCTCCTCCGCAAACAACCCATCGGACGCCACCACCAGCCAGCTGTCCTCCGCTGCAGCAGACGGAAGCAAACGGAAACGAACGCGAGTACGCCATATTGGGCACGGATTATGGAAAAGCCCTGACTGGAGTAATGCCGTTGCCGTTGCGGGAGGCGGGGTCTTAGGGTTCGTGGGTCCGGTGACGAAGGCGGGAAGCCCGGAGTGGGCGGATGATAAGACACAGCGCAAGGGCTAGGGGTGGCGCGGGCAGGTGCCGGCGGGGGTTTGATAATAAAATCCGCGAATCCACGGCGGTGCCGGCGGGGGATCCCGCAAAGGCGAGTGCGCGTGGGCTGTCTGGCTGCAGGGGTGACACCCGGGCAGCAACAACGGAGGAGGAGGAGGAGGAGGAGGAGGAGGAGGAGGAGGAGGAGGAGGAGGAGGAGGAGAAGACGAAACGAACTGCCGCACTATCTGTTGGAACGCATCTCGGTGACACGCGGTTCGGGGTTGCGTCGTGGGTTTGTGAAGGCGGTGAAGGGTGTGGAGGGGGTGAAGAATGGGCTCAAGGGAGCTCACCACCACCGCCACCGCCGCCACCGCCGCCGCTGCCGCCACACCCACCCGTCAGCGCCGTCAGCGTGGTGTACGGCTCCGCGATGACTCCGAAACCACTGCTGTACCCGTCGCTGCCCGCCGCCACGCCCTCGAACTGCAGCGAGCCCTTCAGGTAGGCGTCGCCGAAGGCGCGGGACAGCGCCAGCAGCCCCCCCACCCGCCAGGTGCCGCCCATGTAGCGCACCAGCGGCAGCTTGGGGTTGGGGTTCATGCGCTCGATCCGGATCCGCTCCTCCTCGCGATCCGGCACGTGATCCTCCGACAGCTGCAGCGGCTCCCCCGCCCGCACCAGCAGGATCCGCGCGTCCCCCACGTTGGCTGTCAGCAGCTGCGTGGTGCCGTCGGGGTTCGTGAACATGAGCGTGTTGGCGGCGGTCGCGCCGCACTTGCTGCCGCCCACGCCGCGCTCGCCCATGCCCATGAAGCCGCTGCCCGCGGAGAGGAGCTTCTTGTCGGCGGCCAGGTACGCCTCGCCTATGGAGAACTCGGGCTGGGGAGGGAAAGGGGGTTACAATAAAAGAACCGGTAAAGGGGGTGGGTGGGGTGCAAGAAACAACGTTTACGCGACTTGAGCAATGTAGTTGGCGCAGAGACTTCGGACGCCTAGTCGCGCGCGGGGTGGTCGCGCGAGGAAGACCCGTGGATGCGAGAAGAACGTTTAGAACAGACGTGGGGTGGGGGTTGGGCTGGGCCCGGGATGAGGTTTGGGGCAAGGCCGGTGTGTGAGGCTAAAAAGATAAGAGGAGTTGTGTGGCAGGGGATCGTGCACCCCGTCCCGGTGCCCCAACCGGCACTAAGCCCTCCCCTCCCCTCCGCCCGCACCGCCACCCTCCCGGCAACGCCTCCGAACCGTGCGTCCCTTCCCCCCTGACGAATACCAGCCCCCTAAACCCCCCTCCCCCCAACCCCCTGACTCAGTCGTCAGCCGTCCCCCCCCCCCACCTTGAGCCCGCTGCTCCACTCCGTCTCCACATAGCCAAACAGCTTGTTCTTGAGCCAGTCAGCGGTGGCGAACCCACCTTTGTGGGTGCGGGTGGGTGCGGGTGCGGGTGGGTGCGGGTGGGTGCGGGTGCGGGTGGGTGGGTGCGGGTGGGTGCGGGCGGGGGGCAGGGGAGTGGGGCCGTGCCAGGGAGGGAGCAGGGAGCGGCAGGGCGGGAGCCGTGGATGGATCCGGGGGCGTGGATGGATCCGGGGGCGTGGATGGATCCGGGGGCGCGGATGGATCCGGGGGCGTGGATGGATCCGGGGGCGTGGATGGATCC
Source organism: Yamagishiella unicocca (assembly GCA_003116995.1). Classification (NCBI taxonomy): domain Eukaryota; kingdom Viridiplantae; phylum Chlorophyta; class Chlorophyceae; order Chlamydomonadales; family Volvocaceae; genus Yamagishiella; species Yamagishiella unicocca. The sequence goes on along the minus strand of BDSL01000130.1, from coordinate 72,799 downwards.
GGGGGCGCCACACCTTGGCGACCCTCATACCCGTGTCCGCAGCCGCCGAAAGCGAGGCAGAAAGCGAGGCCGCTCCCTTTAGTGTCCCCAATAGCATGCATCTCAAAACGTCTGTTCTGAACGGATTTTTCGGGCATCTACGGGTCTTCCTCGAGCCCCCGGATCCCTCCCCAACCCCAACCCCAAAAATGCGCAGTAGCACACAGCAGCAGCAGCAGTAGCACACAGCAGCAGCAATAGCGCACAGCAGCAGCAGTAGCACACAGCAGCAGCAGCCAGCAGATGTCCGATACGTTGCTGCTGCGGCTGCGTGCTACTGCGCACACTCTAGCCGCCTCCGCGGTTCCCGTCCCCCACCCCCCCTGGACCGCCTGCGGTCGCCTGCGGCTGCGACACCCCGCGCTGGAGGGTAGCGTGTGGCGCAAGCAGCCGGCGACGCCCCTCCCTGGAGCGCAGTATTGGCCCAACCGGCGACCGGTTTGCACCCGAAGTCCCCACTGCCGTCTCCGGCCCCAGCACCAGCACCGGCCCCAGGCTGCGCACCCACCGCCACCACCACCACCACCAACCCGGCAACACCAGCACCCGTACTGCCACCCGTACCGCCACCCGTACTGCCACCCGTACCGCCACGCGTACCGCCACCGGCCGCAACAGAGACCACTGCGGGGTTAGTATGAGGTCGTGTGCGCAGCGGCGAGAACCTTGGTGCTCATCCCGCAGCATCCCTGGCACTAATGTGTTGCACCGCGCTAACGCAAGCAGCGCTCAGCACCCCGTCGCGCCGCCGCAACCCATTTCCCCCGCCAGCTTGGAACCCATCCCCACCCCCACCCAGCGTGGAACCCACTTCCCCCGCCCAGGGTGGAACCCATCCCCACCCCCACCCAGCGTGGAACCCACTTCCCCCGCCCAGGGTGGAACCCATCCCCACCCCCACCCAGCGTGGAACCCACTTCCCCCGCCCAGGGTGGAACCCACCCCACCCAGCGTGGAACCCACTTCCCCCGCCCAGGGTGGAACCCATCCCCACCCCCACCCAGCGTGGAACCCACTTCCCCCGCCCAGGGTGGAACCCATCCCCACCCCCACCCAGCGTGGAACCCACTTCCCCCGCCCAGGGTGGAACCCATCCCCACCCCCACCCAGCGTGAAACCCACTTCCCCCGCCCAGGGTGGAACCCATCCCCACCCCCACCCAGCGTGGAACCCACTTCCCCCGCCCAGGGTGGAACCCATCCCCACCCCCACCCAGCGTGGAACCCACTTCCCCCGCCCAGGGTGGAACCCATCCCCACCCCCACCCAGCGTGGAACCCACTTCCCCCTCGGCAGCGGGGAACCCCGCGTGTGGGAGGCCTTGGCCCCCGCCCCGCCAGCGTCGGTGCGAAAGCTCCAAGACAGGAGCAAGCTGTTCCCCCGTCCAACGCGCAACGCGCCGCGCGCCTACTCCGCGTATGGGCGCGATATCATGTCCCACTATGTACCATTAGGGACAGCAAGCAGCAAGTTCCACGATGCAGCCGTGATGCAAGCCTAGCCGATGATGCCCCAAGGAGAGGTGCACGAGGACGCTCCAGACGTATCCCCTGAATGACGGCGCCATCGCAGAATATGGAGCCGTGGAAGGCGCAACAGCCGGCATCCCACGTGAAGCTCTCTGACCAGACGGGGCGAACTCACCATGCCCGTCGTAAACGCCGGCCCACGCGAACGGCTCGCCAGAGTCGCCAGGCGGGGCGATCTGCGTGATTCAAAGGCGCTGTGTTATGAGAAAGCAGCGTCATGGCAAGCTGGTGCGCGCCTGGATGGCAACGTGCGCGCTCTGTGACCCTCCGACGGCACCGACCTTGACGTCGTAGCGATCCTGCAAGTCATGGGGCCGGGATCCTGTTTCATTTGCCGACCGAATAGCTTTACCAAGTAGAGCTTCTATAGCATCGGGAAGCACAAGCGCGCATTCAAAGTCTCGCACCTCGTTGACCTTGCGCACCGTTCCCTTCACTGTGTACGCTCCACTTGACGTAACTACAACACGAGCTGGAGGAGCTGAAGCTACAGGAGCAGCGGGCCCAGCCATCGCGAAGACGCGGACACTGCGAGGGCCCCGCAGGGGACCACCCGCACGGAGTACCTTCTGCTGAGCGAGGGCCATCTTTGCAAGCAAAAGACAACAAATGCGACTAGCAGGGTCTCGACCTAAAACGGGATCTCAGAGGCACATCATAAAGCTTGCATCCAACCGCCGCAACCGACACAGATTTTTTTATCACTTTTGCCCTTCAGGATTTGTCATGATACTTTAATGTTAAGGATTAGCAGAGGTGCCTGGCTTCTGCATACGCGACGTCTCGTAGCCACGGGGCGGTTGCGGCGCATGCCTCAGCCTACCGCCATGGCAGCTGCGGCGGACATCCCAAGCGGCCTTCCGGCAACTGCAGGTCTATCCAGGGAGCTCTGGCAATCTGTTCAGCATGAGGTCTTCATGTCGCTGCATGACCCCTTTGTCCAGGGATTGGCGCAAGGCACGCTTGACAGGTGCGAAACCTCCTCTGCGGATCAGGCGTTGCCCTCACATGCTTCCATATCCGAAGGAAACGGGTCAGCCGCAAACGCACCTCTCGTGCACCTTCCGCATAGCGACCGAGGCCGACGTGCGCGGTCCCCCACCCCACGACCCTTCTGGATGATGAAGCATTCTACACCTCGCGCCATACGTCCCCACCCCCCTCCCTGGACGGAACAAGGGACCTCTCTGAAATTGCCTAGGCCGATTAACATTGCGTCATACCGTCCCCGCCATCTCTCTTCACGCGCCCCATCGCCCTGCTCGCTCTTCACAAGCCATGGGTATCCACCCCTCCCCACCACCCCCTGCTGCCGATTCCCAAACTCAGCGCGAACCCTCACCACCCCTGGAGCATTCTCGCCCTCTCGCACGCCGCCTCCCTTCCACCCCAGCCCCCCTGGGCCCCTGCTGGCCCCCTGCTCCCGGCCCATGGCCCTGGCCCCCTGCTCCCGGCCCATGGCCCTGGCCCCCTGCTCCCGCCCCACACACCCCTCTCCTCCCCCCCCTCCCCCCCCCGCACCGCCCCACCTCAAAAAACACACACACTTCTCCCCCCCGCAGGCGTTCCTTCCAGCACTACGTCGCACAGGACGCCTACTTCCTGAAATACTTTGCCCGCGCGTACGGCATCGCGCTTAGTAAGGCCCTCGCGCTAGACGATGACACCTTCACCACCCTGGGCCGCCTGCTGCGCGGGGTGCATGAGGAGCTGCAGCTGCACGGGTCGTACGCGGCGCGGTGGGGCGTGGATCTCAACATGGATCTGAAAGTGGATCTGAACGTCGCTGGCGGCGGCGGCGGCGGTGGCATCCCCAGCGCCGCCACGACGGCCTACACCGACTTTTTGATGGAGGTGGCGGAGGCGGGCGGCGAGGTGCGGTGGCGGCTGGGGCTGGGATGGCGTGGCGGCGGCGGCGGCAGCGGGGGTTACCAATGCTGCTGCTGCAGGGGGGGGGCCGGCGAAGGGGCCTGGCGGTTCGGGGTTCAGGTGCGAGGCGGAAGTGGGTGCTTGGGGGAGGCATTGGGGGAGGTGGAGGCGGGTGCTTGTGTGTGTGGGGGGATTGGCAGGGGCGCAAGGGGGCAGGGGCAGGGATCGGCCGGGGAGCTGAGGGGGCGGGGAGGGGCTGTGTGCGAGGTTTCGTGGGGAGCGAATATCGAGTGTGTATGCCGGAGGCGGGGTGGGAAGGAGGCAGCGACCTGGGTGGGGGGGTGGCATAAGAACCGTTTACGCGACGGGACAGGACGGGACGGGGGGGGGGCGCGGGTGAAGCGCGGGGACCTGGGACCCTGGACCCCTGGTGGTGGTGGTGGTGGAGAGGGTGGGGCTGCAAGCCCAGGGGTATCCCCCCCCACCCCGCCCCGAAACCCTACGTGCTGTCACAGCACCTCGCCCCACGTGTTTTTACTTGAAGGCGCACTAGCGGCCTCCCCTGACCGCTGCGTCCACCTCCGCTGCCTCCAAGTGCCGTACACCACGACGTCAGCAAACACTCACCCACCCCGCAGCCGCCGGGGGCACCGCCGCACCCCTGCGCGTCACCTCTATTCGTTGGCGGTTGTGGTTGCGGTTATGGTTGTGTTGGTTGTGACTGACGCGGTTCACCGGGGCGGCCCTGCAGGACGGCGGTGTGGCGGAGATCCTGGCGGCCATGCTGCCCTGCTCGCGGCTGTACGGCTTCCTGGGCTGCGCGCTGGCGGCGGCGCACGGCGGCGGCGGCGGCGGCGGCGGGCAGCCCAGCCACGACTACTGGGAGTGGGTGCGCACCTACTCGTCACCCGAGTACCTGGTATGTGTGCGTGGGGGGGGGGAGCGTGAAAACCGGTGACATGAAAACGACAGGATAGTGGGCGCATGGTCGGCGGACAGTGTGTGGGGCGGGAGATGGGGGGGTGCCCAGGTTTGGGACATGTCTCCAATTGCGTTTTAATATCGCCAGGAATGCCGGGTGAGCACACTCCGGAAGACGTGGTCTGATGTTTGATTGCAGCAGACCGCAGGTTGCTGCGCGACCGGCGCTTGGGTGGGCTTGATCCGGGGTTCGTTGGAGCTCAGGCCAGGCCACCTCTCCTCCCCCTCCACAACCCCCTTCTCACCCCGCCCCGCTCTAATCCTCTTATCGGCCGCCGCCCCACCCCCCACCCCTGCCCCCTCCCCCGTCCCCCACCCTGAAGGCCATCCCCGCTCTGAAGGAGGCCATGTTCGACCGCCTGGCTGCACACGCCGATAAGGGTGTGGTGGGGGGCGAGGGGGGTGGCATTAAGACCGGGGACGGGGGGCAGAGGGTTCGAGGGAAACCCGTGGATGTCCGAGGGGGCAGAGGGGGGGAGAGGGGGCGGTATAACCCGAGGAGGTGGGGGAAGAGGAGCCGACATGACAAGCACGCAGCTTCTTTCCTCCATCACTGCTCCCTGCCTCCAAGCAGCTGTCACCTTCACCGCCCTCGGTTTGTCGGCCGTGGATTCGCGGATTCTCTTCTCAACCCCCCCCCCCGGCTCCATGGTAATGCAACGCTCGCTCCTCGCCCCCCACACGCCTCCCCAACCCCTGGCGTCGAGGCCCACCCCCCACCTCCCCTCCTCCTCCCTCTCCCCTTTCCCCCCTCTCTCCCCCCCACCTCCCCTCCTCCTCCCTCTCCCCTTTCCCCCCTCTCTCCCCCCCACCTCCCCTCCTCCTCCCTCTCCCCTCCCCCCTCTCTCCCCCCCTCCTCCCTCTTCCTCCCTCTTCCTTTCCCCCTCTCTCCCCCCAGCCAAGCTGCTGGCGCTGTACCGCCGTGCCATGCAGCTGGAAGCGGAGTTCTTCTCCGCACAGCCGCACTCGCCACCACCACGTGAGTGCAACCCGCGCCCCCCCCCCGGCGGGGGGGGGGAGCTGAAACACACCCACCCGGGCCCCGGCAGGAGGGGGGATGAAACACCCACCCCGAAACCAAACCCGAACCCGAACCCGCGCCCTGTACCTGTATCTGGATCTGCACTTGTCACCGCCACCATTTAGCGCAGCTGCGATGTGGCCGCCCACACGGCGTCTCGTTCGACCCGGAGCCCGCAGCAACTGCTTTCGCGGTCCTTTTGTTCGTGTCCTCCTCCTCTCCTTCCTCGTCTTCGCCGGACCGCCATGTTGCCAATGCTTTTGCCGCTGTTGCTGTTGCCGCTGCTGCTGTTGCCGCTGCTGCTGCTGCTGCTGCTCCTCCTATTGCTGCTCCTGCTGCTGCTCCTGCTGCTGCTGCTGTCGTGCTGCCCGCCAGGCCGTATCGCGGCGCTGGTGGTGGACTTCGACGAGACGTGCACACCCACCGACACAATCGGGGGCCTTATGCAGCTGGCGGTGGCGGCGGCGGCGGCGGTGGGTGGCAGCGGCGGCGGCGGTGTCCCTCCGTGGGGCTTCTAGAACCTGCCTGCCAGCCTGCTGCAACTTCCTTGATCTCAGCCATCCCGCTGTGGCCTGAAACCCCCCGGCGGCGCTCGATGCCTTGACCCCCCTCCCACTCAGTTCCACGGGACATCCACGGGTTTCCCTCGAATCCCCCTCAGTTCCTACTCGGCTTCCTACTCGGCTCGGTTTCCTACTCGGCTTCCTCGTCTACGGGCTTCCCTCATCGACCCCCCTCCTCACTTCTGCCGTGGGCCCTTCCAGCCAAGCGCCTCGTCCCTCCCTGCCCCTGCCGAGCCAACATCCTCCACCCCCTCCAACTCGGCGCCCTCCCACCCGCCCCCCAGGGCCGGCCCACCCCCGGCGATGCCGCCTGGGCTGCGCGCACCCCCGGCGAGCTGGCAGCCAACTACCTGGCCCGACATGGGGAGCTGATGCGGGAGCTGCTGCCGGAGGGGGTGAGCCGGGGGAGTGGGTGGGGCGGGTTACGTTCGTCGTACGTTCGGGCTGCTTGGGGGGCGCCACCCCGCCGCCCCGGGGACAGCGTCCCCGTTCCAATTTGGGTTGCGTCCACACCATATCACACCACACCACACCACATTACATCACACCACATCACACAACACCACGCCACATCACACCACACCACCGCCCTAGTACCGGCCCCCACTTACCGCCGCCGCCTCATGCCCCTCCACAGCAGCCAGACGCGACCTCGTACGACGCGGAGGGCCTCGCGGCCTTCCTGGAGCGACTCTCCGACTTCGACGAGCAGATGAACGCCCTGGTGGAGGAGAGCGGCATACTGCGGGGTGGGTGGGTGGGGTTCGGTAGGGTAGGGCTAACGTCACCTGCCAACTGTCAACTCCCAACTCCCAACTCCCAACTGCCAACTGCCAACAACTGAACGCATGCCCGTGAGAGCCGTGCCTGTGCCCCGCTGCTGTCCTCGGCGCTCATACGCTGCTGTGTGCGCGGTGAGCCCCCGGACCGGAGCCAGGTGGTGGTTCCGACCGAAGGGTGTAGGGGACCGCCCAGCGATAAGCCGATGGTGATGGTGGTGGTGCTGCTGCTGCTGATGGTGGTGGTGCTGCTGATGGTGGTGGTGGTGGTGCTGCTGCTGTATGGTGGTGGTGCTCCTGATGGTGGTGGCGCTGATGGTGGTGCTGCTGTCTCCCCCGCAGGCTCCAGGGAGGAGGAGGTGGCGGCCGCCGGATCGGCGCTGGCGCTGCGGCCGCATTGCCGGGAGGTGCTCCAGAGAGCCCTAGACCGGGGTGGGTGGACCGGGGTGGGGACTGGGCGGGTGGGCGGGTGGGCGGGTGGTGGTTTGGGCGGGGGCCGTGGCTTCAAAACCGTTGCCACGCCGCAGCGACCCGGGAAGCGGGCTGGTGGGGGGTGCTGTGGGGCGGGGCGGGGCGGGGGCAGGGCGGGGCCAGGGCGGGGCATAAAGACCGATTACACTACATGGGTAGGATAGCTGGCGCATTGTCTTCGGACACCTAGTTGTGGGCGCATGCTGGAGCACTTCGTCGCCTCCTGCTGTCGCGTGATCATGTAGCGGCAGTGGGTTCAAACCCGGGTGCCGACTTCGTAACCCCCCTAAAACCCTAGCCCCCAACACGTGCCGCCGCGCCAGGCATCCCCGTTCACGTGGTGTCCGTCAACTGGTCCGATGTGTACGTTGGGGCGGCGCTGGGGCTGCCCACGCGGCTGCTCACCGCCGACACCGCCGCCGACACCGGCGTCGACACCGCCGTCGACACCGCCGTCACCAGCGCCGTCACCAGCGCCGATTCCTCCATCGAGCTGCGCTGCAACAGCCTCCAGGTGCGGCTGCCCTAAACCCTAAACCCTAAACCCTAAAAACACACCATCGCCCCCGCCTATGCCCCAGTAACCCCAGTCCCCCGCCCCTGCGCCGCCGCCGCCGCCACGGCCGCCGGTCACCAACCCCACGCTAACCCCCCGCATCGCTCCAGGTGGGCCCCGACGGCTTCACCTCGGGTGACCTGGTAAAGCGTGTGCAGGGGGCCAGGGACAAGCGGACCGCGCTGGCGGCGCTGACGGCGCTGCGGGCGGCGGCGGACGCCGGCGGCGCCGCCGGCGGCGCCGCCGTCGTGTACGTCGGCGACTCCACGAGCGACCTGGCGGCGCTGCTGGCGGCGGACGTCGGCGTGGTGGTTGGGACCAACCGACTGCTCCGCCGCGTCGCCGTGCGCTTCGGCGTGCAGCTGCGGCCGCTGGCGGCGGCTCCGCTGGACGTCTCGGCGGCGGCGGCGCCGCCGGGGGTGCTGTACGAGGCCTCGGGGTGGGAGGAGATCCGCGCCTTTTTGTTCGGAGTGGAGAGGCCCAGCGGGCCGCCGCCGGCGGCGGCGCCTGCGGCCGCAGCGGCGGCAGGAGCGGGTGCCGCCGCCGCCGCGGTGGACGGCGTGGCGGCGACGTCAGCGTCAGTGGCGGCGGCGGCGGCGGCGGAGGAGGAGGAGACTGTAGCGGTGCTGCCCCGGGTGCTCAGTATCGCTGGTTCGGACTCGGGCGGAGGTGCGGGGCTGCAGGCGGACATAAAGGTACGGCGCCCGGGGCCCGGGGGGGGGGGTTCGAGGAATACCCGGGGGGGGCCGGGGGGGCTCCCGGAGGGGAAGGGGAGTCGGGGGGAGGGGCATGGGTTACGGCGGGGCCGACCTGGGCTAGGTGTGTTTGTCGTGCTCAGGTGCTGGGGCAACATCGACCGCTCTGTTGGCGCCCCCAAACCCGCCTCAACCCACCGTCCTCCCAGCTGCAGTCGTAATAGCCATCCTCATTGACCGGCCTACCGGTTTACCCTCCAAACACACACACCCGCCTTTCACTCCTCCTCCCTCCGACCGAGTGTACCCGGGCCTTCTCGCCACACCCCCAACCCACGGGTTTCCACCCCTCTCCCCCCCCCGTCTACTCGCCTCCCGTCTCTTCTGGACTGCCATCTTCACCGCCTTGGTCTGTCGGCCGTGGATTCATGGATTCACCTTTAAACTCCCCCCCCCGCCCCCCCAGTCCATGCTAGCCCGGGGAGTCTTCGCGATGACAGCGGTGACGGCACTCACAGCGCAGAACACGCACGGCGTCAGTGCCGTACATGTCGTACCGCCGGAGTTCCTGTCGCAGCAGATCGATGCGGTGCTGTCGGGTAACAAGGGCCCCCGGGGGGGGGGGGCGGCCGGGGACTCGGGCGCGGGGGGTGGGTTTGAGGAAAGCCCGTGTACCACAGGAAGCCGATTAGGCCCCCCGGGGGGGGTATATAGAGTTAAAGACCCCGGGTGTTATGTGTTCTTATGTTAAAACAGAAGCAACATAGGCTACACAGGAGTTGCGCGCGGCTGACTGGGTTCACAACTTCACATACACCCGCGAGCTGGGAGGGCCTCAGAGCCGTCCGGGGGGGTCGCTCTTTCCGCCGTCTCACCACCCCGGTCCGCGATCTATAACCCTAAACCCTAAACCCTAAACCCTAAATACACCTCCTCCCTACATCTAGGCATCTAGCCATACCCTCCCCCCCCCGCCACGGCCCCGTCTCCCCGTATATCCGTCCTCCCCTTCCCTGCCTCCGCCTCTTTCGCCGCGCCGCTGGGGCCTCTTCGTCGCTTTGACCCCTGTCCACCCGCTCCGCGCCTGGATGTTGTTCCTAACGCCCCCTGCTGCCCCTTGCCCGCATGCTTCGCGTCGACCGCCTTCCCCACCCGCTCTGGGCCCTGGTCAGGTGAGTTCCGCCGCTGGGTTGGGCCTCTGTTCTGGTAGTTTTTTGCTAGTCGTTGCGTTCTTGTCTGCGGGCGTCGGGACCTGCGTCTGGGCTTTCGCGTCCCCCATGGCGGCGCGGCGCGGCTTCGGCCTCCTCTCCTGGACGACCGCGGACCTTCTCTGGTAATGACCGGCTTCCTCACGCATCTGGTCGGTATTCGGGCGGGTCGGGACTGGGACTCCGACTAGGACTGGGACTGGGACCGGACCGCGATGTCCGCTCTCCCATAGCGCACCAACTCCCACAGTTCTCCTGCTAGCGCCCAAAACCGGTTCTGCGAAAAGTTTACGTGCGTCGCGCGGGGTCCTCGCTTCCTTTCGTCTCGCCGTAGCCGATATAGCTTAGCCGCCAAAGGTCATATTACGACCTTCGGCTTTCGTATCCCCAACCCAGTTCTCCCGCATGCATCTCAAAACTTCTGTTTTAAACGCTTTTTCGGACATCCACGGGTTTCCCTCGAACCCCCCGCCACGGCCCCACAGACCTAGGCGCGGACGCCATCAAGACCGGCATGCTGCCAAACGCCGAGACGGTGGAGCTGGTCGCGGAGCGAGTACGACACTACCGCGCCGCCGCCGCCGCCGCGGCGGCGGGCGGTGCGGCGGGCGGCGCCGCTGCGGTCTCCCCCCCTCTGCGGCTGCAGCTGCGGCCGCTGCCTTTGGTTGTGGACCCGGTCCTCGTCAGCACCAGCGGCCACAGCCTGGCGGAGGGGGGGGTGGCGGCGGCGCTGCTGCGGGCGCTGCTGCCGCTGGCCACACTGGCGACGCCGAACATTCCGGAGGCGGAGGCGCTGCTGGGTGGGTCGGGCGGGTTGCGTTTGCGGGGGTTGTCGGTTGGGGGGTTGTCGGTTTGGGGGGGGGATGGCGAGGGCTGTTTCGGCGTGCTGAGGGGGAAGGTTCCGGTACTTGCATGTATGGGCGGCACTCGTCTGCCACGTCGTCACCTGCGGGTGCCCTGATGGCAAGTCGGCGGATGGGGCCGCTGCCGGTACCGGTGTCAGTCTTCGCGGGTTCTAGAAACGGTCTCTCAAAACCTTTCACTAATCCTCGCGGGGTTCTTGTTATGTTCGTCTAGGCATAGCAGCAGGGGTCGACACGCGGCCTCCGAATTTAGTCACCTGAATTCAACACTTGGCCTCCAGCTTGCAGTTCCAAACGTGCGTACCAAACGTGTCCTATTCGGCTTTCTGTTCAGGGCCGACCCACGGGTTTCCTCTCAATTCGCCCCCCAATCGTCCCCCTTCTCCCCCCGAGCAACCCCCCCCCCAACCCTCGGGTTTCCCTCGAACCCCCCAACCCTCGAGCACCCCCCAAGCCTACGCGGGGCCCCCGCGTGACCTGACCCCTCACCCCTCTTACTGTCGTACTGCTCGTCCACGAGGAACCTCCCCGTGCGCTCTCCGACCCGCTCCCCCCTCCCGCTTCTCTTCTGACCCGCGGGTCGCAGGCTGCGGCCCCATCACCACCATTGACGACATGAGGCGGGCGGCGAGGGACCTGCAGGTGGGCGCGCGAACGAGCGCTGTACGGCAGCGGTACGACGTTTTGCATCCCGACCAGTGCCTGGCTCCCTCGGGTGATCTCGCCTGCCCCTCCCTGTTGTGGCGTTGCTCCGAAGCTGTACGGCTTCAGCGCGCCGGGCCGGGCATCGCGCGTCAAACCCTAAAACCCTGTCACCCTTTCCCCCAGGTCCTGACCGGCTGCGGCGCGGTGCTGGTCAAGGGAGGGCACCTCAAGCCCAGCGCCGATCTCGACCAGCAGGGCGGTACGGCGCCGCCGCCCGAGATGGTTGACGTACTGTACGACGGCGAGCAGCTGCACGAACTGCGCGGCGCGTGGGTGCGCACGGGTAATACACACGGCACTGGTGCGTGGCTGGGGTGGGGGGAGGGGGGCGGGTGTCATCGTATGACCCATGGGTCAGTGCAGCCCCCAGGGATTTCCATGCCTGCCATAGCGTGTGCGGCCATCCGACAACCAACACCGTGGCGCCTTTGCTCGCCCCCGCTGCCTCACTCTCCCCCAATCTTTAAACCCCTCAGCGCACCAACCCCACCCTAAAGCATAGGGCTCTTTCCTTTCCTTAAAACGGAAAGAAAGTGAAACACAGGTTTCTCGGCAGTCACTACAAAGTGCTCCAGCATGCGCCCACAGCTATGTGTCCCAAGACAATGCGCCAGCTATTATACCCATGTCGTGTGACCCGTATATCTGCCACATGCCAGATGCCACCTCCCCCAAACCCCACCCCCCACCCCCAGGTTGCACCCTCGCCTCCGCCATCGCTGCCGAGCTGGCCAAGGGGCTGTCGCTGCTGCCCGCGGTGTCTGCCGCCCGGGGGGCTCTGCAGGAGGCGCTGCGTGCCAGTGCGCCGCTCAGCCTGGGCAGCGGGGTGCAGCGGCCCTTCCACCACCTGCACATGATGCCGAGGAGGCAGGCAGCAGCGGCGGCGGCGGCGGCGGCAGGGTCTGAGCGGCGGGTCGACCTGGGGGTGCTGAGGCGGCAGCTGAGGCTGTATGCGGTGACGGACCCGCACTGTAACCTTAAGTGCAACAGGTGGGTTTCGAGGAAGAAAACCGTTTAGAACAGATGGGTGGGCGGCGGGTGGAGGAGGGGAGGGAGGCAGGGAGGGGGGGGGTACAGAAAAGGACCGGTTACCGGAAGGGGGAGAGGGAGAAGAGAGGCTCGGACTGTGACGCATGAGAGGCGGACGAAACCAAGCCGGGGCGATCTCTGCTCACATATGTGACGCGTCACTAGCAACGGTTCGTGAGGATCACGTGTCAGCACCAACGGTCGTGACGATCACGTGTCACTACCAACGGTCATGATGATCATGATGGATCACGTGTCACTACCACGGTCGTGATGATCACGTGTCACTGTCGTGGCGATCACATGCCAGCACCACGGACCTGATCGGGGTGCCACGCGCCGGGATGTGATCACCATGAACCCTCTAGGATGTTGGCGCTCGCTAGCAGCGGGGCTTCGGAGCGGTCAGTGGGCGGCTGCGCGCACCGTTAGGGCATGAGGCCCCCCCCCCCCCCCCCTCGGTTTGCACGCCACACCCCGGTCCTGGGTCCCCGCGCGCCCATTCCCCCCGCGCCCACCCCCCAGCATGCGCCCACAAACTAGGCGTCCGCCGACCATGCGCCAACTACCCTGTTCTTTCCGCGTCAGCGATTTTTATGCCACCCCCCAAAACCCGACCCACGGGTTTCCTCTCGCCCCCGCCCGAATCCGCTTCGATCACGCTCCCTCCGGCCCCCTCCGGCTCAGGACGCTTCTGGAGGCTGTCACTCAGGCGGTGCGGGGGGGTGCCACCATCGTGCAGCTGCGGGAGAAGGACATCGAGGGGGGTGACTTCGCGTTGGAGGCGGCCAGGGCGCTGGAGGTGCGGCTGCGGCTGGCTGGGCGATATGGGTGCTGCTGCGGAGTGGCGGAGGGCCGGCTGGGGGGAGGGGGGTTTGGGGGGCAGAGCTTTGGTCGGCGCTGGAGCGGGGGATTGAAGAAACCACCCGGTTACTCGATGTCAGGAAGTCTAGCTGGCGCATAAACTTCGGGCACCTGGTTGCGTGTGCAGGCTGGAGCACGTGGATTGACTGCCCAGAGGGAGGGAGGGGCAGTGAGGTCGTAGCCGGGGGTGGCATGAAAAGCGTTGACGCGAAAAGGACAGGATAGTTGTAGCCGGGGGGGGCCCGAACCGGGGGGGCTCCTCGTTTCACTCTTATTGGTTGGCTGCACAGCCTTCTCCCCACCATCCCCCCCGCCACCCCACCGCCTCCCACCACCCAACCCAGCACCCCAGCCCCCCCCCCTGGACCCTGCCCCTCAGGTGTGCCGCCAGTACGGCGTTCCGTTGATCATCAACGACCGTGTCGACGTGGCGCTGGTGGTTGGCGCCGACGGCGTGCACGTGGGGCAGTCCGACTTGCCCACTGCGGCGGTGCGCGCACTTCTAGGTGAGGCCCCCCGCCCTGCTGGCCCTCCCCCCTGACCGACCCTCACCAGCCTCCCCCCCGCCCCCCCCCATACCCTCACCAGCCTCCCTACCCCCGTCATCTGCTGCATGCACACCTCCCCGGCCCCCCACACACGAATAGAAGAAGCGCCTGCCGGCAGAGCCCGCCTGCCGGCAACACCGCGGCACCTCAGCACACCGCAATCCGCAACCGCCTCCAACTCCCGCCCACAACCTGTCAACCGACTCACTTTCGAGAACCCCGGCTTGAGCTCCTGCACCAACATGCCCCGTAGTACACCACCGCACACCGTACTACGCCCAAAGCCGTATGCGCCGTACTCCGTACGCCATACTCCGTACGCCGTTCAATAAAGACCTGTCATACTCCCGCACGCCCCGCATATTTGCAGGCCCCTCCCGCATCCTCGGCGTCTCCGTCAAGACCCCGGAGCAGGCCCGCGCCGCCGCCGCCGCGGGCGCCGACTACCTCGGTGCGGGTGCGGTGCTGCCGACCGGCACCAAGGACACCAACGTCATCGGGCTGGAGGGGCTGGCGGCGGTGTGCCAGGCGGCGGCGCCGCTGCCGGTGGTGGCTATCGGGGGAGTGTCGGCGGCCAACGCGGCGGCGACGGTTGACGCCGGATGCGCGGGTGGGTGGGTGGGGCGGAGGGGGGAGCGGTCCTTGGTCGTGGTGGTGGTGGTGGGGGTGGTGGGGGTTGTACCGTATTTCTAGATGTGGGGGAGGAGGCGGGGGGGGCCGGGGACGGAGGAGACGCCGGGGGCCGGGGACGGAGGAGACGACGGGGGCCGGGGACGGAGGAGGCGACGGGGGCCGGGGACGGAGGAGGCGACGGGGGCCGGGGACGGAGGAGGCGACGGGGGCCGGGGACGGAGGAGGCGACGGGGGCCGGGGACGGAGGAGGCGGCGGGGGCTGCTGCGCCCAGCGGTGCGGCTGCCGCTGTTGCTGCTGCACGTCCTGTAGGTGCTCGTACCCTGATCCTGCTGGGAAGCTTCTCTGCGCCCGGGCGGCCTGAGTGTCGTACTGTGCGCTGACGTGTCTCCGCAATCGCGAGGAGCGCCCTCGTCCCCCCTGCGCCCCGCCCGTGGCCTGCATCCCCCTCGTGCCCCTCGCTCCTCCAACCCACCCACCCACCCACGCATGCGGTGTGACAATGCTGCTGCCCCTCCCCCTCCCCCCTCCCTTCCCCCTCCCTGCTCCCACTCCTCCCCCCAAAGGTATCGCTGTGGTCTCGGCCATCTTCGGGGCGGAGGACGCGGAGGGCGCCGCGAGGGCCCTGCTAGCGGCGGTGGACGACGCACTGCGGCAGCCGCGCTAGGGCAGCCGCACTGCAGCAGCCGCATGTAAACAGCCGTTTAGGGCAACCGCGCTAGGGCAGGCGCGCTAGGGCAACCGCGCCAGAGCAGCCGCACTCGAGCAGCCGCGCCAGCAAAGGCTGGTCGACGGACGGTGATGGCAGCAGAGGAAGAGCTGCTTCGGCCGAGGAGCCTGGGTGGTTGTCGTGGGGTGTGTCAAGGTAGTGCCAAGCCGGCTGGCTGGCCGGGTTGCTGGCTGCATGACTGCTGGTTTCGGAGCACAGGGAGCGGGGCCGGGTTGCAGTCTAGACGGGATTTCGCGGGTGCTGCCGGAGACGACGTGGTGCGAGCCAGGGCTGTGGAGCTGCGGAAAGGGGCCGCCATACATGCGACCATAATGGCGCGCCATACATGCGACCGCAGCACGATGGGGGAGAGCAGGGTGGTGAGGGGCCGAGGGAGGGGCTGTGAGAGGGGTTGTTGCCGCTGGGCACTGGCTGCTGAGAGGTGCGTGTATGAGAGTATGACGGACGCGGCGAAGGGGGCCGCCGAACGGAAGGATGGGGGCGGGGAGCGGGAGGTCGGAGGTGAGGGCATCGCCCGTCCCCGTGGGCGGGAGCAGCCCTACCTGAGGCTTGGAGGGGTTGGGGGCTGGCATGATCACCGAACCGCTTCGAACTGGTCGGACTTCGTTTTGGGCTTGCAGGACAGTACTTGCTTGGATGTTATAGCAGGTGGGCAATGTCCGGGGTGGTTGTTACGAGCATAGGAAGTACGGGAAGCTGTGCCTAGCTGTGCCTAGCTGTGCCTTGCAACGATCCGTGCGCAGCGAGCCGTGCCCACCACCACGGCCACGAGGTAGAAGATAACAGGTAGGTTGTTGTAACGGTTACAGGTAGTTTATTGTAACGGTTACAGGTAGGTGTGGCTTTACAGCGGGCCTCCGGGCCGGTACGCCGTTAGGCAGGGGATTGCTGCCGGAGTCCATGGGGCGGCAGCCCTCAAGACAGGCGCCCATAAGCCAACACCGGCGCCATGCACGCACGCATTGCTAGCAGCATGTGACTGCGGACACCGCCGGTGCCGCAACACGCGCCACCATGACCGACAGCTTCGCCGCCGCGGGCGTCAGCAGCTGCTCCAGCTGGAAGCCCGCAGACTGGAACAGCGCCCGCCACTCGCTGAGGCTGCGCTCGCGGCCGGGGGTCATCAGCTGCAGGGAGGGCCCGGGGCGGGGGCGGTGGCGGGCATCGCAGGCAGGGTAGGCTAGGGTCAGGGCGAGCAGCAGCAGTCGGAGCAGGTGCAGCGCGAGCGGAAGGGTCGCGTGCTGGCTGGGGAGGAGGCGTGTTGCATCAGCGAGGATCATCGGAATGACGGAGAATGCGCCTGCCGTGTCGCGAGCCGTATCGTTGCCGCCGTCCATTCACACCTAAGCCCTGTCTACCCGGCCCCCAATCAACCAACCACGACGCTATGCCGCTGTGCAGGGACCCCCTCCTACCCCATGCCGGATCTCCATGTTCCGCCTACCTGGCGGCGCACACACCCGCCCCTTACGCCCCCCCGCCCAACAGGCCACAGGCACGCCCCACCCCACCAGGCACACACATACACGGATCTCCATGTTCCGCCTGGCGGCGCACACACCCGCCCCCTACGCGCCGACGCCCCAACAGGCAACAGGCACACACATACACGGTACCCACACGGCACACACGGTACGCACTCTCACCCAACCCACCATCATGCCCATGTCAAACTCCAGCATTTGCACAGTGGCGGCCTCCACTCCCGGCGTCATCAGCTCCGGCAGCACCGCCTCCACCACCACCAGGCGAGCCCGGTCGTGCGGTGCCAGCGCGGCGCGGGCGTTGTCTAGGATGCGCCTCACCTCGTCATCCGGCCAGTCGTGCAGCACCAGGCGCATCACGATGCACTCCACCAGCAGCGGAAAGGGCTGGAAGAAGTCGCCCTGCGACCCAGCCAGCGAGCCAGCGAGCGAGCGAGCGCGGCCAGGGAACGAGGGGGGGACGAGCTGGGCAGTGGAACCGGGTCCATTCCTCAGCGGATGTACGGCAGGCAAACAGAAGCGCGACGCGCAAGCGCTCGTGCGCATGTACGGCGGCAGGCACATCGTAGTGTTGCCCTTCGCGATAGACACCAATCCTACCTCGACTCCTCCTGCTCCTACTACTAGAGCACGGGCTTTCCTCAAAAGTCCTACGACTAGTCCGTCTACCTTTCCTTTCCGTCTCTTTTTTGTAAAATTGCACCGCCGGTTGTATGCTGCCTCACCTCCACGTACTCGAGCCGCTCCAGCCCCCGCTGCCCCAGCTGCCGGGCCGGCACCACCACGTTGGGCAGCTCCAACACGTAGCCCCGCCGTACACCTGGAAGGAACGAGCCGTACAGTTTGTCCTGCTTCCTGCGTCTCTTTCAGTATGTCAGGCGATGCGCCCGACGGCTCCACCTTCTGGTCTGGGGCCCACTGTAACAGTTACTACTACATAAATCGTCCGAGCCCTTCTGTTACAGTGACCCAAGGAAGGGCTTGATTCCGCTAGCAATTCGGCAGAGGGCGAAAGGAACCCGCGTAGAGGACTAGGTGGAGAAGAGGCGATGAGGGGACGAAGGAGGCACGGGGGCCGTGGCTGGGGGGGTGTGCCGGAAAGTCAGGTGGCAGGCAGCAAGGACGGAATGAAGGGTGTTGCCCGCGCCACACGGTGCCCGCACCACCGCACCGTGTTTCGTGTCATTCGGGGGCGGCATTGCACGCGGATTGTGAGGCGCTCTGCCACCCGGCCTCATCCACCTCGCTCCACAGACCGCCCCCCTCGCCCCTTGCCCTCTTGTGCCTCTTCCCTCGCTTGCCACACATACACACACATACACGCATACACACCCCTGCGCACCCCCGTGGTGGTGCAGTATGGCCGTCATCAGCAGCCCCTGGCCGCCGCCCACATCCATCACGGTGCCGTGCCTGCGGTTGACAGACAGTTAACCGTTGGGAGACTGGGAGTTGTGCGAGTTCGGGACTAAGCCAAGCAGCAACCAGCTGGTGAAGCGCCCAGCCACCCAGCCACCCAGCCACCCAGCCACCCAGCCACCCAGCCACCCAGCCACCCAGCCACCCAGCCACCCAGCCACCCAGCCACCCAGCCACCCAGCCATCCAGCCACCCAGCCACGCACTGCATTGCAACTCCAGCCTTGTAGGGACCGGTGCTGGCCTCGGGGCGAAAGCCCACGGCTGCACCATGCCCCAGCCCCACGCCCTGCTCCGCCCAGCCCCCGCCGAGCACGCTTGCGTGCGCTCCACCGCACCTGCCCGTGAGCCGCACATCCGTTTCCCAACCGGTTTTACTTTTCAGTACCGACCCACGGGTCCCCGTCCCCCGGTCATTCAGTCCCATACCCCCGCCCGTCCCCCGTTCAATCCCCTCCCTAGGCACCAGTCATACAGCCGCCCTTCAAAGGCGTAACGGTGGCTTCAAACACCCCTTCGAGCTCAGCTACTAAAGGACAGCAGCTGCTGCCCACCTGGCAGCCAGTACTCCAGCCCACCTCGGCTCCCTCCCCCCGTGTACGGCATCCCCGCACGTGCACGTGTGGTATCACCTGGAGAAGTCGTACGCCCGCGCTATGGTCTGCGCGGTGCCGGCGGAGGTGGCCGTCATGGCCTTGTCGAAGGCAGTCGACTCCAGGGGCTGCCCCGCCACGTACGAGTACCAGTCGCAGCCGAACGCCGCCTCAAAGCCCATCCGGCCTGCGGCGGTGGGGCGGGGGTTCGAGGGAAACCCGTGGATGTCCGAAAAAACCGTTTAAAGAGAAGTTTTGAGGGTTTTGAAGGCGGTGGGGCGGGGGGGTGTGTGGCGAGAAGACCCGGTTACACGACATCGGAAACGCCGGTGCTTGGGGCGGGGCACGTAAGGACCCGGTTACACGACATGGGTATAATCTATAATAGCTGGCGCATTATCTTAGGACGCATAGTTATGGGCGCATGCTGGAGCACTTTGTATTGACTACATACTGAGGAACTTGTGTTTGTTGTCTTTCCGTTTTAAGGGAAGGAAACAAACGAGTGTGCAGTAGCGTGGGAAGCCGGGGGTAGGGATGTGTGTGGCGAGAAGACCCGGAGGGCCGGAGGGGGGCCCGGGACGAGGGGGTATGTACGTAGCAGTTGCCGCCATAACGGTAACGATAACCGCCGCCTCACTTCACACAGCGCGATACTCATGCAGCGAGCTGCGCACGTAACGCCCGCTCAAGGTTCTGTCCCACACAATCTGCTGCGGGCTATAACCCGCTATGTCTGGAGATCCCCGGACACAGCACATATAGCACACATCCCCGGTCCGCCGCCCACCTCCACGAGGCCAGCACAGCGCCGCGTACAGCGCCGCCAGCATGCCTCCCCCCTTCCCCGTCACCACCCCGGTCATCGCCCTTGGGTGTAGGCCATGGATTCGCGGATGCTTTCATAACCCCCCGGTCATTATGCCCCTCCCCCTACCCCGCCACCACCCCTCCCTCCCTCGAAACCCCTCCCAGCAGCAGCAAGGATCGCCTCCCGACGGACGTCCCCTCCCACGTGACAGGTCTGTCCGCACACCCCTCCCACGTGACAGGTCTGTCCGCACACCCCTCCCACGTGACAGGTCTGTCCGCACATCCCTCCCACGTGACAGGTCTGTCCGCACACCCCTCCCACGTGACAGGTCTGTCCGCACACCCCTCCCACGTGACAGGTCTGTCCGCACACCCCTCCCACGTGACAGGTCTGTCCGCACACCCCTCCCACGTGACAGGTCTGTCCGCACATCCCTCCCACGTGACAGGTCTGTCCGCACACCCCTCCCACGTGACAGGTCTGTCCGCACACCCCTCCCACGTGACAGGTCTGTCCGCACACCCCTCCCACGTGACAGGTCTGTCCGCACACCCCTCCCACGTGACAGGTCTGTCCGCACATCCCTCCCACGTGACAGGTCTGTCCGCACACCCCTCCCACGTGACAGGTCTGTCCGCACACCCCTCCCACGTGACAGATCTGCCCGCACGCCCCTCCCACGTGACAGATCTGCCCGTACACCCCTCCCACGTGACAGATCTGCCCGTACACCCCTCCCACGTGACAGGTCAGCCCGCACACCCCTGCCACACCGGCACCCACGCACCCTCCTTGACGTTGTCGTACAGGTGGCCCCGGCTGACGTAGTGGCCGGGTAGGCCCAGCATGAGCGCCAGCCACTTCATGTGCGAGGGGTGGGACTCCTGAGGGGCGGGTGCGGCACGTATGTGGGAGGGAGTGGCATAACGACGGGTTACACGACATGGGTAGGATAGCAGCTGGCGCTGATGTGGGAGGGGGGGCAGGAGATACGATGACGGGGGTGGTCGAAAGCGCCTCGCGTAGCTTGTCCCCATGCAAGGAGCCCCCTGCTCCGAACGCACCTCCTACCGGGCCATGCCAGCCGTGTCGTCACTCGGGCTGCGCTAGCTCCACCCACATCTCTCGGCCGCACCTCCAAACGTATATTGTCCCAAACGCTCCTTTCTTCGCACACGGGTTTTCCTCGCAACACCGCCGCCGCAGCACTGCTGCTGAGGGAGGTAATGACGGGGCGGGCGCCCGCCCCGACTGCCCTGCCAATGCGCGCACATACCCCCCGGGTTAGCTCGCAACCCATCCCCCCTGACATCCCCACCAGCAAGCCGCCTGGCCAGACCCTCACCCACCTGCAGCATCAGCCCAGTGTCGGTCAGATAGAAGCAGCTCGCCTCCTCGCGACACCCGCCGCCGACGCCGCTGCCGCCGCGGCCGCGATTGCTGCCACCGCCGCCGTCGCACCGCTCTCCGGAACCACCTCCCGCAGCCACAAAGACCGGCGCTCCCGCGACAGCAACTGCCGCGTCTCCCATCGCCTCCGCCGCCTCCGCCTCCGCCTCCACCGCCGTGTCGTTACCGGCCGTAGCTGCCTCCTGCCGCTGCGCCAGCTCGCCCACACAGCGCCCATCCTCCGGCACCCGCTGCGGCGCCCCCTGGCCCTCTGCGGCTCCAGCCTGACTGCCTCCGGGGCCCTCCAGGGAGGCTGGCGCCGTGCCCGGACCGCCCTCCACACCATACTCTACGTCACCCACACCGCCACCACTGCTGCCGCCACCACAGCTGCTCGCGCCGTTGCTTGCGTCAGTCCCCCAGCAGTCGTCGTCGTCTATGGCGGCGGCGGCGGCAGATGCGGCGGCGGCAGCACTGACGACACACTCCTCCGCATGCCACGCCGCCGCGCTTGCGTTGCCGGGGCGCCGTACAGGTGCCTCCACCAGCAGGCCGTACGCGGCGCACAGGCGCAGCAGGCGCAGCAGGCAGGGCGCGTTGCAGTGCAGGCGGGAGGCGAGGTCGGCGGCGGTGGCGGCGGCGGCGGGGTCCGCCGTGAGGGCGTCCGGGACACCCAGGCGGCAGAGGCAGTAGATGGCTGCGTGGGTGGGCGGGTGGGTGGAGGAAGACCCGTGGATGCGAGAAAAACCGGTGGAGGCGAGTAAAGGCACGGCAGCGGAGACGTGGGTGGGTGGGTCCGTCGGTGGGCGCAGGGGGCGAGTAAGGGCACGGTAGCGACCCGCGGGTCATTACCGTCGTTGTCCCGCAGACACTTAAAAGTATGAACGCTCATTCAGGTGCGCACGAGGCGGTAGTAGGTGGCGCACCGTTAGGCGCCCAGCTGCCGCGGATGAGGGTCTCCAGTTCGGCGGCCTTCTCTGCGGGGACGGCGCGGATCGCCTGCAGGTGCGGATAGGGCCCACGGGGGGGAAGTCAGAGGGGCGCGTACCAGGGAGGGTAGCTCGGTGGATGGTGTGAGGGGCCCAGCGCCGAGAGTAGGGCGTTCTCAGCGGGGTGTGCCGGCAGGTGGCGGCAGGGTGCGGCCCGGAGATTACATCAGCCAAGCTGCCGGTGTGTGTGCTGGATGCTGCGTGGATCACCGTTGCTGTTGCGGTTACGGAATCATTTGATGCAATAGAAACTGTGACAGTGGGCGGTGATGTGATGCGAGCCCACCTTCAGCACCGGCGAGCTCCTTGCGGTTTGCAGCGGCTGCTGCTGCTGGCGGTGCCACTGATCGGAGTGCGGGACAGCATCGACGCAAGCGTCGTCCGGGGGCATTGCTTGCATCTCTTCTGGCTTCTTTGTCTCACTTTCTTTCTCCGCGCAAGTAATCATGCGGCTGTTAATAATGCTGCAGCGCGCGGCCAGCGCAGCCGTTCTGTGCAATGGGAGACTTGGGGCAGTTAGGCAAAAATGACGGGCGGGGGTCTCGGAGCGCCGATTCATGATCTCGCTCATCGGCCCTCCGCGACCGACCCCAACTTCGCGCGCCGGACCTCGCCCGCGCGGGATACCAGATCGAACCCGCATCGCGACAAGTATTTAGGCGCCAGCCCAGCCAAACAAGGGGACGCAAGTGCTGACGCAGAGCTAGACGGTCGTCCTTAATCCGTAAGTGGATACCATACCGCGCCGCCCACAGGGCTATTTCCGCCACAGGGCCGCCCCCATACAGCAGCAGCCTCCTGGTAGCAATCGACTCCAGCACGGAGCACCCGTCTGGATGAAGGGGAAGCATCGCACCGCCCTCTCAACGTCGCGGTCTTTTTGTTGTAACGGTTACAGGGGGTTCCAGACCAAGAAGTAGAACCATCGGGCACATCGCCTGACACTGAGAAAGACGGAGGATCTTATTGTGCTAGCAGTATGGCCATCCCGAAGCCTGCCCCCACGCAGCCAGCGACACGGCCGACATGCCAGCCAGGCATCCGAGCACCCAACGCTGCCGGA
Source organism: Yamagishiella unicocca (assembly GCA_003116995.1). NCBI lineage: Eukaryota > Viridiplantae > Chlorophyta > Chlorophyceae > Chlamydomonadales > Volvocaceae > Yamagishiella > Yamagishiella unicocca. The sequence continues at coordinate 49,969 of BDSL01000130.1, read as the reverse complement.
TCTCCCCGCCCCTTTCCCCGGTAGCGGCTGCTGCGGCGGTGGAGGCGGCGGCAGCTCAGGCGGTGGCGGTTGCAGCATACGATAGCTAGCCCATGTGCGCTGTGGCCCCCTATCCTGCGCCCGCTGCAGCTTTGGTGGACGGCAGGCCGCCGTGCAGCCCCGGGGGCCTGCAAGCGGGCCGCCGCTAAAGGCGGCGTGGGTGGTGCTGGTACGGCAGGCCCGCCGGCTCAGCGGCCTGATCCTCGCCACCGAACACCCGACAGCGCCATTTGAGTGGCGCGAAGGTTCAAGCGTCCACGCAGCCGGGTCGTGCCGCTATGCCCTGCGGCCGAATGCGCAGCAGCGCGGACGGTGCCGCCTGCTGTGGATTCCGTGCCACTACAGGATTGAGTGAGCAGCCAGCCAGCCAGCGCTGTGCTGGCGTCAGGGTCCGACCAATCACACCAGGCTGTAGCAAGGGTAAGGTGACGCCGTGAAGGATGGTCCGAAGCAAGCAAATATGGCCTCCTGGTGCAGAGGCGGACAGGGGAAAGCTTGGGAAAGATATGGGAGTAGAGGCCAAGTAGGATGTGGCGCTGATGCGGCCCGCAAACCGAGGGGCGAGTAAAGGGCATGGAATTGCGTGAAATACGCGCAACGGGATGCTGAAACAGGTCGGTCCATCAGCAACGAGCCAAGCACACCCAAAATGCTCCAGACAAGGCGTGTTGCATCTCAAAAGAGTGAATTACATGATTATGCCGGCGTAAGGTGCGTGACGAATGGCCTGGGGGCCATAAAATCGCGACCGCGACGTAGAGGCCAAGATTTCCACTGTACAGCAAACTGGTAACCCTTCACGGATTGTGTAAGCTTCCAGCCATGGAAACAAGAAATGACGGTATTGGTCCTCCAACTGAAGCGGGAAGAAAGCAAAGCGCAAGACATACAATGAAATTAGCAATCCACATGCATACTAACAAAGTTATCCGCCCATTCCATCGTGGAGGCATTGCATAAGTCAGCGACCCAAAATCGCGTACGGCAATTGTGTCGAGCAACGTTTCGATATATTACCCCCCGCGACTAACCCGAGACCATTAGCTAGCGCGCCACCTTCTGCTGACATACAGTGCTCTAACCTTCGCCTGAGGGCCTTCAAAATACAGATAGTTGCAATGCAGGCCCTGACGGGCAAGCTGTCGGCGGGGCTCCAGCGCCCCAGCCGTGGCCAGCTGGTCATTACCAGCGTAGCTACACCCTCCAAAACCCCTACCTCTCGCCTGGCAAAGCGTAGCAAGGTGGAGATTATCAAGGAGAACAGCGACTATCTGCGGCACCCTCTCATGGAGGAGCTGGTGAACGACAAGACCTTCATCACTGAGGATTCGATTCAGCTAATGAAGTTCCACGGCTCCTACCAGCAGGACCACCGCGAGAAGCGGTCCTTCGGTGCGGGCAAGGCCTACATGTTTATGATGCGCACGCGTCAGCCGTCTGGCATTGTGCCCAACCGCCTTTACATTGTAATGGACGATTTGGCTGACCAGGTACAATGACCGGAACGCGGTAGCGAATCGTTTGACTGCTCCGTGTCGGGATGCAACACGCCGCCAATTGGTCCTTTAACCCCACTGCGCCGCTACCGTGCCGAGCAGCGAACTGGGTCGTATATGATTGACATCTGGTGTGTTACATGCACGTTTGGGGGCCCTTGGGGATGGCTTTGGCGTGACGGTCTTCTGCGGGATGGACAGCATGACGTGGCGCAGCAGCCTAGCTCAATTTGGGATCGCAGCGTTCACTATTGTTGATCGCCGGTGATGATCGCTTCGTAGTTGCGCATGAAGCGTCTTCCGGGAGCGGCCTCCCGGCCTGGTGGCCACGTGGCGGATGTTAGGGGCAGACAGTGGAAAAGGCAGATGACTGGCTAGCATCACCCACGGTGCTGAGTCCAAGACGCAGCGATCACTTGGCGAAAGCCTTTCACGAAATTGGGAATGAAGAGCTGCTGCCAGCAGTCTTTCCCACATATTCGCCCCCAGCCTGAAACCACGCGCCCACCCTCGGCCCCTGTATGCCCCCCACATGTCGTAATCCCCTGCCAATTCTTCCCCCCTGCCCTTGCGCAACAGTTCGGCAATGGCACGCTGCGCCTCACCACGCGCCAGGCGTACCAGCTGCACGCCGTGCTGAAGCACGACCTCAAAACCGTCTTCTCGACGGTGATTAAGAACATGGGCTCCACGCTGGGCGCCTGCGGTGACGTCAACCGCAACGTCATGGGACCCGCCGCGCCGTACTTGAACAAGCCCGAGTACGTGATTGCGCAGAAGGTGCGTAGTTGCATCACGTCACACGTTCGTCAGCGCATACACGGGTTACCGTGGCCCGGCCCCAAGGGCCCCGAGGGGGGCCTACAAGCAATCGGACTGCTCAAGAGGTGGGAACTGACTCCTGCTCACACCTCCCGCCCCAACCCTGCTCCCGCCTCCCGGCCCCAACCCTGCCCACAAACACCGACTGCAGCTGGCGAACGACATTGCGGACCTGCTGGCGCCGCAGTCGGGCGCCTACTACGACATGTGGCTGGACGGAGAGAAGTTCGTGTCGGTGTACAAGGAGGTGCGCGCAGCTGGGCGCGGGGTTGCGAGGAAGACCCGTGCATGAAAAAAAACCGTTTAGAACAGACGTTTCGAGAGGCATGCCAGAGAACTTGGTTGAGGAAATGAAAGACGGAGCTGGGCGGGGGGAGAGGGGCCGGGGGCGGATGTGGGGAGCCGCGCACGTGCACGCGCACCAGGTCGTGTCGTACCGCATCGCGACCTGGAACCAGACTTGGCACAACCGCACCTTCGTTCCTTGGGTTCAGCGCAGGGTTGTTAAGCACAGGCTTGCGCGGGATGGGGGCGGCACACGCGATTGCGGCGGCGGCACGGTCGCGAGCATCATCGGCAGGGCAGCACGCGCATGAGGGTTGCGGGGATCGAACTCGGGTCGAGCGCCGCAGCCACGAACTGGAACCCGGAGCGAGTAGACGCGCATGGGGTGTGTGTTGCAGAGCGGGGCCGCGGTCAGCCATATCCTCCTGGCCGGCGCCTGGCCGGGGCGCCTTGCACGGCAGGTGGATGTGTTGGAGCAATGTGGGCAAGGGGCACGGGGCATGCGCGCGGTGGTGTCGTGTCGCGACCCACGGGTCGTCATAGCTAGAACTGACGACGTCGTCGGGGGTTCATCGCACCCTACCCCCCGGGGGGGGCCGCACGCTTTAAGGGCACGGGTTTGTTCCGCGCCTTTGGTGTCCTGTGCTGCTTCCTCAACGCGGGGCGCTGCGGAGTGGTAGGACAGGTGCTGGTGCTGCCTTGCATCGCCGAAGCACGGTGGCGAGCACAGGGAGGGGTGGCGAGCACAGGGAGGGGTGGCGAGCACAGGGAGGGGTGGCGAGCGGGGGAGAGACACGCCCCATCTCCCATCTCCCGGAGGAAGGGAGGGGTGCCGGAAGTGCGGGAAGGCGGTGAAGCACGTACGTCTCGATGCCGATGCGGAGGCGTCTCGGTGATTCATCGCCCACCCACTCGGCTACTGTGTTGTGTACCGTGCTGGTTTGCGTACCGTGCTGTGGTTACGGATCGCTGTAGGTTGCCGGGTATAAACGGAACCCTGCAGGTTTATGACGTTGTCGTTCGGAGAGGGGAGGGGGAAGCAGCGACTGCTGTGTGTGGGGGGGAGAGGGGGCAGGTCGTGCCTTGTCGCTGTCGTAGCGCGGAATGGGGGTGTCGTGCGGCGTGTGTTGTGAGTGACTCGTGTCTGTTTCGCGTGATGGTACGTGCGGGGGGCGGGGACCAGCACGCGCATCTCAAGTGCGGAGGACGGGTGTGTTTTATATATGGGACGGGTGTGTTTTATAGATGCTGTGCTGAGCCGCGAAGGAGACTGAGCGCGAAGAGACCAAGGAATCCGGAGGCAGGGCGAGGCACCAATAGTTACCGAAAGAAGCCCAGAGTGTGTCCACGAGAAGCCCTAATTCCGATTATGTAGACGGCGTCCGCGCGTGTGTGTGGGCCCGCGAGAGGGGTCCGCATTGCACGGGGCCCTGATTGAGTGGATAATGCGGCGATCAGGTGGCTGGGGGGGGCCTGTGGGCCTATGGGCGGGGTCAGGTGGCTGGGGGGGCCCTGTGGGCGGGGTCCAAAGCCACACCCACGTCGCTCCGCAACAAACCGCAGCGGCCTCGGCGTGTCTTACCACAACCATCGATTCAAATCCCTGTGGGCGGAGGCATGTTCTACGCCACCGCTTACGGTTTCGAGGCGGGTTACGCCTTGCGCGCTCACCCCCCCCCGAGTCCTGATCTGGCTCGCCCCGCCCCCGCCCTGCGGTGTCGTGCTGTCCTCGCTCGTCCCTCCCTGCAGGACCCCAAGGTGACGGAGGATCGCGCCTTCAACGGCTTCGGCACCAACTTCGAGAACTCTCCGGAGCCGCTGTACGGCACGCAGTTCCTGCCGCGCAAGTTCAAGGTGGCGGTCACGGTGCCGGGTGACAACTCGGTGGACCTCTTCACCAACGACCTGGGCGTCATTGTCATCATGGACAAGGGTGCGTGGTGGGCGGTGGGTGGTGGGCGGTGGGTGGCAGGAGGGGTTTGCAAGAAAAAACCGTGTGGGGAAGGAAAAACCGTGCGTGGAAGGACAGCCGTGGGTGGAAGGGGTGGGGATGGCTTCGGGTAGGACGCGATCGCGAGGCAAGTTTTGGGTGTTTCATCGGATGAGGATGGGCGGGGTGGGAGCGGTTGTGCGTTGTAGCTCACGCCGCCGTCAGCTTCATGCTGCCGGTGTCGTGAACTTTTGGTTGGACGGTCAAGTGTTCCCTCCTCCTCCTCCGCGGCTGCCTGTCGGCTGTTCGCGCAGCAGGCGAGCTCCTGGGCTACAACATCGTGGTGGGTGGCGGCCTGGGGCGCACGCACCGAGACAACGACACCTTCCCGCGCCTCGCGGACCCCCTGGGGTGAGCAGGACACGCACGCGGAGTCGGGGGGTTACATAAAAGGACCGGTAACTCGACTTGGGAAGTGTAGTGGGTGCATAGGGTTCGGACACGCACGGAGTCGGGGGGGGGGTTGTACAGAAAGGAGCCGGTTACATGAAAGCAAAGGTTCGGGGGGGCGGGGGGTCGACGAGTCCGTTGGGGCTCCGAGCAGGGGATCAGGAGAGGGCGCGACGGGGGAGAGGGGGGGAGGGGGGGTATGGCGTCCACGAAAGCAACATGAGGCAGGCAACACCGCCCCCCACCCCACCCCTTCCCGCCCCCGGCCCGAAACACACGTCATCACCGATCCTGCTCCTGCCGCGCCGCCCCCCCCCCAATTGGTGTCCGTCGACCATGCGCCAACTATCCTGTCCCTGTCGCGTAAACTGTTTATATGCCACCCACAGACCTCGTAACTCCGCAACCCTGCAACCCCCCTCACCGCAGCTTCGTGCACAAGGACGACATCTTCCACGCCGTCAAGGCGGTGCTGGCCGCGCAGCGCGACTACGGCCGCCGCGACAACCGCAAGCAGGCCCGCCTCAAGTACCTGGTGCAGGAGTGGGGCATCGACCGCTTCAGGTGGGTCCAGGGGGGGGGTCCAGGTCGCGAGGCGAGGTGGCGGTGGGCGCAGAGAGGGGTCCAGAGGGGGGGGTCCAGGTCGCGAGGCGAGGTGGCGGTGGGCGTGTATTGGGCACACGCTTGGGAACATAATGCGGCGAGGTGGAGCTGCCCTCGCCACACATACACATACACACACACACATACACATATCTCCTCGCGCTACGTATACTTCGCGGCTCAGCTCAGCATTTATAAAATACACAAACGAATCAGCGACTCGGCGTCCTCATTGCGGGAGGAGGCTTCGAGGGTGGTTGTGCTAGCGGGGTGAAACACGCCCCTCCCCCAGGTAGCAGTGCTTCCCCCGTGTCATATTTCGTGCGAAGGGGTTTGTTCTCTTGCGCCTCCTCCCCTGCTAGATGTCTGTCCTAAACGGTATTTTCGGGCAGCCACGGGTCTTCCGCGAACCCCCGCTAGATGAAGCCGATACCGCTACCGCGATCGCTGTGGCTTTGGCTTCTCCGGCCCTCTGCCCGGGACTATCGTAGCGTTGGGTTCCTAAGCTTTCGTGAGGTTTGGGTTTCAGGGTTTAGGGTTTCGTGGCTTGGCACCAGCACCCACCCCTCGTCGCGCCCTGCTTTGCGGCTGCCTGGGCGTCCTCCCGTGTGTGCGCAGGTCTGTCGTGGAGCAGTACATGGGCAAGAAGTTCGACGAGTTCGTGCCGGTGCCTACCTGGGAGTACAAGGACTACCTGGGATGGGGCGAGCAGGGCGACGGCAAGCTGTTTTACGGCATCTACATCCAGGCAAGGGACTGGGGCGGGCAAGGGACTGGGGCGGGCGGGGGTCGGGCAAGCGACTGGGGCGAATGAACGGGAGACACAGCAACAACATTGAACAGGATGTCCGGTCGTCTAGGGTCGGGCAAACTTGACGGCTGGCAGGCTGACTGGTGGGGGGAGAGTGCGGTGGGTGCGTGGCACATTTCCGGTATCCGGCTGCGGCTGCAGCATCGGCTTGGGACGCGGTGCAGTCTGGGGAGAGACGTGCGCGTCCGCACCCCGCCAGCCGTCTTCCTTCCACCTCGTGCGCTTCAGCTCCCAGTCCGCCTCGCTCACCCGCCGCCGCCCCTCCCTCCCTCCCTCCCTCTCCCCCTCCCTCCCTTCCTCTCTCGCTCCCTGCCTCCCTCTGTCCCTCAGAACGGCCGCATCAAGGGCGACCAGAAGAAGGCCCTCCGTGCCGTGATCGAGAAGTTCAACCTGCCGGTGACGCTCACCCCGCACCAGAACATCATCCTGCGCGACGTGGAGCCGGCAGCCAAGGACGAGATCATGGCCATGCTGCGCGCGGGCGGCGTGCAGGAGCTGGTGGACTGGGACTCCCTGGACAGGTGGGCGGGCGCGCAACAGCGGCGGGGGGTGACGGGTCCGCGGCGTGGCGTGACGTGGCATAGCATGACGTGGCGTGACGTAGCATGTGCGTGGCGTGGCGTGGCGTGACGTAGCATGTGCGTGGCGTGACGTGGCATAGCAATGACGTGGCGTGACGTAGCATGTGCGTGGCGTGGCGTGGCGTGACGTAGCATGTGCGTGACGTGACGTGGCGTGACGTAGCATGTGCGTGACGTGGCGTGACGTGACTGGCGCGTCCGGAAGGCGGAGCGGAAGATGTGGGGGCCGGAGGGGTTGCAGGGAGGAGGTGGAGGGGAGAGGATAGGGCGGTGTGCCCATGGGGGGAGGGGCGAGAGCGGGGGCGGTGGGGGAGGGCACAGCTCCTTCGCCCTCGCGTCAGGTGTGTGGGTCTTGCGGCCCAAGTGTTTGCCGTGTGTCGTGCAAGCCCCCCCGGCTGCCCCCCTCCCGTTCTTAACCCCCCTCCCCCGCTAACTCTTCCCCCCCTCCCCTTTCGGGTTCTTTTATGTAACCCCCCTCTCCCCCCTCTTGCCCCACCCCTTCCCCTTCACCCTCCTCCCGCCCCCTCCCCAGGATGTCCATGGCCTGCCCCGCCCTGCCCATGTGCGGCCTTGCCGTCACGGAGGCGGAGCGCACGCTGCCGGACATCAACCAGCGCATCCGCGCCATGCTCACCAAGGTGGGGCCGCGAGGCGGGGCCTCGGCGCCGAACTGCACTGCAGCCGGACTGGACCGCACACGCGTCGACTGGCGGTGCTTCGGTCCCCAGTGCTCCCTTCTGCTGACGTGTCCGCGTCCGTGTCCGTGTCCGCATCCTCGCTGCAGCCTTCGCTTGGCTCGTGCACTGGTAGTGACGACTCCTCAGTGCCTCCCGCACCGCTCCCCCCTTTTCATCCCGTCCCCCTCACGCCGCATGCAGCCTAAAACACCAATCTGTCCTCTACCATAACATCAATGCCTCTCCTCTTGCCCCGTACTTCCCGCGATTTCCTCCACCATAACATCAATGCCTCTCCTCTTGCCCCGTACTTCCCGCGATTTCCTCCACCATAACATCAATGCCTCTCCTCTTGCCCCGTACTTCCCGCGATTCACTGGGTTCTCCTTCACCTCCTCCCCCCTCCCCGCTCCGTTCCCCCACGCCTTTTTTGCACTCCCCCCCTTGCACTGGCCAGGTGGGCCTTGCCACTGACACGGAGCTCCACGTGCGCATGACCGGCTGCCCCAACGGCTGCGCGCGGCCGTACATGGCGGAGCTGGGCTTCGTGGGTGACGGGCCCAACAGCTACCAGATCTACCTGGCCGGGAACACCAACCAGACCAGGCTGGCGGAGCTATACGCGGACAGGTGCGGGGGGGGGGTTCGAGGAAGACCCGTGGATGCCCGGAAAGAACCGTTTAGAACAGACGGGGTGCGGTGGGGGGGGAGGGAGGAGGAGCGGGAGGAGGGCCGTGGGAGGGGGGCCGTGTGGCGCGGTGCGGCCCTGGCGGGCGTGTTGGGGAGTGTGCGGAGGTGGAGGGTTGTGGCGAGGTGGAGGCTTGCGGCCGTCTTGCCGACTTGCTGCAGGCCACCGGGTGCGTTGTGAGTAGTGCAAGACACGCATGGGCAGCATCCCCAGCGGGTACATATGGGCGTTGCGCCGCGTAGCGCAGCCGCTGGCTCCCGGCTGACGGGTGGCGGGCACCCCACCGCTACCCCTTCTGACGCCGACGCCGCAGGGTCAAGGTGAAGGACCTGGAGACCTTCCTTGAGCCCATTTTTGCGGCGTGGAAGGCCAGCCGCCGGCCAAAGGAGTCGTTCGGCGACTGGACGGCACGCACCGGCTTCCCAGCCGTGAGGCAGCAGGCGGCGGCAGCCGCCCCCACGCTAGCGCCCGCGGCCACCGCGAACGGCAACGGGAACGGCAACGGGAACGGCGCCGCGCCGAAGGCGGAGAAGCAGCTGGCGGCTAAGTAAGAAGTAAAAGTAGAAGCACGTGCGTGTCTTGACGCGCGGGGAACGCACCTTAGCGGCGGCGCCGGCCGCCGGAAGCGCGGTGGCGGCGCCGGCACCGGCGGGATCCGTGGCGCCTTGCAAGACGGCCAGGCTTCCGTTACTAAAGACAAGATGGGTGTAGTTACGGCGCAAGCACTTGCTGTGATGGATGCGGGGTGATGGGGACTCAGGATTGATGTGGTGGTTACGTTTAAGTGTGTGCGTGTGTGTGTGTGTGTGTGTGTGTGTTTCGTCTAGGGTTTCGAGGTGTGATGCAACAGCTAGGCAGATAAGGTGGTGGGAGACCAACCCATGGTGCGGTCGCGGGGCGGGCAAAGGCAGCACCCGGAGGAAACATTGGGCTCGGGGCCTTATGCCGGGGTCGCGGTCTGGTAGGCCGGGCAGGACGTCTTGGCTTCGCAACGAGTTGCAGTGTATTTTGCTAACTAGGCCAGAACGCAAGGGCGGCTGTGCCCGAATCGCCTGCCACGCGTTTGCTCTCCGACTGACCGCAGCTTGTTGACACGGGTTTCGGTTATATGTCGCTGGGAGTCCTGCAAGTCATCCTGCTGGTACGACTTCTGTTGATCCGGCCCGGCCTGGCTTGGACGATGTGGGTTCCCTGAGAGAGCATGGCGCGCGGGGGCTGTGTGTGGCGAGAAGACCCGATTACACGACACAACGGTTCAATTGAGGGCAGAATGGCGCGCGTGGGGGTAGGGCGACAGGGCAAGGGCATGTTGTGGATCCTGTAGTACGGGGACGTGCAGCGTCCGACGTCCCGAGGAGCAACGCAGTGTTTTGTCCATCTGTAGTGTGCACACACACGGGTATCGGTCCGTTTCAAGGTGTTGCGCGCTGCTGCGTCATTTCACGCTCATCCTCCAGTACGGGTCAGGTTCACGGGGACGTGAGGCGTGGCGACGTTGCCCCGCACGCCACGCCGCGTCACGTTATGTGACGGTACCCGGAGTTGTTGTGGCTGGAGTAGTTGTGTGCCGGCCGCGCTGCGCGCGTCTGAACGCGCGCGGGCCACAGGGGTGACGAGGAATGCAGGCCCACGTCGCCACAAGGCCAGCAGCACACGTGGTGAGGGCGCCGCTTTGCGCTCGCGGTGCGGCCTCACGGCCGCGGGAGTGCGGGCGCCGCTTTGCGCTCGCGGCGCGAGGGGCGATCGTTACATGTTCTGCTGGGGGGAACATCCAGCAAGTGCTGGAGACAGCAGCGCGGTAGCAGGTGGCATTTGGCGGGGCAGACAGAGGTCCTGGTCGCCTCACCTTGATGGGACGAAAGTGCCGCAACGCTCCACTCCCGAGTTCTGCAGCTATCTGCGTGGACGGCTTGCAAGCGTTTTAGGTGCTAATAAGTTTGGTTTCACATGCACGGCGTTTGACCGGTGGAAGGAAAGTCGATGTTGCAAGCGGGTAGGTGAGAGCTATGCATACGGCGATGGGTGCTGGCCATGCGGGTGGAGCCCCGCTTCACACATTTAATATCCCGGCGACAGCTCGTCACGCTAATCACGTTCCGTCTTTGCCTTCGTCTCGTCGTTCAGCGCCGCCTTGCGTCGCCGTCTGCTGCGAACCAGTCGGGGGAGGGCTGAGGAAAGCCCGTGGACTAGAAAACCGAGTAGGAAACCGTTCGGTACGCACGTTTGGTCGTCGGCATGGGGACGTTCCGGGCGAGTAACGTGCCCTCCCGCTGCCGGAGCAACGACGACCGGACGACGCGGCCATACTGCGAAACACGCGCACCACAACCTGCACACCGCTGCAGCATCCGCCGGGCCCTGCACGTGCGCCTGTTGTGGACCAGTATCGTACCCTTCCCCCGCCGGGGCCTGCACGTGCGCCTGCTTGCGTGCAGGTAAGCGAGGCAGATGTCGTTGGTTGGCAAGGCCAGGCGCCTCTGCAGAGTACGGCTGGGCTTGGCGCAAGGGTTTTGAGCAGCGGTGGCACGACCTGAAGCAGCTGGTCGACGCAATCGAGAACGCGGCCAAGGTCAACGGGTCGCCAGTGGGAGACGAAGCGGTCGCGTTCTGGCAGGAGAAACATGCGCACAAGGGGATGAGCCAGGACAAGCTGAGGTCTTACATCGCGGCCCGGCCCTGCGTAGTTCGGACGTGTTTGAGGAGTATGTCAGGTTCAGGCGCAGCCCGGGGTTCACGTCCCCTTCAAAAGGCCCGCGGACGCATAGGGCCCGTGGCAGCGCCGGCGAGGCCGCCGCCATCTGCGGCGGGCGGGTATCAGCCGCCGTCAGTAACGGAATCGAAGATGGCGCTGTCGGTGGCGTCGATGGAGCCCCTGGCAGTGGCAGCAGGGGTGGTGCTGGCGGTGGGAGCCGCGATGGCGGCGGCAGCGGTCCTGGCAGCGGCGGCGACGGCCCTGGCAGCAGCGAAGGCCCTGGCAGCAGCGAAGGCCCTGGCGGTGGCCCTGGCACCAGCGAAGGCGGCCGTGGCAGCAGCGAAGGTGGCCCTGGCACCAGCGAAGGCGGCCCTGGCAGCAGCCCTGGCGGTGCCGACGGCGACGGCCCTGGCAGCGGGAGCAGCAGGGGCGCGGTTCCACTGGGGCACGCGGGTGGATGGCGCCCTACGGTGTGCCCACGCCTCTCCCACCGGGTTCCCAGCAGGGGAGGACGTCAGCGCCGGCAGCCACCTCGCCGCTCGATCCCCGGTTTCAGATGTGGGCTTGGGTGCAGCCGGGTCCGAAAGGCCGGCAGCAGCCGACGACGGCGGCGGCGGCGACTGTGGCCGGGTTCTGCGGGGCGCTAGGTTGCAGCCTAGCCCGCGCTGCTGGCTTGGCTGCGCCGGGCGCCTGCGTCGGTGCCTCCGGGCCCTCAGCCGCCCCAGGCGCGACTGGAGCACCAGGCAGCGGCAGCGCAGCAGCGGGCAACGGCAGCGCAGCAGCGGGCGGCGGCAGCGCAGCAGCGGGCGGCGGCAGCGCAGCAGCGGGCGGCGGCAGCGCAGCAGCGGGCGGCGGCAGCGCAGCAGCGGGCGGCGGCAGCAGTGCCGTCGGTCGCGCCGCTCCTCCTGAGCTGGCTGCGACGGCGATGGACCGGTGCGCCGCTGCTGCTTATGCCCCGGGCAATGGCGGGGCCGGGGGCGCCTCCGCCGTCACGCACGTGAGTGGAGCAGCACGCGGCGCCAGCGGAGACGAGGGCGGACGCGACGCTCCCTCTCCTCCGCGGCTGGCTTCCTGGGGCTTCTTGGATCCTCGGGTCGCAGGCTTGGATGTGCAGCACCCTAGGGCAGGCGCCGCCTGGCCCTCAGACCGCACCAGGCAGCGGCAGCGCAGCAGCGGCATTAGCACCTGGCGGCGTCCACGTCGGCAGCAGCGGCAGTAGCACCTGGCGGCGTCCACGTCGGCAGCAGCCACAGCGCTGCTCCGCAACTGAGCTTTGGGCTTGGCGGCGTCGGTGGCGCCTTCGTTGTGCGTGAGGGACGAGCAGCGCCGTACGCCAGTGCTGCCGCCGTCGGCGGCGGCTTCTGCGTTGCCGTCCCCGGCTGTGCTGGTGTCATTGGCAACACCGGCCACTGCGGCCCCATGGCCGGTACCCCGTGTGGCACGTTGGCGTGGGGGGCGGCTCCAGGAGCTCGTGGATATCAGACGCAGCCCAGCGGCAACATCAACCCCAACCCCAACCCCAACCCCGCAGTCGCCCAGCCATCTTGCGCTGGTGCGGGTGGAGGTCGCAGCTGCAAGTAAGTGCGGGTGGAGGTCGCAGCTGCAAGCAGGTGCGGGTGGAGGTCGCAGCTGCAAGCAGGTGCGGGTGGAGGTCGCAGCTGCAAGCAGGTGCGGGTGGGGGTCGCAGCTGCAAGCCGTCCAAGCGGAAGGCGGGAGAACCTGAGCTGGACGCTGCATGCTGCATGCTCGGATGACGGAATGTGTGGGGCTGGTGGGGGTGCAGGGGCGGGCGCAGGGGGGTTAAGCGCGCTTGGAGTGGCGCGTCACCGCTCCGAAACCCGCGTGGCTGGCCCGCTGGTCAAACAGCCGTACTATGGCTGGTGCGATCCGTCACATGGGGGGGGGAGATGTCGGCGGTGCATCTGGGCGCTGACCTGGATGCGTGACTGGGCGTTCTACCTGTTGGGGAACCTCCCTTCACCTGTTGTTTCGGCGTTTTGCATCTGGGGATTGCTGTGCCTGTGGAACTGGTTCTCGTTTGGAATTTGGAAGCCCCTAAATGGTCATCCTTATCAAAGCATATGCACATCGTGTCCCTGATGGGCGCAGTGGAGGTACAGGATGGAAGCAGCTGATGCCCGGTTTTGCCGTTCCCCGTCCTCTTGGCCTTGGTTTCTTGGGACTGCCCGTTGTGCTGAAGTTCCCTTTGCTGGCCGGCCTTCCGGGTGGGGCGTTTTTCGCTTGTGAGTAGGTGGTGTCCTGGGCCGCCGGTTTTTTCCCGCTTTTTCGCTGTCCCCAGTCCATCGGGCCGGGCTGCCTGGTACCGCCGTTTTTCCTGCGGTGGGCCGCTGGGTTGTCCTAATTCGTCGGGGCCCCGTCCTCCAGGGCGCGGCGGGATTTCCTGTTTTCCCTGGGGCTTTTGGGGCGTTTGCTGCCTGGTAACGCCATCTAGCGCTGGCTTATCATGGCTTGTCGTACCGTGAGGGCCCACCTCTTGTCCTGGGCTCGCGCGCTTGGGCTTGCAGACACTGTCACACCACATTATTATTATAGCATCACCTGATGAGCGCTTCGCCTCTGTTTCTTTGACTTGCTGTCCGCGCGGCGATCGATGTACGGATGGCGGTTTTTGGCAACCAATCAACACGGCAGGGTTACTGATTCCTGCGAAGGCGTCGTTTCCAAGTTTGCTTTCCCATCTGTCTGTAGGCTGCATATAGTCTTCCACGCAGAAGGCTACACCTGGCTATACGAAGCATTCATGCTGGCCCTTAGCTTTATGACATCCTGCTGACCTTGGCTGCGCAGTTCCAATCCCCTCCCACGAATGGCGCCAGACCGTATTTATATTCCATATCACTTGGATACGGCCAGACTGGCAAGGTCGGTGCCCACGTGCGACCCAGTGTGTTGGCAGCTGCAGTATCGGTTTACTTTACCAATTCTTTATCCGTACAGGACGTCAGCTCCTCCCTCCTCGAAGGCTTCCGGCAACCCAGGGTCTATGACGGTTTATGCACACAAACTCATGTCAGGCCCACGGGGAACTAGGCGGAATGCGTTCATCGCAATGCGCCAAGAGTTTTACGACGTTCTCCACCCAGGACAAGGAGGGGCCCATGTCCGTGGCCTCAACCGTATGAGAGCCGGGGCTGAACCCAGCAGACGCCCCGAAGGGCACAGAGATAGCCAAAAAGACACAGAGACGCCACCCTGCCGACCGCAGCCGGGACGTGACAGCCACAGCCAACTGACTCCAAGGCCGCCAGGCACCACAAACCGGAACGCACATCTCGCACAAAACAGCGGGGAAGGGCGAAAACAGAAAGCTCGTGAAGAGCAGGCCAAGGCCAATTCCCAGACGGCGGGACCGAAAGGAGTCGGATCCCATACCATGCGTGCCGAAGCCAACAGAGCGCAACCGTTCTGCACCGCTTGCAGCTCAAATTCTACGAAACGAAAGTGCCCGGGCACGGGCTCCACCGGGCGGACCTGGAGTGACAGGTGTTTGCAAATAGGCACAAATATAAGCAATGTGAGCTCATAGCATTCACACGAAGGAGGTGTGTGGGTTCCAATGCAAAGAGACTTTGCGGCGTGGGCAGAAACCGGATAAGCAAAGTTGTCGTCAGGAACCCAGACACGCCTTTAAACCATTTTATTGGAACTTTGCACTTGTCACATTTGAGCCGGTTATGGAGTATCCTGTATGGAACCGAACAAATTGCTGCAATACTTGTATTGCTCATCGTCGTGTCGTATACATGTTCACAGGCTCCCTCTTCCCATCTTTTTATCCCAAACGTACAGGGCGAGCCTATATTAGAAAGAAATTGGCATTCTCTGCGGCCAGTCCGCATGGATCCGTCTCTTAGTATTTACTGTACCTTTCAGCTTTCTTATGACCACCTTGTCTTGTGTCCCTGTGATAATAATAAGTTGTTACAATTGGATGTTGTTTGATCATATGACGGTTAGCAGGGTGTCTGCAAGCTTGGGATAGCCTGGTTTGCAGCCCCTTACGCCATGGAGCGACGGAACGCCACGCGTAAAACAGACATTCCAGCGTCTAGCCCGTCAAGAACCAGGCCAGCTTACTCATTTGGAGACATGTTGCGCTGGTTGAACCCTTGCCGCTGTGGTGTGTCTCGGGGCAGCCTGGTAAGAACAGCGAGTCCGCCGATGGGATGCGTAGGAGTTTGCTTAAATGCATCGCTTGTACCAATGCAGGCGCACAGCGATGACCTTACCTCCGCGAGCATGACGCCGCAGAGTCCTGGGTGAGCCCAGCATGGCGGTCTTACCGTCCGCCATCCGTGTTTCTTGTCCTTTGCCGTTACCTTGCTTCCCTGTGTACCTGGAGGCGCAGGTCAGGGCCTGTCGCGGATGCTTCTTGCGTCGCTCCGTCGAAGGCTAACAAATTAGGCGCGGTCGCACGTACTCGGCACTGCTGTCAATACCCGCCCTCGGCGGAAGCTCTCGCCACCGCCCCACCGCCCGGTGCCGGCGCAAAGCATGAAGGACCTTCAAGTCGTCACAGCTACGATTTAGCCTACATTCTTGTCATGGTCATGGCCTTTCCTCTTTACTGGATGAAGGTCTTTGACCATCGTCTGTGCTCAGCTGATGATGCGCTGATTGAACGCGACCCATGGCTGATTCAGCCCCCATCTCTGGCCTGGGCCGAAGCGTGGCCGTGCAACGGCACCCCGCTTAGCAAGCTAAGCTACACGTTCTCATCGCCAGCGCCATTCCTTCGGTGCCTCGTCTGGCCAATTTCCTACGCAGGTAGGATTATTACAGCTGGCCGCCCGCAACCGAACGTGGGGGGCTGCACATCTCACTGTGGTCCACGGTCGTACATTTTTTGCCACCACGCCATAGGAGTGTTGCGGGCGGTCGGGTCTAGAGCGACGAACCCTTGGGGCATCGCGTCGTTCCGCACCGCGCACTTTCGCATCGATGGACCTGTCACCGTTCGGACTGCATTTCTTCTGCCGTACTTATGGGTCGCTGTGCGCTTTCCGCCTCGCCTAGTTTAGGTAGGTAGACGCATTTGTGCACACCCGCCCCGGGACGCGCGGGCAATACCCGTGCCTCTCTAATCGCTTCGCCGTAGCGCCATCCGTGCCGATCTGCATCATGCCCTATGCGCGCAGAAATGCACTTTCTGGTGTCTTTCCACGTGGTGTTTGTCAGTGGCTTGCTCATGCTGGCTGTCACACCGAGGTGTGGCTATAGCGTCGACCATCCCTGGAGGTATGGTGGTGTCGTGTCGTAGGTGTGCATCGGGTCTGAAACTTGTTGGGGCAGATGTGGTTCGCGTGGAGCTGCTATAACTCAATGTATATTGTGTCAACATGTGGCGCCTTGTACCCACCATCACGTGCCAGCGGACCCTCCAACCCATCACCCACCCTCCGACTCACCTCCCCGGCCTCCGACCCACATCGCGCCCGCCGACCCACATCGCGCCCGCCGACCCACATCGCGCCCTTAGCTCTGCGCATCCGTCGGCTTGGCCCTCCCGCCACCACTTCCGACAATTACGCGCCTCCCTCTCTCCCCGGGCCACCCACGGCGTCCATGGGTACGCCCGCTCCCCAGGCTGTCTTGGGCTATCTTGTCGAGGTTGCAACATAAACTGGTCATCATCCTGGTGCAGCTGCTGCGTCCCGGCACACCGTGGGCTCTGACTGTGTCTCAGTCGCTCGCCATGGAGGCACCGGCCAACATGTGTTTCTCGGTGGCCCTCATGGTAAGCGGCGGCATCGTTCCATGCACGCATGCCTGAAGCTGCGCCAATGTGGTAGAGCGGGGGGCGGGAGCACAGCAGCCTGCGTCTCGCTAGCGCTGTCGGTGGGTGGCGGATGGGGCACATGGAACAGCACCCGATACCAAGGCAGTGATCTGGGTTGCATCTTGCGGCTGGCCTTCCCAAGCGCCTGGGCGCGGTCGTGAAGAGCCCCGGAAAAGCGCCGGAAAAACGTTTGGGCGGCGGCGCGACGCGCTTCCGCCGGATCTTAATGGGCCGTTGCGCGGAGCGCGCGGCCTGACACCCCCCTCCCCCTCCCCCCCCGTCGCGTAAAACCGTTTTTACAATCCCCCTCCCCCACATTGTGCCTCTCTCCTTCCCATCTGCGTCGTCCCTCCCGCAGCTCCCTGTACGCGTGTTGGCCCTAGGGGCTATCCTGGAAACGTGTGAGGTAGCGGTGATCTGTTACCTGCAGAGCAGCTCCTGGCCGCATGCCCTGTCGCCCGGAGCGATAATTTTGCGGCAGGTGCTGTGCCACACGACATCCGTTTGCATAATGGCGATGATGAACGCGCGCACGGCCGGTGAGTGGTGAGGGCGGGCGTGAGGGGACGTCACGCCGGGGGCCTGGCGGGCGCCCTGCGCAACCTTAACCGGGCACGTCGTAACTTGGCACGCGGCGATGCGGCAATCCTTTGATGCGACGCGACGACAGGTCTGGAACAGGTGTACGGCGACGGCAGTGAGGGACGTGTGTGTTTTTAGCCGACGCGCGCAGGGAGGGTCCAAAGCCTGCTGCTGCCCTGTGTGCCGTGTGGCCGGCCTTCGCCTGTGTTGCGCCCTGTTTTGAGATGAGGTCATTTGCTTACCGGTACATTCACAACCCCAACGACGAGAAATACGTTGCCATTTGTGCGCGGGGTCGCCGGTCACTCGCGTCTGTCCCGCAGGCATTCAACGCGCCCAAGCGGCTTCGGCCCGCCAGGCCCAGGCCAAGGCCTATCACGAGACTGACTCTGCTTTGGGCTTCGACCTGCTGTCAGACTCTGACCCACTACTGGGCGAACCGACGGGGAAGCTCGGGGACCTTACGGAACCGGACAGCGGCCCCGTGCAAGGAGTATCAGCACACGGCGAATTCTCGAAGCAGGCCGCGCTGACGGCCGTCCCCGATGTCCTCGCCGCAGCCGCGGCTGACGACGGGCGCGAGGCGCACATCCTGAACCTCTTCCGGCGCCTCGCGAGGGCCGGCATCGATGACGACAGCGGGTGGAGTAAGCGCTCGCCTCAGGGCAGTCGACGTGCCAGCAGCAGCAGCTGCAGCGGCGACGGCGGCGGCGGTAGCGGCAGCGGCGGAGGCGGCAGCTACAGCCCTGTGTCGTCGCAGACGCACGTGTACCTCAAAGTTCCGGGGGTGGAGCCGGAGGACTTGCCGGACGGCGTGCTGGGTCGCTTGGCGGCTGCAGTGGCTGGCTCGCACATGAGCGCCGCCGCCACTGAGGTCGCACTGCGGAAGGGCTGCGTGGAGGTGCACCTGGACCTGGTGAGGGACGCCGACTCGGTGGCGGCGACCGACGCCGCGACGGGGCCGCAGCACGCGCCAGCGCCCGTGGAGCAGCAGGGCCTGGCGAGCTGCATCTTGGAGGCCCTCGGCCTGCCGGCGGGGTACGACGCCGCAGTCAAGGCGCAGGTCGGCCCGCACCTGCTGACCCTGACGCCGGCGGCGCCCGCCGGCGGCGCCAGCGGGGCCTGGGCGGTTCTCGGCACTCGGCGCATGCAGGCGCACGAGGTGCCGTGGGTGACGCGCGTGGAGCCGCCGGCAGTCATGGCGACCCGGGGCGCCGGTGATGGCGGCGGTGATGGCGGCTGCGGCGCGGATGGCGCCGGCAGCGGAGCAGCCGGTAGGCAGTTGGTGGAGCTGAGCATGACTGTGTGCGGGTCGGCCGAGCGGCTGGTGTCCGCACACACTGATCCCGAGCTGGAGGTGCTGGCGCTGTTTGAGGGCGCCTTCCTGCCAGTCACCGACCTGCGGTGGGGGCCGATCAAGGGCTCCTGCTCCGGAACCGCCGCCGACACCAGCGTCCCCGCGGGCAACGTGAGGCCTGTGCGGCTGCCGCCCTCCCTGGCGCTGAGTCAGAGGGTTCTCGCGGCGAGCCTGGCGCTGCCGATGGGTCGGTCGGGGGCCATCAGCCTGCTCCTGATGCGGCGGGGCACGGCGGGGCAGAGCCACGCGCTGCTGCTGCTCCAGCCGGAGGATGCTGCCATCGCAGAGGAGGTGGCGGCGCTGCAGCATAGGGCGCAGGAAGCTTCGGAAGCGATTAGCAGCGGCGACGGCGGTGGTGCTACTGGCGGCGGCGGCCCGCCCCTCAGCAGCGTTGACCGCTTCATTGGCGATCTGGGTCGATGGCTGCAATACAGGGACTTTTGGCGCAGGGAGGCGGTCGTCGGTGCGCGTGGGGTTGCTACTGTGGACGCCGCCGCCGCCGCTGGCGGCGGCGGGACTCACGGAGCGGGTGGCTTTCGCGTGGTTGCGTCTTGGATGGACGCGCTGCTGTTTATGGGCAGGCGGCACCCCGCCGGCGGCGGTGGTGGTGGTGGTGGTGGTGGTGGGTGGAGTCTGGCAAGGAAGGCGCGGCGGGGCGCAGCGGCGTCGCTGCCGCCCGCTGCGGCGGCGGGGCTGGGGGATGACGTGGCCGCCGCTGCGCAGGCGCAGCAGGACAGGCACCCGCACCCCCGCCACCACCTCTCAGACCGCTGGGACCAGAACGGCACCGCCGGCAGCCGCCTATCAAGCGACCGGTCGCGCGCGCATCCACACGCCCAGGCCCAGCAGCAGCCCTTCGCCAGGCCCCAGCAGGTCCAGGCGTTGGAGGAGCACCAGCGCTTGGCCCAGACCTCCATGCCGGCGTTCGGCCAGTTCGCGTACCAGAACCACATGCGCGCGGCGCGGCGGGTGCTGCTGGAGTTTGCCCTGGAGCAGCGCTGCGTAGTGGTCGCGGCGACGCTGCTCAGCCCCACGCCGCTGCCGGCGGCGGGCACGGTCGCGTGGGTCGACGCCGGCTACATCTCCGACCTGGCGGAGGCCAGTCGCGCCGCCAGTCGCGACGGCCTGACGCTGCTGCACCGTGCCGTACGCAGCGGCGACGCCGCCACCGTAGAAGTGGTCCTGCGCGCCGCCGCCTGGGACGCAGCGGCGGTGGCGGCCGCCGCCGCCGCCGCCGTTCCGACTGCGGCGCGGCCAGTCCAGCTCCGTCACGGCGCCGCAGCGGCGCCGGGCAGCGATGCACCGGGGACCTTGCCTGCCGACGGCTCCGCCGTCGGCGGTGCATCAGGTCTCCGTTTTGATGCCTGGGACACGCCCGACGTGCACGGCATCACGCCGCTGCACTACCTGGCGGTGTTGGACGACGGCGGCGCGCTGGCGCGGCACGTGCTGCGCACCCAGCCCGACGCGCTGGCTCTGTGGGACGTCGAGGGGCCCGATATGCCGTCGCCCGCCAGCTTTGCGGCGCAGAACGGCATGTCGATCGACGTTGCGCCGATGCGGCGAGACTGCGACCGCGATGGCGACCTGGGGAGCAGCGGCGTGGGCAGCGCGCAGGGGTGAGGTTGGCGGTGGGGCGGGCACGGGCGCGGCGTTGTGCATGGCGGGAAGGGCAGAGTAGTGCACGGCGGATTTGCATACCGAGTGACTGCAGTGGGGGAACACCCCAGCGCGCCCGCCGTCCAGCACGTCGGATCACCGCCGCGTTCGCTACCGCACAGAGCACTTCCTAAAGCAGTTCCCCGACGGTTTCAAGAGCCGCCTTCGCCAGGCGCCCAACAACCCTCCCCCGCGACCCCGTCCTCTGTCCCACACCCGCAGCACCGGCTCACTGCTCCTGGCCTCGCTGCTGGGCTTCTCATCGCGTGATGACGAAAGGAGCTACCAACGCTCCGAATCTGCGGGGAGCGGGGCGCTACCCGCCTGGCTGCTGCTGCTGCACATGGCGGCGTGTGCGACAGGGCTGGTGCAGGTGCGGCCCTGGGGACGGTTTCTCGAGGGAACGAGCGCAGCAAGCCCCCCGCAAACGGGGCGCGGGGCCTGCGGAGATGGGCTGCTGCGTAGGTCTGGGGGCCCTCCGTAGCCCCCAGACCTCCGAGGGCTGGATGTGGTGGCGGCGGGGCTGTGTTCTTGGAGGCCAAGAAGACCGACTGCGGACAAGCAGGTGGTGGGGCGGAAGATAGTCAGGAAGGCAGTCTTCGCCGCGTCACGCCGTACCGGTCCCCACCGCCACCGCCTCCCGTCACCTTAAGGCCTGACCACGCGCCCGCCCCGCCTCCACCTCCATCTCCCGTTGCCTCGGGACCCACGCAGACGCTCGCGCCGCCGCACGCCCGCTGCCGCACCGCGATGCTGCCTCTGGTGTTCCTGCACGCCGGCAGCTTCCTGCTGGCCGCCCGCTGCAGCCGGCAGCCGCACCGGGACCGCAGCTACGCCTGCCGGGTCATGGCGTGGTCCCTGCAGGCCCTGGCTCTGGCCGCCCTGCTCGCGAAGTCCCGCGTCAGCCTGTCCCACTCGGGCTCACTGGGCTGGGCCAACGCCATCATCGGCGGCGACGGCGCCGCTGACGCCGCCGACACGGCCTGCGACGGCAACACGCTCCACCACGGCCTGCTGGTGCTGTACCACGCGCTGGCGGTCGCCACGGTGCCGTACGCGCGCACGCTGCACAAGGTGCTGGCTGTGCAGGCCGTGGAGGGGTCGGCGTCTCTCCTGCTCGGCTACATGGGGCTCGGTTGCGGCAGTGGCGGCGGGCTGGGCGGCCTGGCGTGGCCCGTCGCCGCGGCGGCGCACTTCGCTCGCGGCTCGCTGCTGCGCGGCGCCGCGGCGTCCGTGCTGATGCTGGCAGCGGACATGCGGGCTCGTGCGGTCTTCAGGTCCAGCCAGCAGCACAGCCAGCAGCACAGCCAGCAGCACAGCCAGCAGCACAGCCAGCAGCACAGCAAGCTGGATTGAAGCCGAGCGGACCCCCATGTTGCATCCACGCCATCGGCTTCCCGCCCAGGGCCCTGGCTGCGTCCAAGCCCTAAACCCTCCCCAGCCACCAGGCACACTCTTCGCTTCCTGGACGTGGACCGACGGTGCGGTGCTTTCCAGCTGACAAGCACCCACGACGTGTTCGGGGAGCTACTTGTGTGCGGAAGGGGCCCGCCATCAGGGAGACCGTTGCCGGCGGTTGTACGGCAGGCTGTGTTGTGGCGTAGCGATGGGCTCTTGGAGCTGGTGACCGGCGGCCCTGCCTGGAGTGTTCGCACCCGCCGTGCGCCGACAATGCGCAAGGGCACCGCACCCGTCGTCACGTTGCGAGGCAGAGCAAGGCGGAGCAAGGCGGCGGAGCGGGTGAAGGCTCCATTACGGGACGGCTCCATTGCGTTGGGCCGGCCCTTGCTGTGCGACCTTTTTATGGGGCCGCGTGTGTGCGTTTTGTTGTGCATCCGGACGATGCCCTAGGTGGGTTGTACCTCGGAGGTGTGTACAAGGCGGGATGTCAGGGCAGGAATGACCCGAGGCACGGCCTCGTATTGATGCGCTGCCGTGTGCTGCCGCTCCGCTCCTTAAGTAGTCGGCGCTGGCAAAGAAGCCTGCCGGAGGCCAGGCTAGGACACCGTTTGGCTGGGTGGCAGGACGGCGGGGACGATCGTGGTATCGCCGCGACGCTGCTTCGGCTCCCTTCCGGGTCGCGCTGCCGCGGCGCCGCCAGGTTGTGTTTTGCGCCTCGGGACTGGAGAGCGCACTGGCTTTGTTGGGGGTTCGCCAGGTGCCCCGCACGCGCGGACGTGCGACCGGTGTTGGGTGTGCGTCCTGTCTAGTGCTCAGCGCTCGGCGCCTAGCCCATGGGTTCAGCAGACGCTGGTAGCACATGTATGGTGCACTGGTCAAGACGCTCCGCGCCCGAGTGCAGGCCAGTTGTGCGCGGGCCTTGCAAGGGGGCGCGCGCCCCAATGTCGGCTACTGGCTGCGGCCAGGTTCGTTAGTATAATGCTCAAGGAGGTGGGACCAGGCAAATGTTTTAGGGTGTGATCATCGGGCTTAGCGCGCAGCAGCAGGGTGATTGATGGTCGGTAGTCGCGTACGCCAGGCGCCTGGCTGGGTTGTGTTCCCGTCGATGTTCGTCGGGTGGCCGGGTTGCGCCGACATGATGGCTCTCGGTCGTCGTTCCTTACGGAGGATGCGAGTCTGCAGACGGTATGTGGCGGTTACGCTAGGTAGCTTTGTGCGATAAAGCAACTGCAGCAGCTAGGTAGAGCTCCAATGGTGGGGTGTTTGAGAGGATCCCCATAGGTCGGGGCGGTTCGGGGGGGGAGATGCGTAGTTTTGCGATGCACATGCCCCAGTGACGATGTGCCTGGTAGCCAGTTGAGTGCTGGGGCCGAGCCTGGTAGGAAAGGCTGCGGGTTGCCGAGCGCAGGCGCGCGCACGTGGGAGGGTGGTGCGTACTTGATTACATGGTGTGAAAGTGCTGAAGCATCTGGTGCAAGATCTGGGCATGTAGGCTGGAAGCCTCGGGGTGAGGGATAGCGCTTTGGGCGCTGCCGGCGCACACGGTGCGTACGGTTTGTGCGGCTCGGGTCTTTTTGCTGTGCAAGCCTACTTGCTCGTGCGGATTCTGGCAGTGGGGGCTGCCCTCCTTCGCGAACCGCGCCGCCGTCAGGGCCCTCAACGACCGCCCTCGAACAACTCGGTTATCGAACGCCAATGAAACTATTTACGATGCCATGCCCTGCTGCGGTGTGCACGTTCCTTGCGTCCCTGTGCTCTGTGGGAAGACAAAGCGGGGAGAGGGACTGATTAGGCTGCGCCTACGTGCGCATCAGAGGGGAAGGAGTGCGTACTGGTGTTTGGGCGCGGTGTGTTTCTGGAGAGACGCGTGGGGGCGGGGGAAAGGTGGGGATTCCTGTCGTGCGCCCGTGCTGGGTTGCCACCCTGATTATTTTTGGAAGCTGCAGGACAAGGGGTAGCGCATGCTGCCTTGATGGCTTCCTGGATCATGCACCGTATGCTGCAACGCGGCCAGGCCGTGATCGTCGATGCAGCCCTTTTGAGCCCGCGCGCCTGTGCACGCGCGGGCTTGTGTGCAGTGACTCGTTTTAGATTGTGTGGGGCTGAAACAGGGCCACCCCGTGTCGGTTGCGTGCCCCCGTGCAGGCGGCATGGAGTTCCAGGACTTCGCCATACTTACATGTCTTCCTGCCAACAAGGCTTATGTACGCTGTTTTCGCCGTAGGCTTATTCGATAGGGCAGGGGTGCGCCGACGAGGTGGTCGAATTAGCTGTCTGCCCGATCCCTGGACCGTGAAGACCAGGGAACCGTGTTGCAATTTGAGCCCGGGTCCCCCATGATCCGTTATTCCCACCGTTTGAAATCGTTTGCGGAGGTTATCCGATCGCACGTTGCCGTCTGGCACTGTCTCGCCTGCATATGCCAGTTTTTGGGCTCGCGCCGCCGCCGCCCCGAGGCTGCCGTCGCCAAGACGTACGCCATTTGCTGCTGTGCGTGTGTTGGTGGTCGCTTTGCGAGGGACGGTGCGGTGCGTGCAGCTCCGCAGCAGGGTCAGGTTGGCGGCAAGCAGCGGTAGCCCGTCCTCACAGCGACTTCTCACAGCGGGCGGTCAGGCTCCCGTTGTTCTTATAGGCATGTTCGTCCACCCCAGTCCGTTCCCAGCCTCGCCGCAAACAGGTTCCACAGCCTCCACCAGCTCCACCACCCTCCCTCACGCGCCAGGGTCCCGCATCATCACACGTCCGAGAACACTGCAATTTCCCATGTGACACAGGTGGCTGAGCTGGGGCAGGTTCCTTTGGGCCAGCCCTGGACAGCAGCGGCGTCCCGAGCGTGTTCGCCGGGCGCCGTACCGGCGGAGGTTTGGATTCGCGTCCTGTTTTAAGAGTTCTCGCATGAGGATCGTACCTTCCCGAAGGCTGCCATGTGGAATTCATAACAACCGGCGAATTTCAAGTACAGCCACACCGTGACGGTACGGCGAGGTACGGCTATCACAGGCACCACAGAGAAGGTGTCGCGCAACTGCTGCAAACCATTTCAGAGCTAGCATTCTGGAGAGGCCAACCACTTAGGACGCTACAGTTTACGCAGCAAGCTGATTTTTGAGCCACAAACAAAAGATGCGTGTCGCCCAACATCGACCGACTGAGTCGCCTGTGTGCGGGCGCAAATATCCAGTAGCAATTAATAACAGGCATTTGATACGGGTGTGCCGGGTGTCTCATTGGACTGAAGGTGTGTCTGGCTGCAATCCCGAATGCCGAAGTCGTTGCGTGGGTCGCGCGGCCGGCCGCGTCG
This sequence comes from Yamagishiella unicocca, assembly GCA_003116995.1. Taxonomy (NCBI): domain Eukaryota; kingdom Viridiplantae; phylum Chlorophyta; class Chlorophyceae; order Chlamydomonadales; family Volvocaceae; genus Yamagishiella; species Yamagishiella unicocca. The sequence continues at coordinate 24,795 of BDSL01000130.1, read as the reverse complement.
CGTGGGGCGTGAGCGTGCCCGTGGCGGGGTGCTTGGCAAGGAAGATTGCGCGGTACGGCGTTTTGTACGGCAGTGGATGAGTCAGTCACCTTGCCTCCGAATTTGGATTTTCTTGTTTTGCGTTTCTGTCACAACTTTCTACACCAGTACAACAGTATGGAATGGAGGACGTATGAACGCAGTTCGTTGCATTGGTGGAATTGTGTTCTGCCTTCGCGAATGAAGAACGGGTGTACAGCGGCGGTTAATGATACGGTGCCTGTGGGTGCGGGGAGTTTCCTGGGGCCGGCGCCGCCCTTGTGTCCCCTCACCTGCACCAATTCTGGCATTGCCCTGCTGCCTGTGCGGTGGGCAGTGTGTTCCAAGAGCACCTTGCGAAAGAGCCTGGCCCCAGGCCGGGCTGTCGCGGTGGCGTGGGGGTCGTGCTGGGCCAGCAGCCCGTGTGGGCGTTGCAATGTCAACGTGTTCGCCCGGGCTTGAGGACACGGCAACACCTTGTTTCAATATGATGTAAGGTATCTAAGGTATACGGTCTGCACCGCGGGGCCACGTACCAGCCTAGCCAGTTCGCAGGGTTTCCCACCCCACCCTATATGCTGTCATACGCTGCTAGCCATCTCAATTTGGCAACCAGAAAATGCTGTTATCCTTTTGGGCACTGCGATTTGGGCCGCCCTGGGCAGTGCTCCGTGCGGCCTCCCATCCACCCCTGTAAACCGTTTCTACTAGGTGTCTCCGTTCCGCACATTCCGCCATGTGGAAATGCGGTCCGTTAGCGGCTATTTATCCAGTCCTTAGGCGAACTCCTGCTGCGTGGCCTACCTGCGGCCGATCCTAATTTTAGGTGCCGGGGGCTTCGGTTGTGCACTCGGCCAGGCGGACATGCGGCACTTCGCGGCTGTTTCTTCGGCAACTATTAGAATATTGAAGCACAATGTGAGAGTTACAAGGGAGGTGGAGAATGCGAGAGTTACAAGGGAGGTTGAACACCTACGATGGGTCCAGATGGGTCAGACACCGACACAGATCACTGACCAAGAGAGCCCGCCCTCAACGGCCGGGAAGGGGCAAAAGCCAAAGACAGCCAAAACGAACACACGGAGAAGGCAGCACGCACAACTCAAAGCACGGGGGAGAAACGCAAGCGTGTCCAGAAAACACGGACCACCTGCACCAAGCCGGCAGCGAGACGCGAGTAGGAGCGCGACCCGGCAGAATGGGGGCCCCAGGCCCCACAACCCGAAGTCACCCACAAAACCGCACCCGGGTCAACCGTCGGGCAGCCCCGCGGCACCCGGGCGGCCAGTGAAGACCACCTCCCCCGCCAACGAGGCGGCGAGGAGGGGCTGGTCGCCGGGACGGCCCCCCACCCGCGGGGGCCAGCCCCAGCTCGGCAAACGCACTGAGGCGGGCCCAGAAGTCGGCCGTCACCGCTGCACACACCCGCACTAGCGGCATGCGCCCCCCTGGGGTCCCAGCCTGCACCCGAAACAGGAGGCGTAGCCCCAAGCCCAATGCCGCGACGGCAGCCAAGCACACCACATCCCAAACAAGTGGGCGCACCCCCAAGGAGGGCCGACCCAGCCACAAAGGCTGCGGGAACAAGACAACCGCACCCCCCATCGCCTCCACAAGCTCGTCGCGCAGCGATAAGGCCACCACGCACTCCCAAAAATGGTGGCGACGGCGGCCCGTGGCCATCGACGCCCCGCACGGGCAGCGTGTTGGTGCTGCGGGTGAAGTTGAAAGTCTTGTCGGGCATCTTACCCAGAACCTGTTTGGGACGAGGTTGGGGAAGGGGGAGGAGGGGAGCAGTGATGAATACCGATGCGGCGAGGCACGAATCCTTGTAACCGAGCAGACGGAATTGCGGGGCCAAGAGCGCAAGTGGTCTAAAGCTCTCGTCAGCTCAACCAACCTCAGCACCACCCCATACCCGATCCAACTCCCCGCCAGCCCACCTTCTCCAGGTCCAGGTCAACGGCGGGCGGGGCGTCCGCCGGGGCATTGCGGTCCACCAGCCTGACACGGCCGCTGCCGTCGATGGTGCCGATCACCTGTAATTACCGCAGGATGCAGGGTCAAACAACCGGGCGGGGTCAAACATCAGCCAACCATCGAGCCCAAGCGCCATGCTGGCTGCGGCAGGCGTTACCGACCGACCCACATCGCGCCCTCAGCACACGAGGACCCAGCCGCGCTGGCACCGCACCTGCATGAAGCAGCGCTCGCGGTCGCAGATGGACTGCAGCAGCTCGCGCTGCTCCGCCTTGATGAGCAGGGCGTCATTCTCCTGGTACTCGGCACCCCAGATCTCCAGCACAGACAGGGTCTCGTCGCCCACCTGAACAACAAGACCAAGCGCGAGAAGCATGACGACGAGGCGAGGCGTAGATTGTATGCAGCCGCACCGTTACGGCCTGGATTTCGTCCCGGAAATTAAGCGAAGCCCTCAGTTCCCACCGCTCGATAGCTCCTCAGTTCACCATGCGTTAGTTACTTTGTATGTGAGCACACTGGATGGAGACGCAGGCACGCAGCCCGCCCGTGCAGCCCCCGGGCCGCACCTTGACGGCGCGCACGTCAATCTCCACGTTGCAGTTGCCGCCCGCGCCCTGGTCGTGGATCTGCACGATGGGGTTGCGGTCGCCCAGCTCCACGCAAGAGCGCACCACGCGCCACAGCTTCTGGCTGTACTCGGCGTCGCCGCGCTAATGGGGGAGGGGAGACCAGGAGAGAGCGTAGGAGGAGGCTGTCGAAAGAGAGAACGAAGTGGGACCAAGAGGACAGGAATGCGGTTGCGCGGTTGCGGTAAAAGATTGTGCGAAAGAGCATGTTATGTGATGGATAGTGTTCCTTCCTTTGAACTCCACGGCTTGTGCGACGCGCTTGCAGCAGCCGCCTAACACACCTGCACGGCATTGTAGTCCAGCTCGGCCTTGTTGGAGCCGGACGGCACCGATGATGCGGCGCCGCCACCCATGCCGATGCGATAAGCCGGGCCGCCGATCTTGACGACCAACATGCCGATCTCCGGGGGGCTCTTCTCCAGGTGGCGGTGGTCAATCTGCGACGCGGCCCAATAGGCAAGACAGGCAGTGCCAGAAATGTATGGTGACAAACTGGAAAAAAACATTATGATTCATGTCGTAGGACACTTGTTGAAGCGCGCGCAGGCAACGCTGTGCAGTGCATCGGGAAGCGACCTAATCGGCTGGCTACGCGGCTGGAAGCCAATGCAGGCAACCACGCGGACCGTATACTCGCGTGGCTATGCCTCTGCCCGAGCAGCTCTCTGCCGATTCCATCCACCCACCTGACCCACACCGCCGGAGAACATGATCGGCTTCAGCCACTCGCGGCGCTCGCTGTCGACCAGGCGCTGGCCGTAGGTGCGGCAGTAGCCGGCAATGAGCGGCTCGCCGAACTTGTTGCCGTAGTCGGAGGCGCCGTTGGAGGCGTCGATCAGGATCTGGCGCAGCGGCGCCAGGTTGCCCGGGTACACAAACGAGGGGTCCTCGTGGGGCATCCCATAGCCGTCCAGGTGCATGTTGCCCACGCAGTAGCCTGGGGGGTAAGGGCAGCAGGCAGGGGGTACGGAAGCGTGACGACTCAAATAACAGAACAGCGCCTTGAAAACAGACCGCATCTATGGACCAGAAACAGACCAGGCGGACTTGCCGGGCCGATAATGGCTCGATTGGGTTTGGCTCAAAAGAGTTTGGTAAAACAAGACTCGCAAATAGGCACATGCACCGCGGGTATCGAGTACAGTGTCAACTTAAGTCAGTAGTCGGATGTTGTGTGAAGCAAGTGGGCGCTGTACATGACTTATGGGGGGTACGGACTGGGACCAAGGGACCCCACGCGCCGACGCCTCCTCACCCGCCGTGCCGGCGCCCATGATGGAGCCGGTGCCGGTGGCGTGCGTGTCGCGCATGCGGCCGCCAGCGCCGGTTTCGGCGCCGGGTAAGGGCGCCACGGCGCACGGGAAGTTGTGCGTCTCAGCGGTGAGCAGCAGGTCCCAGTCGCGGGGCTGCGGCGCCATCGGCGAGGGGGCGCCTAGCTGCACGGGCAGCAGCGGCTCCACGTTGAAGCCCCGGATGGCGGAGGAGTTGTCCTTGAAGGCGACCACCGAGTTGTTGGGGTTGACCGTCGAGGGGGTCTTGACGATGTTGAACAGGGTGTCGTCCATCTGGGGGCCGAAGCGGGAGAGGGAGGCATCGGGAGCGGTTGGGAGGGATTGATGTGGTGGTGGGGTCGGTGCCAGGCGACAAGGTTAGGCGTGTGTGTGTGTGGATTAGGGAGATGGCCTAGTGACCGGGCTAGTCAGCTAACAGTCGTGCATAGCGTCGTAATGATGTGTGTGGTCCAGTGCATCCTGATTTGCGTGGCGCCGCACTGCACCGCACCGCCATTGGCTCGCCGTCGATGACGACGAAGCCGCGGAAGAACCAGTGGCGCGAGTGCTCGCTGTTGGACTGCGCGATGTCGAAGAGCTCCACGTTGGTGGGGTCGCGCTTCATGTCGTCACGGAACAACGCGGTGTAGTAGTCAGGTCCCACTCGTCGAAGGCAAGACCCATATCCTGCGGCAGGGTGGGCGAGTGGGCGGGGGTAAGGAGGAGGACAGCGGTTGCGATAGTCCGTGCAAATGATAGGGGCATGGAGGCCGCATATGCTCGCGTCGAGGTGCATGAATCACCGGCTTTGCGCCCAATTTAGCGAGTGCCTTTTTAGGAAGTGGAACGGATAGGGTTTTGGTCCTTGGGGGACGGTGGTGGTTTACCCCCCCCCCCCCGGCGCCCGCCCCGACGAAACTGCTGCTGCGCTCCTCACCTTGTTGATCTTCTCCAGAGCTGCGCGGCCGTCAACCATAACGGGGATGGTGAAGGTGGGCGCGGGAGCCTGCAGACAGTTGCAAAGAGCGTAGTGAAAATGAAGAGGGCGGGACGGATGAGACCGAACCTCAGATCGGGAACTGCACCGTTGGATTCAAATCTTCGCGCAGAGCCAGGCAGGTGCCATGCGACGCTGCGGGCTGATTGGCACTAAAACGAACGCGACCCACATCGTGGGGTGTGGCGATGATACGTGCGGCGTCGGCGGGACGCATGTCCGCATCCTGCCCGGCGGGCTTTTTTCGAAACGCAAAGCTACTCTCCATGCAAGGGCTGCCACCGCCGCCGCCGTTGCCCAGCCGAGCCCAGCCTCGCCACATCCTCCCGAGTCCGAAGAACCGCCTTGTGCTGCTGAGGCCGCCACGACACATCCAATCCGGTCTGTTTCACCTTGGTGGTAAGGTGTGAGTGAGTGCACACACCTGCCTCCAACACGACGGCCCCTTCCCACCTGCAGGCCCTCCGTGAACGAGCGCACGGGCTGGCGGTAGACCTCCTCCGTCATGCGGTCATGCACCATGGCTGCGAACGAGGCCTTCTCCTCGTCCGTCAGGGGGCGAGTGGAGTGCAGCACGAAGCGGCGGCTGCGCACCAGACGGTTGACCTGGGAGCAACATCGTGAGGTGGTTGTGGCGAGGTGAGGCGAATTGGGGTTTCAAAAAGTTGGAGCCAAAACTTGCCGACAGGATTGCTGAGGGCTAGGGGCTGGGGCTAGGTGATGGGTGTTTTGCCCAAGGGTGTGTCCACTTGGTACATGATGCCTGACCCGACCGACCCACCTAGGTGAGGCCGACCTCAATCACAGTGACGTTGGCGGAGTTGGCGGGCAGCTGGCTAGAGGACATCAGCTGCTCCGGATCGAAGGCCTCCTGCAGCAGCCTGGCCGGTGGGGATGAGGGTGAGGGTGGTGGTGGGTGGTGGTGGGTGGTGAGGTTGGGTGTGTAGGTGTGGGGTGATACTTGGTGAAGAGGGCGGTGGGGTAGCGGTGGGATATTGGTGGGGTCTTGGTGGGGTAGCGGTGGTGGGTAGTGATGGTGGTGGTGGGGTGAGGTGAGTAGTGGTGGGGGTGAGATAGCAAGTTGGCTAGGTAGAAGGCGCTTCACATGCCGCTAGAGTTGCAAGTGGATGGGGTGAGGTGGGGTGGAACCCGACACAGGCCGATGAGGCGCTCCCCACGAAGCCCGACCCACCATGCCAGGGTCTCCGACACGCCGACTCAGTGGTCGTCAGACCGTTGGTCAAGGAGACGTTGTTGCACTGCAGGATTCGAGGGAAACCCGTGGATGTCCGAAAAAACCGTTTGAAACAGAAGTTTCACTGCAGGGAGGAACGGAGCGACAGAGTGGGCATCAGCGATATGCAGTTGCCGGGTGTGGAGCGCTGGAGGCTGGCATCTCTGGAGCAACATGGTGATACGGTGGTGGACAGTTCGGAGGATCGGGATGCACGGCGGGATGAGTCAGGAGTGGAGGGATCAAGCTTGGCTAACATGCCCAACATTGTCTTACAAAGCAGGTGTTCTAAATGGACGAAGCCACACTGTGGAAGCGGCTGTGGGGTGCATACATGGTGGTCAACGTGACGCGGGTTATTAAGGGACTGAGCGATGCGTGTTGCAACGGATTTGCAAGGACCAACATGGAGGCCAGTGACCTGTTGCGAGATGGATGGGTGGGGATGTGCAGCGATGAGCACTGAGCACTGCCGGGCGGGATGGCTACACCTCTTGCCGCGCCCTATACCATACATAACTCCTTCCGCACCTCCATGGAGTGCGTGCTTTTGAGGATCCGTCGACAGGCTAAGACAAGCTATGGGATATTGCCAATACTGTCCCTGTTACATATTGTTTTCGGCGAACGGCTTCCAGCTGTCAAAACATAAGGGCCGGAATCGGCGGAGCTTACCTACCCTGCACATGTATCGTAACACTGCTCCTAGGCTAGGAGATCGTGATTGTCCGAAAATGCTGACGACCCATTGCTGACGTCCTCCCAGAGACATGAGCCTTCCTGGAGACAGCCACCGCGCTACATCTGCTCATGCCTACAGCGCCAACGACATCCATAGTGCAATAACCGGCTCATACAAGGGCCCCGTCATGCAAAAAGACCAAGAAGGCTGTTACGGCCATCAATGAACGGTATGCCGAGCTAAAGCATCCGTGTTGCCCCCGGCCCCCATCTGCTGAGCTGCGGCATTGCCCCCTCCTCATCCACAATACCGTCTCAATACCAAGCTGGCATGATAATACCGCCACGAAGCCTTGCAGTCCAGCAACATCGCATGCCGAGCCACTGATTGATGCTAACCATCCTCAACCTGAACGCCACTCGCCGGCTCCTGCGGCAAGTTCAAACAGGATGGGAATGTGGGGTGGTCAGGGTGCCTGTCCTGGTCGAAGTGCTTAAGCGCCGGCATTCTTAAGGGAAATTTGCCGTTGCTCGGTCAGCTCACCTGTGCTGTATGGTTGGTGTATGGGTTACACAGTAAGTTTCCATCGTTGTATGGCTACGCGGCTACACTAAGATATTCTGGGTACAGAGAGTCTACCAGAGGCTGCTCCACACTCCCAACACTCACACGTCTAAACAAGGTCCGCGTTTGGCTCTACTAATGAAGCTTAGCCCCGTCACCGACGCCCAACCCTCATAAGGATGACACAGGCCACCATGCCAGGGCGCAACTTCAATCGCAAGTGGTGGTCAAACAAGCAATGGCGCAAGGGCCCACTTCACGCATGAACCCGCTTGAAACACCACAGCATACCTGCTGGCGCATATCCATGATCGGCACGCCATAATGTCCGCACAGGCACCGCAAGACCGCGGAGGCCATAGCGTTTGGCACGCCGTCTACAATTACTAGCCCAGCACCAGGCACGAAGGAGTGCACATTGTCGTGCAAGCTCTGATGCACGGCCGCTATTTTTTCGGCCACCAGGCCTACATGACAGGGGAATGGGTGAGCAGGGAGCGGGTCAGCAGCGAGCAACACGTGGCGGTGTCGTTCACATGGTCAGCATGGAAGGGGTAAGATTAAGCCAGGCTTGGAGCATGTGTGGGATCAGGCCCGGTCGTCGCAACCGGAAATGGCCCGAAAAAATAATGTTATAAGCTTGCAGCTCACTACCAAGCCAATATAACTTGTAGTGTTGTCGCCACAGCTTATGTGATGGATTTGCACCGTTAGCAATAATTGGTGGCAACATCTGAACCTTCAATGGACACATAGGGAGGACGCCCTCCAAGGGCCAGCTGTCAGCCCGATTCCTAATTCCTGCTCCTAATTCCGGTTCATAACATATGATCCCCCAAGCCACACCTGCATCCCCCGCCTGGTTGGCTTTAGCGCCTTTCCGCAGCCAGTTAGTTGCCGCGTCGATGCACTTCAGTAGCTCTGGCGACTCGATCAGCTCGTCAGTCCAGAACTTCGTGCGCGACTTGTGGCCACCATTCCTCTTGTGCAGCCACTCTGAAAAAAGAAGGCAAGGATCAGGCAAGGATCTAGCACTGGATGCAACGCTTACAGCTGGGACGCAGGCCGGCGAGGCAAGTGAGGAGCACAGACGCAGAAGGAAGAATGTGGATGGGAAGGAAGGAAAAAGGCGCAATTAAGGAAGCGTCGAAGGTGTCGGGGCGGCTTACCAAGCAGGCGCCGGCCGTCCACGACTCCGGCGGAGTGCAGCGCTCTCGTCGCTGTCACTTGTGCAGCGTGCAAACGCTGTGTCAGCGCCGCTTGTTCCCTGGCGGCGGCCACTTGTTCCCTGGCTTGCTCCCTGGCGGCAGCCGCTTGTTCCCTGGCGGCAGCCGCTTGTTCCCTGGCGGCAGCCGCTTGTTCCCTGGCGGCGGCCGCTTCGTCCCTGCCCACTGCTATTGTCGCATCAATAATGATCCTCGATAGATGCCGTTTTTCCTCCTCTCCAATGGGAGCCGGGGATGTCAACACCGCGCGGGCCTGCGCCAACAGATCGAACGCTGAGGCAGTGGCCGTGTGGCCGGATACAGCGGTGGAGAAACCGCGCGACAGGGTGACGCTGGAGCTTAAGGCTAAACGCCTCATCATTTTTCAGTAACTTTGTCCCGGAATGTATGTCTTAATAAGTGTTCGGTAGAAGTATGCCTTTCGTTACGATTCGCTAAAAATCAGTCTGGGAATATTGGAGATAAGGTTCGTGCTCCAACATTAAGAAGTCCATACCCTGTAGCAATCATGTACGGCAACGCAAATGTGAACGGCACGCATGCAAAGACGGGGATACATACATTCGAACATTCCCGCAAAGGTGTACGCCAATTTATATATGTTAAAAAATGTCATGTAATTGGGTCTAGAGGTCAGCCGCACACATGGGCGAGCTCGTGAAGACCGCTGGTGCCTGGTATGTGGCGATCGGGCAGCAATAGAGGACGAAGGGCACGTACTGTTGGAATGCCCAGCTAGCATGGGCAATTTGCGCAAATTATGGGGTGCTGTATCCTGCGGTAATTACTGCTATGGGGTAACGGAAACACTTTTAGAATTTTTTTGATTTTGCACTTCCGAAGACCTCGATTTCCATACTCTTATTCACGAATTCATGCTCTAATTCACGAATTCACACTCTTCCCAGGACGGCAAATAGTATCTCTTTTGAGCCCGGCGAACGTTTTCTGTGATACTGTGAACGGCACGCATGCAAAGACCATAGGCCTCGCGCGCGCGCAAAAGTGGTGATTTCCGCGGAAATCAAATGAGGAGATCACGACCATCTACTCGTGATCCCCAAAACATACTTCGCTGCCAATAACATAGCATTTTGGCTTAACACACGCGTTCTGCACTTCAATCGGTTGTTTTAAGACCTCAAGCCTGGTTCCAGCGCTGCAATATGCAATTGTCTTTTATTAATGGCGCACAGCCTTAGCCTGGATAGCAACGCGAGGCTCGGATTCGCAGCCAGTGATCTGCCCGCACTTTACACAAGGGTGGATCGCGGACAAACAGGAGCATCGCCATGCGCAACGTGTCCAGCGGCAATTTCGGTAAGCAGTTTTCAACGGGTGCTGCTATGGCCACTTGAAAGCGCAATATACGTGCCCAGTGACAACTGTGGTAAGTAGCGTTCGCCAACAATCGTGATGATTAGCCTAAACGAAACCACTCCGCTCCTGCCCATCGCCCATAGATGTGTGTCGGCGTATGGGCTCGCATCTGCTTGCTGGCCGACGTTTTGGCGGTGCCACGGCCGCTCACCTGGCACAAACCAACAACGGGATGCCAGCTCCACGGCGCTTTCGGTCTGTGGGGAAGCGGGCTCCTGTGCGGGCTCTTGTGTGGCGGGGGTGCAACGGTGGCAGCAGCGCCTCCCTCCCCTTCCTTCCGTCGACGGTCAATGCCCCTTGCACCCGCCGCCACCACAACCACCACCTCCGACTATGACCCTAGGTTGCACCAACGCTGCCGCCGCCGCCGCAGCAGCGGTCGCCATCCCTCCCCTCCCCCCGAGCTCCACCACCACCGCCAGCGCAAGACATGACACTGCTGCCCGGCGGAAACCGCCCCTCCCCGTTTAGGTCGCCACCGGCGGCACTGCTGTGATAACAGAGCACGCAGCCCCACGCAGCCCACGTTGCGGTGGAGCCACGGCCGCTCTTGTGGTGCAGCGAGCACACCTCGCTCCGCGTTGCAGTGGATCCTGCCTCCCTACCCCTCCCTCCGTCGGCGGGCACCTCGCCTGCCCCTTGCCGCCGCCTCCCACAAGTTTACTTGTTCCCCAACAAGCGGCGAGAACACAAGGGTGTGCGCAGTTGACTGCCGTTGTACTTATACATACGCCTCTCACCGTCCAAGAGATGGCCTCGTTGGGTTCACAGCTCATAGGGGGATTTTGGCTAGGGCCGAGTCCGTGGTGCCCTTGCTGGTGCTGGCACTGGTGTACTGATTTGGGTATATGATGTGCAGCTAGATAGGCGGGTTGGGGAAGGGAAGGCTCCTTTCCTTATATGACTGCGACCGCCTTGTGGGTTACAATACACCGACGTGTTATGGCAACCCCTGACGACCTCCTGTCAACGCCCCCAACGTTTAATCACCAGTACCAGCGTCGCCACCACCTCCGGCCCCGCGGATTGACGCATCCCTTCTCTGAGTCGGTCCGGTTCAGATCTTGGTATTGCGAAGTCTAGTATGCGTGCGTGCAGCTGACATGGTTGGTCCAGTGGAAGGTACCTAATACCGAGTACGAAAGGGTCAGGGGCGCCATCGCGGTGCACGCCGCTGCGCAGGCTTCTGTCGGTGCGGGCAATGGGAAGATGGACCACTGCAGGGGCCCCAGCCGCCATAGATCCATACGGCTGCCTGCCAGCGCTCTAGGGAAACGTTCCCCAGGCCCATTATCCCAGCATATTCGGTTGCACGCATGTCTGCCTAACCGTGCGGTACACCCTGCACGAACAGCACGGCGCGGCTGGGCCCTGACCGGAGCGCGGCGTGCTCAATATCCATGGCAACAGCATCTTGTGCCTAGAAAGCCCCGTGGTGTGCTGTCTGCATGGCCGTTCACATCACGAGATGCTGGCCAACCCAATAATTGCGCAGCAGGCCCCCCCACTGAGAACGCAGCCAATTCATGCCAGTCGTGTCCCCCGTCCCCCACCTGTTTTGAGACCTGCACCGATTGAAGAGATATCAAGCCCATCACTCAGGGCATACAATAAGCATGCCCTTACCTGGAGGGGGGTACAGCCGAATGTAACAGGCCTCCACGTCGAAGTCGGGCATCGTGAATATGTGGTGTGGGCGCGGGGAGACAAATGGAGGGCAGGATACTCGACACATGTATGCCACTGTCTAACGCCCACGGGCACTTCAATCTCAGCCAGCACTTTGAAGCGAGTCAAAAGCTGCAATGCTCGAGGATATTGATCCGTCCTTAACTTCTTCGCAGCCGGCTGCTGCATTGCCAGCATTGGGCTCCAATTGGTGCGACGACGGCTGGCCGAGAAGCGGTTTTCCCATTTACTCTGCCTATCATGACTTAAACCGCATGTTTACCGTGCGCGAACCAAGACTGAAGTTCCTCCAAGCAGACGATGAAACCGTTTTGTGCGAGGGGCCTCAGATATCTGTGCACAAGATTGATTGATTGATTGATTACAAGCTCTTGGAGCTCGTAAGGCCCAGACGAGCCAGGAGGCTCATGGACCGCTAATCAAAGTAATTCATAAAGAAGAATTGAAAACGTTTACGTAGCCATGCTCAAATAACGTAGCAATTATGTCCTGATACCCGTAATTGCTGTACGATGATTCCTAATACGGTGCAACACGCTCGCTAGACCCCGTTGGTCCTCAACACTCATGACCTGCAGCATCGTGGCATTGGGCGTTATGCCCATTCCCCATAGTTCATCGCGGAGACCACTGTAAGCAGGGCATTCCAGCAGTACGTGCCTTTCATCTTCTACTGCTTGCCGGTCGCCACATGCCAGGCACCAGCGGTCTTCACGAGCTCGCCCATGTGGGCGGCTGACCTCTAGACCCCAAATACATAACCTAAAGCGCAGTAAACTGGCGTACACCTTAGCGGGAATGTACCCCTGCATATGCGTAGGTGTGCCCATCCAGTGTGTGTACCGACACATCTTCACACCTGGTTTGCTTCCATCCGACACAAACTCCCTAGGTGGTGTGCGCAAACGAAAATTAGCCCAGTCGTCATCAAACCGTTGCTCTAGCGTGTGCATAATACTACCAATATTTAACTCCCTCTTACTGATAATATCGACCTGCTCTTCTAACCCTAGCTCAGGCGGGATCCCAAAATCGTACCCCAAACTCGTCAGCCCTTTGAGAACTTGTGAGCCCCATCCTTCATAACTTAGATTTGATCTGAGAGCTATACGAATCTCCTCACGCAGCACATTGTGGTGTATGCTACCTTCCGCTTTCACCAATTTATTCCAGAAACGATATATGAGTGTTGCCCAATGGGTGTGCATGGGCTGCTGCCCAAATTCCCTAAACAGCAACCGGTCAGGTGCCAGACCCACTCCTGCCAAAATACGTAGAAACCTTTTCTGCAAAGCAACCATGCGATTACCCAACGATTTCTCAAAGTAGCATGATCGCCCATTGGTATCGGGCCTACCTTCAACTAGCTGGAGAATAAACAACGGCCCCCAAACCTGAGCGCCATACGAAAGGATAGACCGAACCTGCGTAGTAAAGCATCTCAGGGCAATCCTGGGAATCATTAGCCCTCTTCGCCGTAGTTTACGTATGAGCGCAAACATGGCCCGTTGACCAGCCTCGAATAACTCGTCCGTGCATGACTCGAATGCACGTTCTGACCCATAGTGCAGACCAAGATAACGAGTGCGCTCTACCCACTTCATTTCTTGTACCTGAATGGCATTGCCAACCACCCTTCTCATACCGACCTTCAGCCATCCCCGAGCCGTTTCACGTACTGCGGGGCTGGGATGGAAGTGCAGTACCTCCGATTTGCGAACATTAACGGACATCCCAAACGCTTCACACCATTCCCGTAGCGCGGCTAACAGACACATAAGCCTGCGGTGTGTGGTTGCAAAAAGGTTGAGGTCATCCGCGTATAGCTCCAGAGGTACCCGAGTTCCATCCACAATGGGGCAAGCATTCGCCGCCATAGCTTCTGGCATATGCCTATCTTTAGCCTCAACGTAATCCGCAAACCCTTCCCCAAAAAATCCATACAACGTGGGGCTTAGGGGGCACCCCTGCTTCACCCCTTGCTGTGACTCAAAAGGATCGCCCACTTGTCCATCAACACGCACACGCATTAACACTTTATTGTAGCAGGTTTTCAGTGCTTCAAGCATCTGCCCATGTACCCCCCTTTCCTCCAAACGTAGCCACAGTAGATGCCGCGGTACCCGATCAAACGCCTTCTCAAAATCAACTTGACATACAAATAAGGGTTGGCCGGTGACTGGGCCTTGCCGATAGCGATCAGTGAGATGGCGCAGAACGAACAGGTTGTGTATCGTACCAAGCTTCTCCCTGAAACCCCCTTGCAGGGGGCATCGACCCCGTGAGCGTTCACCCCAGGAGCTCAGGCGGCGTACAAGCATGTACGCGTAACATTTTGCCAGTGCACCCCCCACAGCTAAACCACGATAATTACTCTTGTCAAGCGTGTCGCCCTTCTTGTGAATAGGCGTGAGGCATGATACCTCAAACTGTTCGGGGTAATCACCCGTGCTCCGGATGTGCTCCAACAATGTGAGATTATGTGGTGCCAGGACGTTCACATAACGCCCGTCTACCTCTCTCTTTGCATACTTATAGCATTCAGCCGGGACCTTCTCAAATCCAACCGATTTGTTGTTCCCCAAGGCTCTAATCGCCTTCGTAACCTCCTCCAAAGTAAATGGTGTATTGAGCGCTGCAGCCGCTGCAACCCGTTCAACCCTATCCCCTGTGCTATTCTCCCACCCCCTTCCCTCACCTCTAGTCATCCCGTTGATAAAGCTCAATATAGCTTCCGCACTAACATCATTAAAAGCGTTCGTTTCACCGTTGTACAGGGCGTTGAAATAGTCGCTCCAACTGCTCACTTCAGTGATCGGGCACGTTTCATTCGCCCCAGCATTAAGCATCTTCCATAGCGCCCTGGGATCTGCTCTACACTCCTGCATTAGACCTTCAAAGTGGTCGATACGGTATCGCTCCTTGGCCTCTCTCCGCATACGCTGATAACGCGTGCGTAGCCGACTGAACTCCGTTTTAGCCACCCCATCATCCATCCTGCCCTCAGCTCTCATGCGTGCTTTATAATCAAGCATTGCCAGCCGGGCTATTCCACAGTCCTCCGTCCACCAGGGCGCGTCTTTCTGCTCCCTTACCACTGCCACCCGTACCCCCTTGGTACCAAAAGCCTTATCAAGCGCACCTGCCAATTGGTCCCCAATGGTCTGTACAACTTGCGTGCAATTCATCTCCCCCCCAAGCTTCCCTAATGCGGTTCCAATGTTCCGCAAAGTGGACGCATCGTCTCGCTCGAATGCTTTGGCGTATTGGGGCCACCGCTTAGTATCGAAACGTGCCGCCTTACCCTACCAAACGGCTATATGGGTTAAATCAGTGATTTAGCAGCTTAACAGGCTGAGAAACGGCTGGAGGGCGGGCCCGCTAAGCAGACTCAAGGGCTGCTGAGCACGCACGGAAACCGACTTAACGCTCTCTTAGCTAAGAAAAATGCTAAGCAACGCTAAGCAACACGGTAGCGGCAATACCCTTTCTTAATAACTTAGTGGTAAGAAATTGCCGGTGCCGCCCTTCTTAGCAAATTTCTTAACCACTTAGCGCAACCGCCAAACGTGTTTAGCAGTGTTTAGCTGCTTATCTTTCGCAGGGGAGGCAGAATTGTTATTAGCTGTTTCTTAGCGGATTCTCAATTGGCGGATTCGAATATCCATTTTTTCTGAATTTGGGGGCGGTAGGTATGGAATGCCAATAGAATTTGTATTACAAGCAATGATCCGTACGTGTTGATTGCTTGGCACCCATGAGGTACCCATGTCTCCGCAACATACAAATGGAACAGCTGCTGTATCACCCTCACCATCCAAAGCTATAGGCATATTGACATACATACCCCCCTATAACATATGAAGCTGCAGCCCACCAGTCACACATACACCTGCTGCCACCCGCACCATAAAAAAGGCCTACAGCTTACACAGCCATGCATCACACGCGTCCATGCATGGCATTGGTATTTGATGCCTTGTCAAGGTTGTCTTCCAGCCCTGAATGGCATCTTAGCGGTTATCTCTAGCAGTGCAAGGCCCAGCTTACTTGTACCTGCAGGGCGGCTGGGTTGTGGGCGGCAGTCAGTAGGTGCATACAGTCAAAAGTGGTAGACAATCATCCCCGCCCACTGCCACAGTCCGACTACTGCACAAGCGGTGTCCAGTACCATAGGCCAACTTCTAGCACTACATACATCAGTTGAAGGTGCTATGGTGTGGTATCCCGCCGCTCACTTGCCTGCTACTCATTTGGATGCCGCATGGTGGTCAGCCTATCCCACACCGCTGTAGGCATGGGCTTGCACCTGTAATCAAAATAGCAATACGGTCAGGAATTGCGGTCAGATTTGGAATCGATTAATGCACACGGTCCATGACTGACTTCCTTAACAATGGCCAACGAAGTCAACGTGGCACCGCCCCCAAGCTAGACCTCAGCAAAATTACCTCTAAAACGTTTGATAATAGAACGTACGTCCAGACTGAAACGGTGGTCACCACACCCGCCTTTAGTTCATTGTCGTCATCACTGCCCAATGTGCTGCAAGCCAGCGGACTAACGCCCCCCCTTCGCTCCCCCTTTATGTGCGCGCGCCCAGAGTGTCTCGCGGGTGCAGCAGGGTGACAGCAGGGGCCAAAAGGTGCTTTGACAGATCGTCACCAGGGGTTCGCACGTGGTCCCCCACCGTACTACTGATCTGGCCCAATGGTGCTTACGTGCCCAGTGCTGATGGGATGGGCGGTTTTCACCATGGTATGAACGATCCATGACATTACAGCACTTCGCAAGGCACTTGTTCGGGTCCATGCGTCGGTGCAGCGACGGGCCCCGCAAGGACTGGGGTGACGTGGGGGTGGACCACCCATTTTTGTTCGTAACCGGGGGTCGGCTCATGTGCGCCGTGCCGCCCTAGCTAGCCTGCCTTGGCTGCTGTTTGTTCTTTCGTTCTTTCTTTCCTGTTGCCACCTTTGCTGGTTCGAGATACGAGTGGTGCGGGTGATGGGCAGGTGAGCCAATGGGGGCTTTTGTGGTGGTTTTGACGCGTAAGGGTGGCCTGCATGGGGCCGTGTCCTGCCGTCGCTTGTGCTGACTTTGCATGATGCTGTTTGCCTGCTGTTGCCCGTATCCGACCTTGGTTCCGTGTCTCTTCCGCAGTGCTTTCCCGCCGGGATAAGGGCGGGTGCCGCCTGTCGTGCGGCCACTGTAACGCGGTCTCTCTCTCTCTCTCTACGCCTGAGTGCGTGAGAGGAGGAGCGCCCACCTGTCCGCAGACTCCCCAAGCAATCTGAAGCGGCAAGCGTGTGTGTGCGAGCTTAGGTGGCTTGGCTCGCGCGTGGGTGCGTTGCTTTGGGACGCTCTCTGCTGCCTAAGACCTTTGTCCTGAGAGGAGTGCATGTGTGTATGTGCATCAGACGCTCTGGCTCTGCTGGGTGCTGGATCGCTGTGCCAGAGCGCTGTGCATTCACATTCCCCGTGCCTCCGTTCTACCTGTAGCTGCCACCCCGCCGCTTGTATGTGGCAACTGAAACGGTGGTCACCACACCCGCCTTTAGTTCATTGTCGTCATCACTGCCCAATGTGCTGCAAGCCAGCGGACTAACGCCCCCCCTTCGCTCCCCCTTTATGTGCGCGCGCCCAGAGTGTCTCGCGGGTGCAGCAGGGTGACAGCAGGGGCCAAAAGGTGCTTTGACAGATCGTCACCAGGGGTTCGCACGTGGTCCCCCACCGTACTACTGATCTGGCCCAATGGTGCTTACGTGCCCAGTGCTGATATTATGGTTCCTCGCGTGTTTTTTCCCCGGACCACTCAACACTTGAAGTGCTAGATAGCCTGGGCAGTGATATATTCCCCGGCCCCTCCCCGGTAGTTACCGGGTGCCCCACTTGTGGGCAAGTAGGTTTGTGGTTGAACCTGCTGGTCGAGGTTGTCGTTGATGGGGGTGGAGATACAGAGCTTATGACACGGTCAGGTGTCGTACCCCAGCGTCGGGGTCCTGTAACGCAAGGAATTTTAAAAAAAAGTGATCCCGGGTGGTGGTCCGGCTAAGAGGGGTGCACGACGACCCCGGCACGACCCCGGCGGCGGTGGCGGCGATTCTCAATCGCACCGCTCGCTCTCGGCGCCTGGCCTCGGGCGCGCAGGTGGAGGCAGCCCGAGCCGCCTTGCGGGCGGCCCACCTTGCGGCCGCGACGCCGTCGGCGGCGCCCGAGGCCGTGGGTGGTGTGGTGGCCGCCCAGGCTGCCTTGGCGGTGGCCTTGCGTGTGGCGGCGGCGGGCGAGGCCGCCCGGGTACGCGTGGCGTGGGTGCGCGAGGGGGAGCGCCCGTGCCCCGCACTCACCGCCATGATTCACCCACCGCGGTCGTCCCAGGACATTACCGCGCTGCGCGACGCTGCTGGGCGCCTCGTGACCGACCCGCGCCAATTGCCCAATGTCGTCGCTTCTTTCTGGGAGCGCATCAGCTGCCTGCCGTCAGGCCTGGACTCGGCGGATCAGCAAGCGGTTCTGGCAGCTGTCGACGCCCACTCTACTCCGATCTCGCCCGATCTTCGCCCCGAGTTGGGCTCCATCGCAGTCTCAGCAGCGGAGGTGGCGCGGGCCCTGCAGCAAGCCAAGCCTGGCACGTCCCCAGGCTGGGACGGAATCCCTGTGGATCTCCTCCGGACCTACAGTGGCTGCTTTGTGCCGGCACTGGCCCGCCTTTTCACTGCTATCGGCCATCTGCGCGCCGTCCCGACGGGTTTCCTGAAGGGTGTTATATCCGTCCTTTACAAGGGCCATGATGCGGACCGGGCGGCGGCCGGCGCCTACCGCCCCATCACCCTGCTCTGTACTGATTACCGCATTCTGGCGAAGGTCCTCGCCAACCGCCTCAGCCCTGGCCTTTCCGCCGCCATCCCCCTCGAGCAGTCCGCCTTCCTCCCCGGCCGCTCCATTGGCGCCAACACCCGCTTCCTTCGCTGCCTCCCCCCCTCCTACACCAGCAGCAACGGAGTGCTCTCATCGCCTTCTTGGATTTCGCCAAAGCTTACGACACCATTGACCGCTCCTTCCTCTTTGCTGTCATGGAGCGCATGGGTGTTGGGGCCGGTTTCCTGGGATGGACGCAGCTCCTGTTGGGCCGTACAGTGGCCATGGCGTCCGTCAACGGCTACATCTCCCGCTCTGTCCCTATCCGGGCCGGCGTCCGGCAGGGCTGTCCCCTTGCCCCGCTCCTCTACCTCTTCGTGGCCCACGCCCTCCTCTGCTGGCTGAAGCGGCACGGTGTTGGCGTGCCGCTGGCCCCGGCGGACCCGGCCAGCCTGGTTACCGGCGTGCAGTTTGCTGATGATGCCCAAGTCGCGCTCCCAGATGCAGCTGCAGTACCGCCATTTATCGCCCTCATGGCGGCGTTTGCCCGCGCCTCTGGCCAGCACCTGAATCCCTCCAAGGTCGAGCTGCTGTGGGCTGGTCGCCAGGTGGCGCCGGCGCCCGCCGCCCCGGCTGCCGTCCTTGCCGCTGCGGTGGCGGCCGTCGCCGCCCCTGCCGCCGCGTGGACCGCTGCGGGCGGTGCCGCCGCTTCACCCGCCGCCCCGAGCGCCGCTGCTGCCGAGGCGCCGGTGGAGGCCGCCCCGGCAGGCGCTGGCGCCGCCGCCGTACCTCCTGACGCCCCGGCCGCCGCCGCTGCTGCCGCTGCGCCGGTGGCTGCCGCCCTGGCCGCCGCTGCTGCTGCCCCGCAGGCGGCTGCCGCCCCGGCCGCCGCGGCTGCCGTGGCGCCGGCGGCTGCCGTCCTGGTCGCAGTGGCCGCCGAGGCGCTGGCGACCGCCGGTTCGGCTGCCGCCGGTAGTCCTCCTGGGGCGGCCGCGGGTGCCGCGGCCACCACGGTGCTGACGACCGCAGCCCTGGCCGCCGCTGGCGCCGCCGCAGCGTCTCCCACGCCTCCTGACGCCCCAGCCGTCGCGGCTGTCACTGCCGCCCCCACTGCCCCGGCCGCCCCAGCCGCTCCAGCCGTCCCAGCCGCCCCTGCTGGCGCCGCCAGCTCCCCCGTCGCCCGTCACCCGCCTCGCCTGGCGCGCCCACCAGGGCTGGCTCGCCGCGGTCGTCGGCGTCGTGGCCGCGGTGCTGCAGCTGTCGTGGTCGTGGGCGCCCTCGCCGCAGCCGCTGGCGCCCTGGCCGCCCCGGGTCCCTCCACATCGCCGTCCCTTGCCGCCACCGCTCCCGGGGTGCCTCGCCCATCCCCTTCTCCCCCGCCCCCTGCCCTCGCTGGCCTTCGGATCGTGTCCGCTGCGGTGGCGCTGGGCATCCCCTTCACCAATCCGCCTGCCGCCCCCGTCCTCGATTGGGCGTCACGGATGTCGGAGGCCCGCCGCCGTCTCCAAAAGATCTCCCGCATGGCCCTGTCGATGTTCGGCCGTGCCACTGCGGCTGCAGCTTATGCTCTCCATATGGCGACGTACCACATGGAGCACTCGGGGCTGCCGCCGGCGGAGGTCCTTGCTGGCATCATGGCCCTTGTCGCAAAGCTGGTGGATCGGGAGCTAGGCCCTGATGACGCCCAGCGCCGTTTCACTGGTGTCCCCCTCCGCCTGCTCTCCGGTCCTCCCACCATCGGCGGCTTCGGTGTACTGCCCCTTCGGCTGCATGTCCTCAGCCGGCATGCCAAGTGGAGCCTGACGGTCGCCCGCTCCGCGCTGCAGCCCCCGGCTGCCCGCGCGCCGTGGATCCGGATTGCGGTCTCCTTCCTCTCTACCCTCCACCCTGCCTTCCGCCCGCTGGCCGTCACCACAGCTCGCCCGGATGGCCCGTGGCTCGGCGCCCCCTTCAGCTTGCCCCCGGACATCCACCGGCTTGCCACGAGCCTCGGTCACCTCCCCCCCCTGTCTGACGTCGCGGACCCCCCCTGGAGCCGGGCGTCTGGTGCTTCAACGCGCCGCTGTGGGGCAACCCGCTCCTGCCCAACGCGGGGGCGCCGGGCCGGCGGCCGGGGTTGGAGGCTATCCATGGCCCCCTCACCATGTGCCGCCGCCTGCTGACCGTCGGCGACGCCGTCCGGGTGCAGGACGCTATGACCGCGTTTGAGGTGGAGCGCGCCCATGCCCTGGCGACGACGCCGGGCATGGCCATCTTCAGCCGGCTGGCTGAGCGCTGGACGACGCTCGTACGGCACGAGCTGGCGCCCTCCGAGCTGGCCATGGGTGCGCTCCAAGATCGCATCGCGGCGCGGGCTGCGGTGGCCGCTCTCCTTTCTGACATCTCGCCCGCATGGCTCGCTGCTGCTCGCCTGGCGCCCGATGGCCCCGCCCCGCCGTCGCCTGACGAGGTGGATGCTCTCCTCCTTGCTCGCCTGGGGTGGCGGCTGGGTGTGGACGCCGTGCTGCCCCTCACCTCCTTCACCGTCAAGCTGGGCACCCTGCTCCAGGCGGCGGAACTGGAGCGCCCCAGGCAGGCCTGTCATGCGGCGTATGTGCGGGAGGCGCTCGGGCTGTCCCCTGCTGTGGCTGCCACGCCCGAGGCGGCCCTTGTGGCGTTACGCGCGGTATGGCGGCGGTTGTGGAAGCGTCTTAAGTGGGAGCCGCGGTGGAAGGAGGTCCTCTGGCGGCTGGCGGTTGACGGGGTGCCCATGCCGGGCTCCTCCCACCTCCCGCTGGTCCCACCCGAACCGTGTGCTTGCGGCTGTTACCCCGCTGCAGCGGGTGTGGCCGAGTCGCCGCGCTTGCATCACTTTTGGTCTTGCCCCCTCGTCCGCCCGCTCTGGGATGAACTGGAAGTCTGCTGTGGATGCGGGGTCACGCGTGAGCATGTGTGGTTGTGTGTGTCGCCGGATCCGACCACTGTGCTGCAGTGTGTGTGGGATGTGGTGGCGTTGGCGGCGCTCAACGCGATGGAGTGGGCGCGCCGGTACATACACTCTCATCGGCTCCCCGGCCCCACCCTCCCTGCTGCTATGCGTTCTGGCCTCCTTGCTAAGTTCTGGGCCTTGCTGCGGGACTTTGCGGGCTTGGGTTTGCCCCGCAAGGACTGGGGTGACGTGGGGGTGGACCACCCATTTTTGTTCGTAACCGGGGGTCGGCTCATGTGCGCCGTGCCGCCCTAGCTAGCCTGCCTTGGCTGCTGTTTGTTCTTTCGTTCTTTCTTTCCTGGTGCCACCTTTGCTGGTTCGAGATACGAGTGGTGCGGGTGATGGGCAGGTGAGCCAATGGGGGCTTTTGTGGTGGTTTGACGCGTAAGGGTGGCCTGCATGGGGCCGTGTCCTGCCGTCGCTTGTGCTGACTTTGCATGATGCTGTTTGCCTGCTGTTGCCCGTACCCGACCTTGGTTCCGTGTCTCTTCCGCAGTGCTTTCCCGCCGGGATCAGGGCGGGTGCCGCCTGTCGTGCGGCCACTGTAACGCGGTCTCTCTCTCTCTCTCTCCCTCCCATATAGGCCCATGCCGGCCCGTGGGGGCGCTCCGCCCCGCGGCCCTGCCGGCCGCTCCGTGTGGCTCACACAACTTGGGGGGCGTGCGGTCAGGCGCAGCCGCTCCCAAGCTGCATGCTGCTCTACTGCTGTGGGCGCAGCTCCGGCTCGATGTCGTCTGTATCCAGGAGACGCACTTGTCTACGTTTGGAGATCGGGGGCTATTCGAGCGGCGTCTCCATGCGGCCGCTGGTCACCTCCATGTCGCTCCCTGGCGTGTGGTGTCGTTCCGCAATGCTACGCTGGCGGACCCCTGTGCTGGCGTGGCGATTCTCGTTCGCTCGGACCTGATCGCTTCTGGCCGGCTGGTGGCAGCGGCCTCACCACTGCTCCCTGGTCTCGCGGGTGATCAACCTGCAGTTGCTGCTTCCTCCCCCCCTCTCGTTCCCTGTCACCGCCGCCCCGCTCACCGTCCCCTGGGCCGGCCGCCGACGCGGGTCCCTCCGCCGCCGCCGTGTCCGTGGCGGCGGCCTCGGGGGTGCGGCCTCGGTGGCGGCGGCCGCCGCGGCCGCGGCCGTGGCGGCCACGGCGGCGGCGGTAGCCTCGGCCGCCACGGCGCCCCGTGGTGGGGACGCCGCTGCGCCTCCCCCCGCCGCGGCGGCCCTGGAAGGGGCCGGCCTGGCCGCGGCTGACCAGCCTCCGGCGGTCCCGGCCGCGTCCTCCTCCGCAGCGGGCGCCTCGCCACCTACTCCTTCACCTGGCTGGGTCATCGCCTGCACCTCACCAATGTTTATCTGCCCGCTAGTAGCTCGGCTTCACGCGCTGCTTTCCTCCAGCAGCACCTGGCGCCTGTGCTGGCGACCAGCACCCCGGCCAGCATGTCCTAGCCGGCGACTTCAACTTCGTCGCTGGCCCGTGGGACAGCAGTGCGGGGTCGGCGCGAGTGGTTCGCGACCGCCCTGCCGCTCGGGTCCTCGCGACAGTGGGCCCGTCGTTGGCTGATGTGCATCGTGAGCGCTTCCCCACCAGCACGGATTACACCCACCTCTACTCCGCCCCCTCCCCGGTGGTTCCCGCATCGACCGCATCTATGTGTCCCGCTGCCTCCTCCCCTTCGTGGCGGGCTCCGCCATTGAGCTGGGCTCGCCTTCCGACCACCGCGTCCCCTGCATCCAGCTGCTGCCCCGGGTTCCTGCCTCGCGCGGCCCCGGCCTCCGTCGCACCCGCATGGCCTTCTCTGGCCACCGCGACCTCAAGGATCAGCTGCAGGCCTGGCTCGACGCGGCGTTCGCGGCCATGCCGGCTGAGGGGAGCACGCTGCCCTGCTGGCGTGGTGGCCGGGCTTCAAACGGCGGCTGGCGGCGGTGGCGGCGATTCTCAATCGCACCGCTCGCTCTCGGCGCCTGGCCTCGGGCGCGCAGGTGGAGGCAGCCCGAGCCGCCTTGCGGGCGGCCCACCTTGCGGCCGCGACGCCGTCGGCGGCGCCCGAGGCCGTGGGTGGTGTGGTGGCCGCCCAGGCTGCCTTGGCGGTGGCCTTGCGTGTGGCGGCGGCGGGCGAGGCCGCCCGGGTACGCGTGGCGTGGGTGCGCGAGGGGGAGCCCGTGCCCCGCACTCACCGCCATGATTCACCCGCCGCGGTCGTCCCAGGACATTACCGCGCTGCGCGACGCTGCTGGGCGCCTCGTGACCGACCCGCGCCAATTGCCCAATGTCGTCGCTTCTTTCTGGGAGCGCATCAGCTGCCTGCCGTCAGGCCTGGACTCGGCGGATCAGCAAGCGGTTCTGGCAGCTGTCGACGCCCACTCTACTCCGATCTCGCCGATCTTCGCCCCGAGTTGGGCTCCATCGCAGTCTCAGCAGCGGAGGTGGCGCGGGCCCTGCAGCAAGCCAAGCCTGGCACGTCCCCAGGCTGGGACGGAATCCCTGTGGATCTCCTCCGGACCTACAGTGGCTGCTTTGTGCCGGCACTGGCCCGCCTTTTCACTGCTATCGGCCATCTGCGCGCCGTCCCGACGGGTTTCCTGAAGGGTGTTATATCCGTCCTTTACAAGGGCCATGATGCGGACCGGGCGGCGGCCGCGCCTACCGCCCCATCACCCTGCTCTGTACTGATTACCGCATTCTGGCGAAGGTCCTCGCCAACCGCCTCAGCCCTGGCCTTTCCGCCGCCATCCCCCTCGAGCAGTCCGCCTTCCTCCCCGGCCGCTCCATTGGCGCCAACACCCGCTTCCTTCGCTGCCTCCCCCCCCTCCTACACCAGCAGCAACGGAGTGCTCTCATCGCCTTCTTGGATTTCGCCAAAGCTTACGACACCATTGACCGCTCCTTCCTCTTTGCTGTCATGGAGCGCATGGGTGTTGGGCCGGTTCCTGGGATGGACGCAGCTCCTGTTGGGCCGTACAGTGGCCATGGCGTCCGTCAACGGCTACATCTCCCGCTCTGTCCCTATCCGGGCCGGCGTCCGGCAGGGCTGTCCCTTGCCCCGCTCCTCTACCTCTTCGTGGCCCACGCCCTCCTCTGCTGGCTGAAGCGGCACGGTGTTGGCGTGCCGCTGGCCCCGCGGACCCGGCCAGCCTGGTTACCGGCGTGCAGTTTGCTGATGATGCCCAAGTCGCGCTCCCAGATGCAGCTGCAGTACCGCCATTTATCGCCCTCATGGCGGCGTTTGCCCGCGCCTCTGGCCAGCACCTGAATCCCTCCAAGGTCGAGCTGCTGTGGGCTGGTCGCCAGGTGCGCCGGCGCC